>JAGFNQ010004864.1:0-78350 GCA_024364735.1 Boesenbergia rotunda | reverse complement strand
CTTAATCCCTTCAGGTGGGTTAACCAAGTCCATACTTGATTTTTGTACATGGAATCATTTTCCGACTTCATGGCTTCAAGCCATTTATCCCTTTCTGAATTTTTCAGAACATCTTCATAACTGATAGGTTCGTCATCGTTAATGAGTAACACGTCGTTCGATTCACTTATGAGAAATCCGTATCTCTCTGGAATATTGCGTGTCCTATCAGACCTACGAAGAAGTGGTGTTGTTTTAGGTTCAACTGATAGCTCATCATTATGAGTTATTGGTTGTGGGTCTAGACTAGGTGTCTCTGTAATGTCTATTGGAGTTTCTTGAACTTCTTCAAGTTCAATGCTACTCCCACTGTTTTCTTGTAAAAAAAATTCTTTTTCTAGAAATACAGCATGCCTTGAAACGAACACCTTTTGTTCTAAGAGATGATAGAATTGGTAACTCTTCGTTTCCTTAGGGTATCCAATAAATAGACATTTATCAGACTTAGCATCCAATTTGTCTGATACAGTCCGCTTTACATAAGCAGGATAACCCCATATCTTTAGGTGAGATAAATGAGGTTTCTTACTATTCCAAGTCTCATATGGAGTAGTAGAGGACTACCTTGGTCGGGACTCTGTTTAGTAAGTAAACAACTGTCTTAAGCGCATAGCCCCAAAAGGATTTTGGAAGAGTTGCATGATTTATCATAGATCTAACCATGTCCATTCAAGGTTCGGTTATGCCTCTCAGATACACCATTATGCTGTGGTGTATATGGCGGAGTCCATTGAGACAATATCCCATTGTGCCTAAGATAATCTTGAAACTCTTGACTTAAGTATTCACCACCCCGATCGATCGAAGTATCTTAATACTTTTGCCAAGCTGTTTCTTTACTTCACTTCTGAACTCTTTGAATTTCTCAAAAGCTTTAGATTTGTGTTTCATTAAGAACACATACCCGAATCGTGAGTGATCATCGATAAAGGTAATGAAGTAGCTATAGCCTCCTGTGCAAGAGTTGACATTGGTCCACATACATCAGTATGTATTAGACCAAGCAATTCTCCCACTGGTTTACATTTTTCGGAAAAGAGTAATTTGGTCATCTTGCCTTTTAAGCATGATTTGCATGTATCAAATGAACCGGGTTCAAATGATTCCAGAATTCCATATCCGGTGTAATTTGGTCATGCGTTTCTTACTTACATGGCCAAGACGACAATGCCACATATAGGAGTCTATTTGATTATCTATTCGAGCACGTTTGTTGCTAACTTCGATATTGAATACGTCACCAGATAAATCTAACGTGTAGATACCATTGCATAAAGTTCCGGTCCCATAAAGAACACCATTTAAAGTTATGTAACAGCAATTGTTATTAAAAGTTAAATGATAACCCTTTTCATTTAAGCATGAAATAGATACAATGTTCTTTATTAACGAAGGAACAAAATAACAATTATCCAATTCTAAGACAAGTCCAGTAGGGAGCTTTAGCAAATATGTTCTGATGGCAACAACAGCAATCTTTGCTCCATTTCCAACTCGCAAATTCGCTTCTCCCTTGACGAGTCTTCTTCTATTCTTTAGCCCCTGTATGTCATTACATATATGTGAGCTACACCCAGTATCAATTACCCAGGTGTCCGAGGAAATAGAGTGACATTCAATAACGAAGATACCTGAAGAGGATGGGGCATCGGATGCTTTCTTCTTCAAGGACTCAAGATAAACCTTGCAGTTTCTTCGCCAGTGGCCCTCCTTGCCACAGTGATGACAAGTGCCTTTTGGTGCCTTTTCAATCTTTTTGGTCTTTTTCTTCCTTCCCTTATTTTGTTCTTTGGGCTTCCTCTTAGAGCCTTTCTTTGAGGAACCAACTAACAGTACCGTCTTCTGATCCTGCTTTACAGAAGGCTCTACAGTCTTCAGCAGGTTAAGCAACTTAGGAATGATAGTCTCCAGTTTGTTCATCCGATAGTTCATCACAAACTGTGAGTAACTCTTGGGCAAACAATGCAGAATTAAGTCAATACTTAGTTCGTGATCCATTGCAAATCCGAGTGTGCCTAGTCGCTCAATGTACCCCAACATCTTCAACACAAACTGTGAAACAGATGTGTCTTCCTGCATCTTAGAGGTGAAGAGGAGTCTGGAGACCTCAAACCTTTCGGATCTCGCCTGCTCGTCAAACAGCTCATGAAGATGGAAGACGATGGTATGAGCATCCATATGCTCATGCTGCTTTTGTAGCTCAGGTACCATAGCGGCCAGCATGATGCAACTCGCAAGTTCAGAATCGGCCACATGTTTCTGATAGGCCACTAACTGGTCTGGAGTTGCATCTTCAGGAGGATGGTTGGGAAGTTGTTCTTCAAGGACATAAGCAAGCTTTTCTGCCTTGAGGACTATCCTCAGGTTTCGAAGCCAGTCCATGAAGTTTGGCCTAGTCAGCTTATTGGTGCCCAAAATGGAACGCAAATTCAGAGAAGATATGATCAGGTGATTATCCTAGAAATACAAATTGAGGTTATGTGATGAGAATGATAAAGAATGCATCAATATACATTAATTAAATCCTATTTATTTTTCGAATTGAATAACCCTTTTTATCAATTCGGGAGATCGTAGGAACATCTCCAAATAGGTTGATATCTAACCATAGATAAGAACAACCATGGCTAGAGTCCATCAAGTTATTCTTAGCTATGAAGGTAGGTAATTATACCGATTACATATTATACATATGTAACTATCACATTATGCTATTAACTAATTGAATATTTACATAAATCATTGGGTTGTTAACTCATTAACAAGTATGCAACAATATACATAGCACCCAACTGCACCTCTCTTTACATCGACCTTGGCTGTGGCACAACAAATCGATGCTCCAAGCTTAAGGCTGACCCATTAATCAAGAAATAGTTTTAATATGGTTGGAGCTCATTCAACCGTTTAGTCGGGCTTGGATGTGTCCAACAACCAAAACTAAGGATTGACCTCTGACTCCAACTATATTAATCATAAACTAATTCCATGGTTTGAACATGTTGAGGTTCAAGTCGGGCATGGATGTGTCCATCAACCCAAACGAGAAACAAAACTCCGATTTTAACCATATTAATGGAAGGTGTTGGCCTTAATATTTTGTAAGGGGTTTTGGGTCTCATCCTTTTATTTTATGCACATTCATGACATATAATTATGTCATGTTCTAACGATTTCCTTAATAAAGTATGTATGTGACTTAATTTATCAAATCTCATTAATTGAATTAGGAACCGGATTTCCTAATTCTAATTTCATACTTTATTCAAGGAATTGTTTTGGGAAATAATTTCCTGAATTATCATAATCAATTTCGGAAATAATATGTTTAAGACTTTGATTTCTCTAAATCAAATCTTATTAAATTAAGAGACAGATTCCCTTAATTCAACCACATATTATTTTCATAAAAATCTTATTTAAGGAAATATACTCTATAGGAAACAATTTTCCTAATTAATTTTGGAGACAATAATATGTAAGAGTATCACCTCATAAATCAAATAAGGAAATTATCGTTTGAGAATCACCTCAAAAATTTTTAAGATTTGATCACATATTTTATTTATGGAAAATTAATATCAATAACTTAATTTGGATGGCTCCCCGAGGCTCAATCCAAATTAAACATTTGACAATTTAAATTCAATTTAGGAAATTTAATTATAACAACTAACTTTAAATTTGACGGCTCCCCGAGGCTCAATCCAAAATAAAGAATTTTGTAACAAATTTAATTTTGAATTATAAATTTAAATGTCAATTAATATTCTCATAATTTGTTTAGACTTTCTTAAAAGAAAGTGCCCAAAATTGCGAGCTTTCCATAAATGGAAAATTTCCAAAAATAAAAGGTTTTCAGAATAATTGTAAGTTTCTGGTACAAAGAAAACTAAAATTTTTCCAAAATTGGAAAATTTCCAAAATAGGAAATTTTTAAAATTGGAAAGTTTCCAAAATAGAAAGTTTTCACAATTATCATAAAATTTCAGAAATAGAGATATTTCAAAAGTTTGCGAAATTTCATGAGGATTTTCAAACTTTGAAATTCCTAAATCGAAAATTTACCATAATTGGAAAGTTTCCATAATTGAAAATTTTCCAAAATTGAGATCATGATAAAGCTTTCCGCAAAACAATTATATGATTATGTCGAACACAAACCTCGGCTCTGATACTACTGTTGGGACCGGGTGCATGTTGACATGGATGCAGGTTTGTAATTTCAAAATTAATTACGTGCAGCGGAAGGTTTAGCATAAATAATTTCTTTAAATCATTTAACCACACATCTAAGCATGCAAGTTTATCTTGTGTAGACATGATCATATACTTAAAATTTTGCAGAAACATAAACTAATTTACGTATTACCTCGCGTAACTCGAAGGAAGGGACGAGATCCAACCGTAAGCGTCCCTTGGAAGCTCCGCCTCTATTCGCGTCCACGCCGAGTATCTTCGGGATGACTTCGCAAAGCCACGAGTTTCGTGTTCTCGAGAACTACTAGATTCTCTGAGAACGCGACAAGAAAAACCAAGAGAGAAGTCGGAAGACTAACCACAAAAGGATGGCCGGAATCAAAATTCCGGCGAAGCAAAAGAAGAGGCTTGCGGCAAAAAGGATCCTTGCGGCAAACTCTAATTCTGGCAGCACCTTCTTCCGGCCAAGAGATGGCCGGAGCTTCCTTCTCCGGCAACAGGTGGTGGTCGGCAGGGAAAGGGCAGGGGCGGCCGGCTGGTGCTCCTTCTTGGGGCTGGTTGGCGCACGGCAAGAAGGGGAGAAGAGAAGGAGAGAAAGAGAGGGAGAGAGCTTATGCCTTCATCTCTATGATTCACACCCAAGCCTTGCCTTGGGTCTTTTATATAGTGGTCTCTCAACCATTAAACCTCTCAAATATGGAATAACTTATTCCATTATGCCAAGTTTGATTTTATATCATGGTGAAAATCATATTTTAATTCATGATAAAAATCTTCTCTCCTATGGAATAAATTTCCTTATCATGGTAAATCAATCCATGATTGATTTTATAAAATAAACCAATCCATGGTTCATTTTAATTTCCATGAAAAATAAACCAAACCTTGGTTTATTATATAAAAATTTATATCATCCATAATTTTATAAAACAAACCACACTTGGTTTATTTTATAAATTGAACCAAAAACCTTGGTTCTCTCCCTTTGTTGTGGCCGGCCAAACAAAGAGGATGGAGGCCCTCTTTGGCCGGCTCATCCAAGCCAAGCCCCAATGAATTAAACTTATTTAATTCATCTATTAAGTCTTCAAAAGACTTAGCCATTTTACGCTTCCGATGCGTCTCTGAAAAATTCAGATTCGACTTATCGTTTGGCTCAACCAAACTTAATCTCTCTTGATTGGAAAATCCAATTTTCAACTTGTTTTAAATCCCTCAGATTACTTGTAGTGCGTGTGACTAAATAGGCTTTCGATTTATGTTGGTCGTCTATAATTAATCAATTATAGAACGATCATGAGTGTCACCTAGTAGTACATCATGATCCCCAATTAATCGAAGGATCAACGGTTGACTTCAGAAACAATTCTGAAACCCTTCAGCAGCTATAATGAATCGTGCCCCATTCCCTTCACCATCTTATACCCACTTGGTTCAGGACATGGTCTATGTGTGTCAGTCCCCACTAGGCTGACTACGTCACACCTAGCCCAAGTAACGTTTTCTCGTCCTACGGATTCTAATTACTCTCATGTATTTAAGAGATTTATACTCTGAACATGTCATGCTCTGGCCAGAGGCTTCGAGTAACAATCCGATGATAGGCCTCGGGTATACATCTCCTCGCAAGGAGTGGTGAATCCTTTATAGGTTGTTCAAACATCTTCGGGCATTTCGGCTTATACCCAATCATCCTGGGTCCACACCTCCTTGGAGATGCTCGCTTAAGATGTCAAAGTATAAGTCTCCATGACCAAAATGACTTGAACACCGCAAGTCAAAGGAACATCGCACTTAAGCTGCAGTAAGAACTTCACTGACATATCTATATGTAGACTATCATATGAAGTTTTACAGCCAGTCACTCCAATGAACTAGTTCCTTTAATTAGCATTCATGTTTATCTCCGGACATCTCAATGTCACCAGCCAGTGAGAATCGGCTGATTAGAGAATAACCCATGCTAGTCTCAACAGAATTGATAGTGTCCGTATTTATCAATTCATCGACTAGGGACAATTTCAATACTTCACAATTGCACATGTAGAGATATTCACTAGTTGTGAATTCATCACAAATTCTCTCATGCTGTGAATTGTATTGCGGTCATTCAGTAAATGAGTATAAGATCTCAATCAAATACACAAACATGTATACTCAAATAGTGAATATTCATTTATTAGAATAAATGATTATAATCATAAGGCGATTGCCTTAGGACACTTCTCTCATATCTCTAACAATGAGAAGGATGGCACAGGAAGAGAGTCGACGGGCTAGGTGCATCTGAAAGATGCAAAGTCTGTAGAAGAGTACACCGGTGGATGAGACGACCGTGTGCAACGTCCAAGGGATGAGAAGCTAGGGAGGAAGTCTGTTCGAGGAAGTTGGGTTCGGGTTATCTCAACTTCGAATGATCAGAAATCACTTAGAAGTGTCGAAATACTGGACAACCGAAGGTTGACCAGAACATGCTAAAGTTGCTGATCTCGGGCGCCCGAATGGAGTCAGGCGTCCAAGTGGATTCGGGTGCCTGATAAATCAGGCGCCTGTGTTGACTCGGATGCCCAATAAGGATTCTAACTGTTTTACGGCCGTTGCGACGTGGATAAGCACTGACCCATGTGAGGAGCTCGTGTTGCACTCAGATGCCCGGGATGTGCCACGTTAGCACGTCGATAAGTTTTCCATACTTTATAAATAGAGCCCTTTAGCTCAAAGTTTTTCATCAATTGATTTGTAAATAATTTTGTATTCATTTCCTTAGTCTTCTCTGAGTTGTCAACAGTCTATAAGAGATTTCTTCGCCTACACAAGGAGATATTTGGTGATTGAATTTTCAATTATCTTGAATTAGCAACCACCCAGGTTACAATCAAGTAAAATCATACTAGCCTCTTCGTTACTTGTCTATGTTGTTGATTTCTATTATAAGTGTTGTTATCTTTGCTAAATTGAGAAGCAAATGATCTAACTTTATTTTTCAGGGCTATTCACCCTCTTTTAGTCGGCCCAATCGATCAAACAAGTGGTATCAGAGGTAAGTTGGCTTTTGAAGGACTAACCGCCAGATAAAACAGAAGACGATGGCCGGATCGAGCATCTACCCACCAATATTCAAGGGAGAATTTGCGATGTGGAAATGGCGAATGGAAGTTTTCTTTAAAACTGATTTTGAACTGCTTTTAATAATGAAAAATAGTTTTGTAGCTTTTAAAGATGACAATGATAAGGACAAAGAAAAATATCTCTGGACGAAGGAGCAAGCCGACTTCGTGGCTAATGGGAAAGCAGAATTTCGTCTACTAACTGTCCTATCAGTACAAGAAGTCAACCGAGTCGGTAACTACAAATCAGCAAAGGAGTTAGTAGAGAAATTCTTGGAACTACATGAGGGGACCTCGGAAGCCAAACTACCAAGAAGAGATCTACTCTGGACTAGCTAATCAACCTCCAGATAGAAGAAGGAGAAACAGTGTCTCAATTGCATGCAAAAATCAAGGAGCTAATCACCGGGCTCACGAATCTAAGAAAATCGATAACAAACTGAGATTCGTTAAGGTATGCCTTGAATGCTTTTCCGAGAACGTCAGAATGGATGTTGATAGTTGACTCCTATTTCATCTCCATGGACCTCGACGTAAGTACTTTAAAAAACTTATTTTCTACTTTTGAATTTCACAAATTTAGATGTGCAGGATCAAGAAGGGAAAAGATGACAACATTGCCCTAATCATAAGAAAAATCCAACTCGAGGAGGAATCTTCAGTTGATGAGAGAAAACGACCTACATGGTAAGGAAACTAAATATATATTTTAAATCTAAAAGATTTAATAAGATGCAGGGCAAGAAGCATTCTCTGAGGAAAAGGTTGGTCTGCTATTATAACTGTGATGAAGAAGGACACATAAAAAATAGCTACCTAAAGTTAAAGAATAAAGAGAAAAAGAAATTCAAGCACAAGAACCTGAAAGCAACCTAGGATGAGTCATCATCGGAAGAGTCAGAACTCGAGGAGTACGTCGGACTAACACTAATGACGAGTAACCAACAGAAAAACATCGATGAAGGGGAAGCTTCATAGGAGAAAGTAACGATGAAAGGAGAGCATCCAACTTCGAACATGATCTGGTAAGTGAGGTATGCTCACTCCCATCTGAGCAGCTATACTATGGTATTAAAGCTATGATGAAATTCTTATGTAAATTAAGATTTAAGTACTTAGAAGTAAAAGGAAATTTAATCTATGCATGTCTACTAGAACTTTATGACAAATTAAAAATTGAGAATGAAAAATTAAAAGCATGGATAGCCAAATTAGAAAATGAATATGTATGTTGAAGTTCAAAATTTTTTCAAAGCTCATATTATAGAGGATTTAACTGGTATTTGAGAAATCACAAGGGTTAAATTATAAAAGTGTCCAGAAATTATATTCCATCAAAAATTTTTATTAATCCTATAGGTAGGAATTTATTTTGGGTTTCTAAATTTGTATTAAACCGTTAAGTTATTATTCTAAAACTTAATATTTTTTGTGTCATTTTGAAACTTTTTTCGAGAATTTTATTTTTGCAGAAAATTTATTTTTTAATTTTTTTTTCTATGATAGAATTCATTCATATCTATTTATAGAAAATTTTTGAGATTTTTCTCGCTTGTTAAATAAATTTTTATGATTTTTTTATCAAAAGTCAATGTTTTAATTTAAAAAATATTGTGAAGTCAATTTTTAGACCGAATTTTTTTTAGAGAGTAACTGTTAGATTTTGACTCCTACAAAAAAATAATAAAGATTTTTCAAAATCAAATGTATTTTTAAGCATTTATATTTCAAAATTCATGTTAATGAACTATTTTTCTACACTCAACGGAAATATATCTGGTCGTGAAAATTTTTATGTGACAGATCTAAAATTCTAAAATATTATAAAAAATTTTCAGAAATTTCAGATAAAATAATAATTTTTTATAATTTTTATTAAAAATGATTTTTTTTACAAAATTAATCTTTTGATAACACGTTTTATAATTTTACAAATTTAGAAAAATTAAAAATATTTCTGGATAATTTTTTTTTCAAAAACAAACTATCGAAGCTTGTTTTGTGTGCAAGATGTTTTTTTTTACTTAAGTTATTTTTCCTTAATCAATTTTTTTATATGATCAAAGGGGGAAAAATGAGAATTAAGTTATGGGTGGTTTTAATCTGTTTAATTTTTTTATACTTACTTTATTACAAATTTTTATGCTTACTTTGTTGCAAAATTTTGTTACTTTTTTTACTACATATGTTTCCCTAACTTAGCTCAGGTTGATTGCACATCAAAAAGGGAGAGATTGTATGCACTACGAGATTGTTTTGATGTTGTCAACCGAGTTAATTTAAGTCCCGTTAGTTTGATCCCTGTGTTTAAGTGTGCAGGAACTTATGAGCACAGGAAGTCGAGCGAAGATGCAATAGATGAGAACGATGGCACGGGAAGGGAGTCGACGGGCTCGGTACATCCGAGGAACGCAAAGTCTATGGAAGAATACACCAGTGGATGAGAAGGGCGTGCGCAAATTCAGAGGGATGAGAAGCTGGAGAGGAAGACCGTTCGAGGAAAAAGCCTAAAGTTGGGTTCGGGTGAGCTTAACTTCGAATGATCAGAAATCACCCTGAAGTGCCAGAAGACTGGTCAACCAAAGGCTGACCAGAACATGCTTAAGCTGTTGATCTCGGGCGCCCGAATGGAATCAGGCACCTGAATGGATTTAGGTGTCCGATAAAGATTCTAGTCGTTTTACGGCTAGTGTGATGTGGATAAGCGTTGATCCAAATGGGGGCAGCCGTGTTGCACTTGGGCACCAAGGATGTGCCACACCAACACGTTGATAAGTTTTCAAGTCTCTATAAATATAGCCTTTTAGCTTAGTGTGTTTGATCAATTGATTTGTAAACAATTCTGTATTCATTTTCTAAATCTTCTTTGAGCTGTCAACAATCTGTAAGAGGCTTCTTCGCCTATACAAGGAGATATTTGGAGATCTAACTTTTAACTGTCTTAGATTAGCAACCACCCATGTTAAAATCAAGTAAAATCCTTCTAGTCTCTTCTTTACTTGTATATGTTGTTGATTTCTGTTATAACTTTTTAATTTATTATCTTTGCTAAATTGAGAAGCAAAAGATCCAGCTTTATTTTTCAGGGTTATTCATCCCCCGCTAGTCAGCCTAACCGATCCAACAAAGACAGGTTTGGAGGACCAGACATCTAGTAGACCGAAGGGTCATCGGAGTATTCGATGTCGAACGGGAAGTTCAAATAGGTCTGGAGGACCGGATGCCTGACAAAGTTATGTAACTTCTCCTGAGAGGATGATGCTGGCACAATCAATGATAAAGCTCAATATGACCCTTCAAACTTTAAAAGGGTATAATTTTTAACTCGAGACTCAGAATTAGGTTTTGTCGATGGCCAGACATGTAGAATTCGAAAATCTACGTTTGTTATGGGTGAACACCAAGTTTTGGTTCGAAATTCCACTGTTTAAATAATTTTCAGAGCCTTTTTGCTATTTTTTGTTATTTTCATTTTTAGAGTATTTAAGATATTTTTGGTATTCATGATATTTATAGGAGAATTTTTCTTGATTCACGTCTTGTTTTGAGTTAAAATCGTTCAGTTGTGTGATTTTCTTTTTGAGTAAAAGATTTATTTCCTTTCTTTATAAGGTTGGAATTAAAATATGTTAATTATAATTTTTTCTTTTATTTGTTTCTTAGGTTGTGGTCTATATAAGAATCATATTTAGATGTTGAGATATCATACTTCATTGATAATAAAATTTCTTATTGTAGTAAAACTTAGAGAGCAGTGCATTTTTTTCATTTTAGGAAGATCTTCTACTTGTTTTCTCCTCCATCTTCCCTTTTCAGTTGCTCACAGGATAATCACTATCCTAGTTGGTGTCAGTTGATACAAAGCCACGTGAAGATCATCATCAGATCCAATGGTGGGTCGTCGTGGTCGTAGTCGCGGTCACAACAACCAGCAGGCTTCGATGGAGGAAGTTGAGCACCATGGTCGTAACGTCCCGGTCATAATGACAATTGAAGATTTATGGAGACAAGTTGCAGAACTAATCCAACGTCTAGCAGCACAGGATCATGAAGATCATGAGAATTCTGATAATGGATCTGAGTCTTCTTTCAAGAACCCATATCACCGGCGAGATACACCTCAGGGACATAGTGGACAAGAGGAGCCTGCTGGAGACTTCGGAATTCGAGATCTGCCTGATTTTTTAGTTCATTACGAGCAGAGGACTTCATTGATTAGATCAACAAAGTAGAGCGGATCTTCGACTACAAGAAAGTTTTAGATCGGATGAAGGTGAAGTTAATTGCCATCAGACTCAAGGGACGATCATCTACGTGGTGAGAATAGATGCGACGTTCTAGAGACAAACAAGGTAAATCCTAAATAACTGACTATAAGAATATAAAGGAAAAAATATGAAGGAATATTTCCTTTCCTTCGTCTACACCCAAATTTTCTTCTAGCGACTTTACTCATTGCAACAATGTACGAGATTGGATGACAAATATACAAATAAGTTCTTTTAGCAGGTGAACCGAAACTGAGTCGAAGGAGCAGAAGATGGCACGATAGTTAGGAGTAGTTCAACCAATTTAAAGTTGGTAATCGATCATCTAATCGATTACGATGGTTCATAATCGATCCATTGATCAATTAAGATCGTGCATAGTTGATCGCTTGATCGATTACAATCGGTTCAGTGCTCGGGGAAAAGAACTCCAATCGATTATGCAATCGATTGGTTTATATCGAATCTATTCGGTAATTGATTCAGGACTTTTGTGTGGGAAATCCCAAAATCACCAATTGATTGGTAACATTCACCAATCGATTGCGATATCTGATAAGCCCTGAAACTCGTACCAAGCCGTACCAACCTTCAATTTTTATGGGTTTATCCAAGGGTACCAAGTGTAAGTATGACAGATATGTGATGTTAAGTGTTTTGAAATACTTAGTTATAGTTTCTTCCATTTAAATTGTTGGTGCAAAAAGCATCAGATATGAACAGTCAACCTCTAGTGTTTCGTTGTTTGACAATATACTAAAGTCTGATCAAAGTGATCAAGGGTTAGCTAAACAGGACCTGATGTTTGGCAGAGTAGTTAGTACCCAGGATTGGTTAGGTTGACCAAGGGTTAGCCAAATAGGACTTGATGTTTGGCAGAGTGATTAAACCTAGATCTGACATGGTTAACAATATACCGAGATTTGGTTAGTTAGAACAAGGGTTAGCCAAATAGGATCTGATGTTTGGCAAAGAACCCAGGGTTGGTCAGTTTGACCAAGGGACAAGCCAAACAGGACTTGATGTTTGATAGAATGATTAAACATATATGGACTGAGTCAAACATGACTTGATGCTTAGCAGAGAGAAGTCTAGTCAGGATTAAGATGATTAGCAAATAAGTCCTTGTAAAGGCAACGAAGTATTGGTAAGTAAAGTTGGGCACGAAGTGCTGGTTCGGGAAATTGGGCACGAAGTCTTGGTCGCGGATTGGGCACACAGACCTAGCCGAGGGTTTAGGAACGAAGTCCTGGTTCGAGGAATTGAGTATGAAGTCCTCACCGGACTCCCTGAGCTCCCCCCAGCCGAGCCCCAGTCAGCATTCCGGTGGCACAATCGTCTGTTGAAACCTGAGAAGGAAAACTGCCAAAACTGATCAAGCAAAAGCCTCCATTTGACTCCCCTTGAGTGAACCTGAGATATCTGCACACTTAGAAGGTCATTAGCACAGCAAATAAACAGAGGATCAAATATCAGAAGACTCTGAACAAGTATCAGTAAGAAATCAGAACACAATCATACGTCAGACAGCGAATTTGAATTAAAGCTGTCAGCTACTGATCGGTCACCAGACCGATCAGAGGGACTCCTGATCGGTCACCAAACCGATCAGGCTCCAGCCTGATCGGTCCCCAGTGAGAAACCCGAAATCGCGATTTCTCCGTGATCGATCACCGGACCGATCCCAAGTCGTGGATCGGTCACCAGACCGATCCACATCTTCTCAGAGTGATTTTCCAGCTTCGCAGTCCAAATCTCCTGATTGGTCCCCAGACCGATCAGGGTGTGGCCTGATCGGACTGGTGACCGATCAGGCCACTCTCCGACTGATCAGGCTCCAGCCTGATCGGTTGTAGTGAGAAGCTCGCGATGTTTGATCGTTCACCAGAACGATTTGAATAGTATCCATGATCGGTCACCAGACCGATCAAGAGCCGAGCAGTAAGGTTCCCAAACCCACTGTATACTCCCTGATCGGTCGCCAAACCGATCAGACATAGCTGGATCGGTCACCAGACTGATCCACGAGGGAACTCCGTGCCAACTTCCCTGATCGGTCTCCAGACCGATCCAGGCAAGGCCAAATCCACTCTAAGTCAAGAGAACGAGCTCCCAGCCTTCTCTGACTCGTGCTCAGTCCCCCGGACCAAGATTTCATGCCCAGTTTCACTCATCGGGACTTCAACCTAGCTTCCCAAGCTAGGACCTGGCCCTCTAAGCCAGGGTTTCATCCAACCTAGCCCTCCAAGCCAGGATTTCATCCGACCTAGCCCTCCAAGCTAGGACCTGGCCCTCCAAGCCAGGGTTTCATCCAACCTAGCCCTCCAAGCTTGGACTTGGCTTCCCAAGCCAGGGTTTCCACCTAGTCTCACTAGGTATGCCTAGTCCCACTAGGTTTTTTCCACTTCACCTAGTCCCACTAGGTGTGCCTAGTCCCACTAGGACTTTTCCAATGCCAGCGTGCGATCTCCCGATCCACTTGGACATTACCCGAATTCATTCAACCAAACTTAAATCGTTGGCAATACCAAAACAACAACCGGGCCAGACTGCATCAACAATCTCCCCCTTTTTGTTGTTTGACAATCCGATTTAAGTTTAGGTATTAATGATCAACAATTGAAGTTCATTCAATTACCGTAAGGGAATTAAGATCCTCCCCCTACAATATCACAACCCTAAACTTAATCAACCATTCTCTCCCCCTTTGTCAAACATCGAAAAAGGCTATGGTTATTAAGTTTAAACATACCTCCCCCTCAAGAGTCTCCCCCCAAAACCCAAAATAATCAAAGGATAATTTTTGAATTGCATATGGAAGGCATATACCATAAATGTATCATGACAACAATGTATATGCATCATACGGCAATAAGTGTGAATTGCACATGAAACCATATACAGAATCATATCATGGTCAAACATGTATATGTTTCATATGACAAGTAGGGAATGCAGCTGTATCCGACACATAATCCTGATTGGTCTCCGTGACCGATCAGGTTCGTTGATTACTTGATACAGAAATATTTCTTATTAGTCTGGGGAGTGATCAGATTTCAGAAAAATTCCTGAAACTCTGATACGTTCCTGATCAGACTGCATTAACAATTTATATTCCACAACAGGGGTGTAGACTTCATTAATATTCGACATTTCAGAAAAATTTCTGAAACACGATATCAAGAACAAGAGTCATGATTCAACCAACCCTTTTTTACGAATTTAAACATTCCAACATAGGTTTGTATCAAATCAATATTAATTTTTGTTCCAAGTATGATTAGCCAAACCTCATTTTAACACTTGATGTTTTAGAAAAATTTCTGAGAATCAAGGGTCTTAAAAATTTCTACCCATATTCTACCACTTGAACAAATTTGTGTTCCCTTAGTACCAGGTTTGTACCAATGGATGATCATGTATGTTTCAATTGTAATTGGTTTGTATCAGATTTGTGTGTATCAGTATGATCAGTAATCTGACACAATTCGTGAAAAGTGATTGGTCTGAGACGTTTTTTGGATCAATTTGGAATGACCTGGGAGTTCCCTGATCAGAGTTGATCTGATCGGTCACCGGACCGATCAGAAGGACCCCTGATCGGTCACCAGACCGATCAGGGTGAGTCCTGATCGGTCGGTGGACCGATCAGGTCTGATACAGAATGTTTTCTGAAACTGATCAGCTTCAGAAACAGATCTGTTTTAACTTTTAAAACACTCTAAACCCTAATGCAAACATATTTAATCCCTAACAGAGTTCCAATAAGCAAAATTCATTTCTCTTATCCAAAATAAACATCATAATGAGTATCTCTTAGATAAACTTTGTTCCACATTAAGAATTTCTATGAAAAGAAACAAAAACATGTTTGTATCAATTTCAATGAGTGATCACATCTCCAAAACATGCTTGTATCAAGTTAGTATCAAACTATGATCATATTTCCAGATTTTGATGTATAGCATGTTTGCTCCACCTAATTGAAATCAAATTTGTATCAAAAATTTATTCCCTAAGTTACCCATGACCACAAGGTTTAAAATCATGATTCAGAAAAACATGGTGAAACTGAATATGATGACCTAGATGTTGGGGATGTATACATATACATATACTAAGTCCTAGAACCTTGATTTTGTTTGATACAAAGAAAGCCCAAAGTCATACATCATAGTGAATTTGAAACTCATGTCATTTGTTTGATGATGCCTTGTGAGGTTTTATGATGATCATCACAAACTATGTATTCCTTAAAAATTTGCATGCAATACATTAATGTTACTAACATATACAGTAAATCATGGCATACTTGATCATGTTCACCAAACAAAATACCTTAAGCAGAACCTAAGCCTAAACCTTAAGCTCATGTTCTTGTCTATTGATGCCTTATCATCACAAATTATGTATGATATTTTCCTTAGCATACATTCATGTTGTATAACACATATAAGAAAATAGACTCCTTAGGCTTGAGATAAGACATATAACTTGCAAGAAAACATAAATTGCAACAAGAAAACTCATTATCCTAAGTAATCCATGACAAGAGCAAGTTATGTGTTAACCTAAATCATTCATGCAATATATATAAATTTTTTCAAAACTCGTCGATTTATTTTGAAGCATGGATATACTCTCATTCATTGCATGAAAATTTCCTTACTACTCAAGTGAAATTTCATAAAACACTACATTCATGAGTATAACCTTATGATTGTGTTTGGAGTACCAAATATCAACAACCCATGTTGATAGATACTCCCCCTCAAATAATGCTATACTATTCTAAATATGGAGGTTTTAGGTACCCAAATTTTGGGACCTAAAGAATCTACAATGTAAGACTTTGGCACCCATGTCTTAGTCACTTTCTTTCTAACTTTTTGAACCCTAGAATCATTTTGTGCTCTAAATTTGGTTCTTAACATTAATGATGCGAAACTTGATTCTTTAGGTTGGTAACCCAAACCAACCATGTTATACATCGCCCTTTGGGAGTTAAGAATCATATCTAAGGTTTTTGAGCCAATTGAAAACTTCTCAAGAATATTCTTGAGATTTTCAATTTCGCTCCTTAGGGTCTTGTTTTCATTTTTAAGGGATTCATCATGCAAATCATTAATTACCTCATCCTTAGAGGTTTTCAACTTTTCTACTTCCAATTTTAATGATTTTACTTTGACCTTAGATTTCTTAAGCAATCTAGTTAAACATGCTATTGTCCTATAGCATTTGTCTAACTCGGGAGAGATTACCTCTTCATCATCCGAAGATGATGAAGGTGTGATTGAGGAGCTCCTTGATTCGTTGTCACTCTCCTTGGTCGATTCTTCTAAGGTCATGAAGGCCATGTGGCAGAAATTCTCCTCCACCTTCTCCTTCCTTCTTCTGTCACCTGCCACTAAAGTCAACCCTTTCTCCTTTGGGCTTTGGTTAGAGATCTCATGTAGTTCCATTTCACAAAATAGATCTTCTAACTTAATAATTGAAAGGTCCTTGAAAACCTTGTAGGCATCCACCATGGATGACCACAAAATATTCCTCGGAAAAGCTTTGAGAACATACCTTACTAGATCCCGGTTTTCTACCTTTTTGCTGATGGAATGTAGACCATTGAGAATCTCTTTGAATCTTCCATGGAGTTCACTTACCTTTTTATTTTCTGCCATGGACAGATTTTGGAGTTGGCTGTGAAGTAGGTCCTTCTTAGCTGTCCGGGTTTCATGAGTGCCTTCATGAAGCTCAGTGAGCTTGCTCCATAGGTCTTTAGCACTTGTGAAGGGACTCACCTTGATCAACTCCTCCTTGGTCATCTCGCATTGCAAGGTGACCACAGCTCTTGCATCAGCCTCACCTTTCCAGATTTGCTATGCTGACCACTTGGAAAAATCCAACTCTTTTCCCTCAACATCTTTAGGAGTGGAGAAACCCTCCTTGACAGCGAACCACATGGAGATGTTCGTCTTGAGGTAATACTTCATCCTTGACCTCCAATATTTTAAATCAGTGTCGTCGAGGAATGGAGGTCTGTTTGTATTGAAGCGTTCTCCTCCCATGGCCATCTTGTTGACTCTCGGATGTTAAGACGTTTGAGCAGAGCCCCAAGCTCTGATACCACTTGTTGGTGTTGGATGACTAGAGAGGGGGGGTTGAATATAGCCAGACACAAATTTCTTTCTCTTTTGAACTTCTGCACTTAGGGTTAGTCGCAGCACAGCGGAAGCAAAACAAAAACAGAGATGCATAAACTAAACCCTAAACTAAGCACAAGCACAAAACGCTAACAAAGAGAATTTACAAGGTTCGGGGATAACTTGCCCCTACGCCTTGGCGTGCCCGTGAGGTGGGCGATCCCTTGATCGTCGACAGATCAAGCCCCGGAAAATCCGAATAGAATGTAACTTCCTTCTCGGTGGAGTAACCTCTCCACAGCGTTTCAACGGAATGAACGATTAAGTACAGAGAAACACGAGAAGAAATCTTATAGAGCACTTAGGACAGCAAGAACACAAGCGAACTCCTCACCGAGCTCCACTCAGCACATATCTCACGCAAGAACTCCCTGCTCTTCGTGTCTTCTTGCTGATGGACTCGCCAAGCTCCTTGTTTCTTCTTCCAAGCGCTCAAGTTTGCAGTCTCCAAAATGATGCTCAAGAGTTGCTCAAGTGATTCACAGATTGCCAATGGATGATCAAGTATTGCTGCAACAGAGAACTCTTCCTTCTCTTCATCGCCAGTCAACACTTAACCTAGCTACCTGACGCCAGGTCACAGACGCTCCTTTGCAGCTCCCAGCTGCGCCTCTGCAACTGCCCGGCTACCCTGACCTCTCCGGACTCCCTGAGCTCCCCTCAGCCGAGCCCCAGTCAGCATTCCAGTGGCGCAGTCGTCCGTTGAAACCTGAGAAGGAAAACTGCCAAAACTGATCAAGCAAAAGCCTCCATTTGACTCCCCTTGAGTGAACCTGAGATATCTGCACACTTAGCAGGTCATTAGCACAACAAATAAATAGAGGATCAAATATCAGAAGACTCTGAACAAGTATCAGTAAGAAATCAGAACACAATCAGACGTCTGACAGCGGATTTGAATTAAAGCTGTCAGCTACTGATCGGTCACTGGACCGATCAAAGAGACTCCTGATCGGTCACCAGACCGATCAGGATGGGCTCAGACCGATCAGGCTCCAGCCTGATCGATCCCCAGTGAGAAACCCGAAATCGCGACTTCTCCGTGATCGATCACCGGACCGATCCCAAGTCGTGGATCGGTCACCAGACCGATCCACCTCTTCTCAGAGTGATTTTCCAGCTTCGCAGTCCAAACCTCCTGATCGGTCCCTAGACCGATCAGGGTGTGGCCTGATCGGACTGGTGACCTATCAGGCCACTCTCCGACCGATCAGGCTCCAGCCTGATCGGTTGTAGTGAGAAGCTCGCGACGTTTGATCGTTCACCAGAACGATCTGAATAGTATCCCTGATCGGTCACCAGACCGATCAGGAGCCGAGCAATAAGGTTCCCAAACTCACTGTTTGCTCCCTTATCGGTCGCCAAACCGATCAGACATAACTGGATCGGTCACCAGACCGATCCACGAGGGAACTCCGTGCCAACTTCCCTGATCGGTCTCCAGACCGATCCAGGCAAGGCCAAATCCACTCTAAGTCAAGAGAACGGGTTCCCACCCTTCTCTGACTCGTGCTCAGTACCCCGGACCAAGACTCCATGCCCAGTTTCACTCACCGGGACTTCAACCTAGCTTCCCAAGCTAGGACCTGGCCCTCCAAGCCAGGGTTTCATCCAACCTAGCCCTCCAAGCTAGGACCTGGCCCTCCAAGCCAGAGTTTCATCCAACCTAGCCCTCCAAGCTAGGACCTGGCTTCCCAAGCCAGGGTTTCCACCTAGTCCCACTAGGTATGCCTAGTCCCACTAGGTCTTTTCCACTTCACCTAGTCTCACTAGGTGTGCCTAGTCCCACTAGGTCTTTTCCAATACCAGCATGCGATCTCCCGATCCACCAGGACTTTACCCGAATTCATTCTACCAAACTTAAATTGTTGTCAACACCAAAACAACAACCGGGCCAGATTGCATCAACATGTTTGTCTATTTGTTGTGTGTTTGGTTGTCTTACAGGAACCTGGAGTTGGAGGCAAGATAGGAGAGCAAATGCAAAACAAACAAAGGTTGGGAAAGGGTATTTTGGGTGCCTAAATAAACCCAGGCGCCCTATATGGATGGTGCCCCGGGTTGAGGGTGCTTATCCCAAGTGCCTGAAATATCCCAGCCGCCTTAGTGCTCCCAAGCACTTGGGATGCAAGATTTTATCCCTACGCCGAGTTCGCTATTTCAGATTAGAATGGACCACTTGTGAAACGCCTCAATGGGCTCTAGCCTGAATTCAGTGTATAAAAGGGGCTTCTACTCCTCAGTTCAGAACAACAACTTTCCCTTCTGTCTGCTCATTCTCTGTGAAGAAAAAGTGCTAAGACGAAGTTCCAGAGACTCGTGCACGACACTTTGAACTTCCAAAGTTGGTCGAGACTTTCACATTTGGTTTGCATACTACAAAGTTGTACTTATTTTATTATCATTATTTTTCTTGTACTCTAAACTGTAAGACGAGTTTCTTCGCCTCCGAAAATTCTAGAAAGGAGACCACTAGTGGACGGGCGCTACCCGTAATTAGGCCTTGGATATGCTAACCCTGGGGGGTTGGGAACCAAGTAAATCCCCCATGTTATTGTTGTGTTTTCTCTTTATCTTTTATTCCGCTGCTACTAACAACTTTGATATTAAGCGAATGATCAACGAAGATTCGGAGCAAATTTACGAGTCGATATTCATCCCTCCTCTATCGACACCATCGATCCCACAATTGATATCAGAGTAGGTGGCTCTGATCAGACTCACCACCGAAGGTGCAAGAAGACCAGGAATTGAGTGGGAGAAAAGGGTGAAAAAGGTATATTTTTATTATGTCTAATTTTAAATTTCACATAATCTGTTTCAAGTGAAGGGAGAGAGGACACTATAAAAATCAGTGTCTTCCTTTTAAGACTCGTACATCACCACCGACGGCAACGGAGGTACCAACGCAAGAGTCCGGAGGAACAAGAGCCACATCATGTGCTTTAAGTGCCAAAACTACGAGCACTACAAGAATCAGTGTCCAGACTGGAGGATAAGCGTATCCAAAATGACAGGAAATGGGAAAAAGGTAAAGAAGGTACAAAATCTTAATTCTTGCAGAAGTATTCCTGTCAGTTTAGATTCAAATGTACATGATAATTTTCTTTCCAGAAATACACTTATGCATGCGAGCATAACCTTTAATTTTTTTGATAAATTAGATTTTCTGTATAGCAAACTTAATGTATTACATGATAAATTAGCTAGTAATGGACCCAAATCAAATATTGATAATATTAAAAAATTGAATATTAATTCCTTAATCTTTAACATTAATGCTACAATCTTAAAAATTAATTATAATATTTTGAATAATTTTAATGATAATTCTGATAATAATCAAACCTTAATTAATAAGTCTCATGATAATCATGAAACTATAATTAATAATTCTGAAGATGATTATGAAACTGTAATTAATAATTTTGAAGATAATAATGAAACTTTAATTAATAATTCTCAAAATAATTTTTAAAATAATTCAAATAACTTTGGAAATAATTATAAATTTTTAATTAATTATTCTACTTATTTTGAAGATAACGATACAATCTTTGTTAGTAGTTTTGAAAATTATTCTACTTATTTTAAACATAATAATACAATTTTAATAAATAATTTTGAATATAACTTTGAGGAACAATATAATTTTGAAGATAAAGATGAATTTATTAAAATTGAAGCTATAATTAAAAAAGCTTACAACAATGCAAATAAAATAAAAGTATTAAAAAAAATGAAAATTTAAAATCAAAAGAAATAATAGATGAATCATAATTTTTTGAATTAATAAAAATGATTCAATTAGACCCAAAATTATTATTCAAATCTAAAAACTTAAATCTTAATTTATCACAAATCTAAAAACTTAAATCTTAATTAATCATAAAAATTCAAATCTTAATTAATCACAAATCTTAAAAACTTAAATCTTAATTAATCACAAATCTAAAAACTTAAATCTTAATTAATCACAAATCTAAAAACTTAAATCTTAATTAAATATAAAAATTTAAATCTTAATTAATTACAAATCTTAAAAACTTAAATCTTAATTTATCACAAATCTAAAATCTTAAATCTTAAATCTTAATTAATCACAAATCTAAAAACTTAAATCTTAATTAATCACAAATCATAAAAAACTTAAATCTTAATTAATCACAATTCGTAAAAACTTAAATCTTAATTAAATCTAAAATTCAATTTTAATTCTTAAAAACTTAAATCTTAATTAATCCAAATCTTAAATATTAATTAAATTCTTAAAAACTTAAATCTTAATTAATCACAAATTTAAAATTTTTTTAATTCTTTAAAATTTAAATATTAATTTTTTAAATCTCAAATTCTAATAATTCTTAAAATATTTAAAGCTAATTGAATAAATCTTAAATTTTAAGTTAACAATTCAACTTTAATCAGAAATTTAATCTTTAATTCAAAATTTAAATGCATGTACTAAATTCAAATTGATTACCTTCAATTATGAAACTAAATAAAATTCTACATTACTAAAACATTCAACTTGATAATAAATATGTCAAAGTGGGTTGACATATTCGCGGTTTCACACGTTCTGTATTAAATTGAGAATTTGATACTTTATTAGAAATCTAATTAAAATGATTTGACTTGATTGATACATGCATAACTGTCATGCTTATGCATCTGTTTATTTTTTCATATATATCTATCATGTCATTTATGCTAACTTACTTTTTGCTTAACTTAGAATGACTAGATAGGAAAAACATTAGTTGATACTTGCCTAACATAGTATCAAGGTGGGGCGAGATGATAGTACGTTGGGGAAGTTTGGTCTGGGAAGTCAAGAAAGGTAAGGAGTACCTGACTTAGTCGACCTTGCTAAGTAGAACTAGCCGAAGTTACCTCGCCACATCCTAGACTAGTTAGACCAGAGTTTCTAAAAAAGTAAATTGAAAATATCATTTTTTTTAAAAGACTTTGTCTGTGGAAAGGGTCGTTCCGATAACCAAGAAGGCCCCTGTGTCTCACCATGACATGGAAGTCAATTATTGAAATTTACTTTTAAGCTACTAATTATTAAACTTGAATCTAGCTCATGGTCAAACAATCTATAAAATTAAATTGAGAAAAATTATTCAAGCATCTCACAACACTCATAAGGCAATCATGCTTGTTTGTACTACGACACTTAAAATAGGTGAGATGATAAGGACTAATCAATTGATAAATGTTTTCAAAAATCCTTAATATATTTTCTTAAAAATCTATTTTAAAAATAGTGATTAGACATAATAATGATTTGATGAATTTTATGCATGATTGTGTGTACTTATAAATATATTTCAAAAATTATATATCTTTTCGAAAGTTGTTTGACCAGCTCTTAGACACAAATCCTCTAGGTTAACACTAAAGCCCCTTAAGACACTTAGATAAAGTTCCTTGTAGTTAATAAGGGTAGCCAGAAGGTGTCAGGTTCAGGGGAATCTATCTTTTTACGATTTTTTTAAACATTTCTTTTGAAAATTATTTTTTAAAAATTATTCTTTTCGATAATTTATCTCTTTTAAAATTATTTTTGCTTAAAATTTATTATTTCTTTCAAAATGCTTTTTGAAAAATATTTTTTCAAAATTTATTATGTCTGTCAAAATATTTTTTGAAAAATACTTCCTTAAAAAATTATCATATTCTTTCAAAAATATTTTTCTAAAATATGCGTTAATTGCTCTTATCATTTAAATAAATTCTAAACATACATAGGAAGTTTTCCTTATGATCTTCAAGGATTTGTAAGATTCTGTCAGACTTAGGGGGAGTCCCAATCAAAAGAACAATTCGTCCTTTAATTTTTGATTATTTTAAAATCTTTCTTAAATTTTTTTTTGTAATTCTTTTCGTTTGAATCAAACCCTAAGACTCAAAAGAATATCAACTTGTGGTAAATAAGCTTCCTAGAACTGTGTCAGGTTTAGGAGGAGGTTCAAATTATAAGAACCATTAGAAGTTTAAAAAATACTATATTTTCAAAAAATATTATCTTTTCAAAAATACTTTCTATTTGAAAATACCATATTTTCATTTTCCAATTTTTTTTTCAAAATCTTTTCGACTTTTGAACATCTTTGAAAACCTTTGAAAAATTTCTTGAGTTTGGCGAAATCTCCAAGGTACATAGGAAAGTTTTCTTTATAGTTAACAAGATTTTCTAGGATTGTGTCAGATTGGGGAAGAATTCAAACAATGAAATTTATTACATTTCAAAAATTAAATACATATATCGAAAATACTTTATCTTGATTGAAAAATCTCTAAGACACATAGGATTTTTTTTTTTTGTGGTCAACAAGATTCCTAGAATTGTGTCAAATTTAGTGAAATTCAAATCAATAAAGTACCTTTTTTTCAAATTTTACTCAAGTACTTAGCGTTCCCTAAAATATTTTCTTAAAAAGCTACTTGGTTTATAAAATATAAAAGGGGAGGATTTTTAAAAATTATGTTTTCTTTAAAAATTTAAAATATTTTCAAAATTGTACTATTGAAGTAAATTTTAAGTTAAAATCTTTATTATTGTCTTATATTTCTTTTTGATGTGTGTTAAAGGGGGAGAGAGTACCTTAAGTTAGATTTTTTCGATTTCTCCTAAGTATTGACCTAAAACCCTTAGACTAAAACCTAACTTAAGATTATTGTCAAACATCAAAAAAGGAGAAATTATTGGTGCAAAAAGCATCAGACATGAACAGTCAATCTCTAGTGTTTCAATATTTGACAATTTACCAAGGTCTGATCAAACTGATCAAGGGTTAGCCAAACAAGACCTGATGTTTGGTAGAATAGTTAGTACCGAGGATTGGTCAAGTTTGTTGGTGCAAGATGCATCAGTGATGAACAGTCATCCTCTAGTATTTCGATGTTTGATAATATACTAAAGTTAGTGACAGTATATGTTAGACAATATAGGGTGTAGTCAAAGTGATCAAGAGTTAAACCAAACATGATCTTGTGTTTGGTAGGGTAAATCCAGATTTGATCAGGTTGACAAATGGGTTAAAACCAAATAGGATCTAATATTTGGCAAGATGAATAGAACCCAGGGTTGGTCTGTTTGACCAAGGGATTAAACCAAACCAGACTTGAGATTTGGGATTATATTTACCTGAAAGTTGGAGGAAGTCTATTAAGGATCATAATGACTAGCAAAGAAGTGATTAAGTTGAAAAAAACTCTAGCGAGTGAAGCTGGGTCCTAGCAAGGGAAGCTTGGTGAAAGAAATCTTTGTGAGCGAAGCTAGGTGGACTAAATCCTGGTGAGTGAAGCTGGGTCATAGCAAGGTAAGCTAGGTGAAAGAAATCCTAGTGAGTGAAGCTAGGTGAACTAAATCCTAGTGAGTGAAGCTGGGTCCTTGTGAGTGAAGCTAGGTAGACTAAGTCCTGGTGAGTGAAGCTGGGCACGAAGTCTTGGTCCGGGGGACTGAGCATTAAGTCATGGTCGGGGATCGGGTAACGAAATCTTTGCCAAGCGAGGATTGCGGACAGAAGTAGAGACGGGTCGACGTCGGACGTCTCAAGATCCGAGTTCTCGGAGGCCGAGCAAAAGTCTAGCCGGAGGCCCCGGTTGGCAAAAGCTTTAGTCGAGCGGGAATCACGAACAGAAGTAGAGACGTGTCGAGGTCGGATGTTTCAAGATTCGGGTTCTCGGAGGCTGAGCGAAAGTCCAACCGGAGGTTTCGGTTGGCAATGATAACTTCTCCAAGTGTGGAGTAGGTGAGGATGCGTTCCCCGAGAAAGGGAGCATTAGACGTCGGTTCGACCTAGGGTTTCGGGTGAAATCCAAAGTCAGAACCAATAAGTTTAGGCTAAAATTATTTGTATTTTTGTCTTGTGTTTATTGTCTTACAGGTACTTAGAGTTGGAGGCAAGATAGGAGAGAAAACGCAGGAGAAAAAAAACCTGCGAAGAACATCCTGGGCGCCTGACTTGAATTAGGCGCCCAAGGTATGTTGGGCACCCAAGTTAGTGGCAACGCATCCCAGGCGCCTAGGAAGGTCCCAGGTGCCTGGAAAGGTCTGTTTCTATCCATGTTGCGATTTCAGTGGTTCGATGAAGTTTAACCGCTCCTTGGCAGGCGCCCAAGAGCCCTCAGGCGCCCGAGAAGCTTGTATATAAAGGGGTTCGACCCCTGATCTCAGAACATCAACTTTCACATCCGCTAAAGTAGTCTGTGTGAAGCAAACGCGCTCAAGTCGAAGCTCTGCCACCAAGGAGGCTCCAGGAGAAAGTGCGCGGCATTTTAGACTTACAGAGTTGGCCGAGTTTGGTTTTGGTTTGCGTTTTATTTACGAGTTAAATTTATTTATTCTTTGTTTGTAATTCAAACTGTAAGACGGGTTTCTCCGCCTCCGGAAAGTCCGGAATGGAGACCACTAGTGGACTCACGATTGAGTGCTTAGACCTTGGATGTACTGACCCTAGGGGGTTGGGAACCAAATAAATTCCGCGTGTTTATCTTGTGTCTTTCTTTAGTTTTTTTTTATTTTCGCTGCGTACTAACCCTAATAGAATGACGATTACATGAAGATTTTCGATGAAATTCCGGCAAAACGCTTGAGTCGATATTCACCCCCCGTCTATCGATCAACACCGATCCTACAAGTGGTATCAGAGCATGGAAGCTCTTCACCAGACTAACAGCCGAAGGAGCAACAAAACCAGGAATTGAGAGGGAGCAAGGGTGAATACAAGTATTATTTAAATTATGTCAATTTTTAAGTTTCATATTATATGTTTTAAGTGCAGGGAGAGAGGACACTATAAAAACTAGTATCCTATTCGTAAGAATCGAACTTCACCACCGGTGGCAAAGGAGGTACCAGCGCTAGGAGTCTGGAGGGACAAGAGTCATATCCGCTGCTTCAAATGTCAAAAGCACGGACACTACAAGAACTAGTGTCCGACCAAGGTATGAAAAATTAATTTTGGCAATAATTTTCAAATTCTTGCATAGTTATGAAGTATTCTGATACTTTAGATAACTCTGTTAACCATTCTGATAAATTAGATTTTTTGCATTACCTACTTAATTTATTACATGACAAATTACCAAATATTGACTATATTAAAAAATCGAACATTAATTCCTTAATCCTTAATATTATGCTAGAATTTTTAAAATTAATAATATTACCTTAATTTCTGATAATTCTGATAATGTTAAGGATGATAATAATTCTGATAATGCTGATAATCCTAAGGATAATCAAGAAATCTTAATTAATAATATTTCAGATAATTTTGAGGATAATAATGAAGTTGTGATTAGTAATCTTTCTAATAACTCTAATAATTCGAATGAAATTATTACTAATAATTCTAATATTTCTGAAAATAATATTGATAATAATAGTCAACTCTTAATTGACAATTCTACTGCCTTTGAATATAAAACTATAATTTAATTAATAATCCTAAAAATTATTCTACCTATTATGAAGATAATGATATAATTTTTGAATATAACTCTGAAGATGAAGATGATGAAAATGAATTTATTAGAATTAAAGATATATTTAATAAGGTTTACAAAAATTCAAATAAAGTAAAAGTGTTAAACAAACTTGAAAAATTCAATGATAAAGAAATAGTAGATGATTCAGATATTTTTGAATTAATGGAAATGATGCAACTAGACCCAAAACTGTTAGCAATTTAAATTTTAATTAATTCAACTTTAATTTTTAATAATTTCAACCTTAATTAATTCTTTCTTAATAATTTAAACCTAAATTAATTCTTAATAATTCTAACCTTAATTAATTCTTAAATAATTAAATATTAAATACTTTAACCTTATTTAATTAAACTTTAATTAATTCTTAAATAATTAAACCATAATTAATTCTTAATAACTTAAATCCTAATTAAATTCTTAATAACTCAAATTTTAATTAATTCTTAATAACTTAAATCCTAATTAAATTCATAATAACTCAAATCTTAATTAATCTTTAATTCATTCCACTTAAATTTTTATTAACTCTTAATCTTAATTAATTAACAATTCAATCCTTAATTCAATAAAATCCACGAACTAAATCACAATTAATTACCTTTAGATATGAAATTAAATAAAATACTACTCAACTGGAACAATCAATTTAATAATAATAAATATGTCAAAGTGGGTTGACATATTTACGGGTTCACACGGTCTGTATCAAATCGAGAATTTGATACTTCGTTAGAAACTTAATTAAAATGTTTGACCTGATTGACTCATGCATAAAAGTCATGCCCATGCATTTGCTTATCTTTTCTTATATATTTGTCATGTCATTCATGTTTACTTTTCTGCATCATTTAGAATGGATAGATAGGAAAAAGATTGGTTGATACTTGCCTAACCTAGTACCAGGGTGAGACGAGATGATAGTACGTTAGGGAAGCTTAGTCTAGAATGTCAGGAAAGGTAAGGAGTACCCGACCTGGTCGACTTAGCTAAGTGGAACTAGCCGAAGTTACCTCGCCACTGTTGGAAACGGATGGCTAGAGAGGGGGGGTGAATATAGTCAATCACTAAAATTTGCTCTCTTAAGTTTTCTGCGTGATCAGGTTAGTAGCAGCGGAAGCAAACAGCACAAACAGAACAATACAAAGAAAGAAAGCAAACCAAATCGCTAAGACGGAGATGTACAAGATTCGGGGATAACTTGCCCCTACTCCTTGGCGTGCCCGTGAGGTAGGCGATCCCTTGATCATTGGCAGATCAAGCCCCGGTGAACCCGGATAAGATAGAGCCTCCTTCTCGGTGGAGAAACCTCTCCACAGATCTCACGGATGATGGAACTTGAGTACAGGAGATCACACAAGAAGGAACACTCACAAAGCTCTCACAGGAATGCAACAAGATCGCTCAAGCACAAAGCAACAGAGAGCACGAACACAGCCCAGCCAAACTTTCCAAGTTTCTGTCTTGTTCCCACTTCTCCTTTGCTTCCAGCTTCGTCACTTAAGCTCCCTCTCACCATCGCAAGACTCATCAGCATCCACTGAGCCAGCCTGAACCCACTGACCTCCCTGAGCACTCAGTCCACTGAAGACCTCCTCTCCAGCTGAGTCTCCGTCAGTCGCCAGCTACTCCAGTTGCCGTTGAAACCTGAGAAGGAGAAACAAACAAACCTGCTCCAAGGAAAGCCTCCCATTGACCCTCCTTGAGTGTTTGAATCACCTGCTATCACCTGCACACTCCAACAGAGGCTTAGCAATGCATATCAACAAGAATCGGCAATGTATCAGAGAATCGGCAGTGAAAACAGACGCGATCAGAGCTTCTGACAGCGTATTTGAATTAAAGATCTGCGCCTGATCAGTCACTAGACCGATCAGGAAGGACCCTGATCGGTCACCAGACCGATCCAGAAGTCTTCTGCACACTCCTGATTGGTCCCCAGACCAATCAGGCTCATGCCTGATCGGTCACCAGACCAATCAGGCTCCTGCCTGATCGGTCACCAGACCAATCAGGCTGCTTCCAGACCGATCAGGAGTCATCCTGATCGGTGATAGTGAGAACCTTGCGACAAATGATCGTTCACTAGACCGATCTGAGCAGTATCCCTGATCGGTCACCAGACCGATCAGGAGCAGATCAGCAGGGGAACTCAACTCACTATTCGCTCCCTGATCGGTCACCAGACCGATCAGGAGCTGTGCAGTGAGTGAAACACACACTCCCTGATCGGTCACCAGACCGATCAGACATCGCTGGATCGATCACCAGACCGATCCACGAAGGAGCAGCGTGTCAACTCCCTGATCGGTCACCAGACCGATCCAGGGACGCAGACCTAGCCTTCCAAGCTAGGATTTCATTCACCTTAGCCCTCCAAGCTAAGGATTTTTCAATCTAACTCTCCAAGTTGGGAATTTGCACCTAACCCTCCAAGTTAGGACTTTTCACCTAGCCCTCCAAGCTAGGACTTTTCACCCAACCCCTCCGAGTTAGACCTTCATCCAACCTAGCCCTCCAAGCTAGGCACCTGACCCTCCAAGCCAGGACTTTTTCACCTAACTCTCCAATATGGGACTTTTCACCTAACCCTCCAAGTTAGGACTTTTCACCTAGCCCTCCAAGCTAGAACTTTTTACCTAGCCCTCCAAGCTAGGACTTTTCACCCACCTCTTCCGAATTAGGACTTTTCAACACCTGTCTTCACTCACCAGGACCCGGCTTCACTCACCGGGATTTCCATCACCTGGCTTCACTCACCAGGACCCGGCTTCACTCACCGGGATTTCAACCTAGCTTCACAAGCTAGGACCTGGCTTCACTCGCCAGGGTTTCATGCCCAGTCCCCGACCAGGACTTTAACCCAAATTCGCTCAACCAAACTTAAATCATTGTCAAACACCAAAACAACAACCGGGCTAGACTGCATCAACAGCCACATCCTAGACTAGTTAGACCAATATTTTTCAAAGAGTAAATTAAAAGTATTCCTTCTTAAAAAGCCTTTGTCTAAGGAAAGGGTTGTTGATCCAATACGGCCAAAGAAGGTCTCTGTGCCTCGCCAAGACCTTTAAGCCAATTATTGAAATATGCTTTTAAAATACAAATTGTTAAACTTGAATCTAACTTAAGGTCAAGCAATCTATAAATTAAATTGAAAAAAAATTTCAAACATCTCACAAACACCTATAAGGCAATCGTGCTTGCTTGTACTACGACACTTAGAATGGGTGAGATGATAAGGACTAATTAATTGACAAATATTTTTCAAAATAATTTCAAAATCTTTAGGATATTTTATTAAAAATCTATTTTCAAAATAATATTTAAACATAATAATGTGTTTATGAATTTCATGCTTGATTGAGTGCTTATCTATAAATACATTTTCAAAAAATTATCTTTTCGAAAGCTGTTTGACATACACATAGACACAAACCTTTTAGGTCAACACTAAAATCCCTTAAGACACTTAGGTAGAGGTCCTTGTAGTTAACAAGGGTAGTCAGAAGGTGTCAGGTTCAGGGGAAGTATGTGTTTTTGTGAATTTTTAGTTTTAGAAAACCACTTTTCAAAAATTATTCTTTTCGAAAATTTATATCTTTTCGAAATGGTTTGTGCTTTAAAATTATTAACATTTCTTTCAAAATCCGTTCAAAAAATACTCTTCAAAAACTTATTATGTCCTTCAAAATATCTTTCAAAAATTATTTCCTTGAAAACTATCAAATTATTTTAAAAATACTCATCGAAAATTGCTCTTTTGGTTTGGATAAGCTCCTAAGACACATAAGAAGTTTTCTTTATGATCTACAAGAATTCCTAAGATTGGGTCAGGTTTAGGGGGAGTCCTAATCAAAAGAAATTAATTTATTTCTATTACTAATTATTTCAAAATATTTCTGAAATGTTTTAAATTCTTTTCGTTTTAATCCAACTCTAAGACTCAGAGGAAGATCAACTTGTAGTTAACAAGTTTCCTAGGACTGTGTCAGGTTTAGGAGGAGGTTCAAATTGAAAGAAATCTTAGAGGTTTTAAAAATGTTATATTTTCAAAAACCGCTATCTTATTAAAAGAAAAATATACTTTAGAAAATATTATATTCTCATTTTCCAAAACATATTTTGAAAATCTTTTATCTTTTAAATACTTTTGAAATTCTTGAATATTTATCTTGAGTTTTGGAAAATTTTCCAAGACACTTAGGAAAATTTTCCTTATAGTCAACAAGTTTCCTAGGATTGTGTTAGACTGGAAAAGAAACCAAATTAAGAAAGTTAGTATTTCTTCAAAATTAAATACATTGAAAAGATTTATATAAAATCCCTAAGACACATAGATATTTCTTATGATCAACAAGATTCCTAAGATTGTGTCAGACTTAGGGAAATTTAATTTTGTTTAAAAAAATTATATATTCACATATTGTTGATACAATTTAAGTACTTAGTGCTTTTTAGAATACATTATAGAACAAGTACTTAGTTTTTAAAAAAAAGGGAAAGAGTTTTGAAAATTATTTTTTTAAAAAAAATACAAATCTTAAGTATTTTCAAAAGGAGATTATGTTAAAAGGTGAAGAATGACTTAAGTTAATTTTTTAAAATCTTATTGTTGGTGTAATTTTTTCTCTTTTGTTATTTCCTTTTGATGTGTGACAAAGGGGGAGAGGGCTTAAGTTAGATTTTTTTTATTTCTCCCAATTGTTAAATCTAGAACCCTTAGACCTAACCTAACTTAAGATCTTATCAAACATCAAAAAAGGGAAGATTGTTGGTGCAAAATGCATCAGTGATGAACAGTCATCCTCTAGTGTTTCGATGTTTGACAATATACTAAAGTTAGTGACAGTATATGTTAGACAATATAGGGTGTAGTCAAAGTGATCAATGGTTAAACCAAACAGGACCTTATATTTGGTAGGGTAAACCCAGGTTTGATCAGGCTGACAAATGGGTTAAAACCTAACAGGATCTGATGTTTGGTAGAATGAATAGAACCCAGGGTTGGTTAGTTTGACCAAGAGATTAAACCAAATCGGACTCGAGGTTTGGGATTATATTTACCTAAAAGTTGGAGGAAGTCTAGTCAGGATCGTAATGACTAGCAAAGAAGTAATTAAGTTGAAAGAAACCCTGACGAGTGAAGCTGGGTCCTAGCAAGAGAAGCTAGGTGAAAGAAATCATAGTGAGTGAAGCTAGGTGGACTAAATCCTGGTGAGTGAAGCTGGGTCCTAGCAAGGGAAGCTAGGTGAAAGAAATCCTAGTGAGTGAAGCTAGGTGGACTAAGTCCTGGTGAGTGAAGCTAGGCACGAAGTCTTGGTTCGGGGGACTTAGCACTAAGTCATGGTCGGGGATCGGGCAACGGAGTCTTTGCCGAGCGAGGATTGCGGATAGAAGTAGAGACGGGTCGAGGTCAAGGTCGGACGTCTCGTGATTCAAGTTCTCGGAGGCCGAGCCAAAGTCCAGCCGGAGGTCCCGGTTGGCAAAAGCTTTAGTCGAGCGGAAATCGTGAACAGAAGTAGATGATAGATCGAATGTGTTTGTTAGAGGGGGGAGGGGTGAATAGCAAATTTGTCAAATACTTTGTTCTCCACGAAATTGTTAGTGCAGCGGAAATACAAATAAAATAAAACTAACAATAATAGACAATGCTAACAAACCGATTTACTTGGTATCCACCCCGGACGGGTGACTAATCCAAGAAACCTTCAGTGGATCAATCCCCGGATAACCTCCGGCTAGCCCTCGTCGCTCCTTGTGGGTGGAGAAACCTCACCACAATCACTTTGACAATATCTGGGCACAAAAGACTACTAACTCACTTTACCAAGTGAGTTTCGTCAAGAAACGAAAGCATGAAACAAGCCCCTTTAAATAGGGCTCGAAGCTGAAACAGTCGCTACGAGTCGACTGCCCCTGGGGCAGTCGACTGGTCCCACTCAGATTCGACTGTTGCAGTACAACGTTCGAATCTGCCAACCTGTTCCAGCCTACACCAGTCGACTGCTCATGGGCCAGTCGGCTAGTACACACCTAAGCCTAGGGTTTCACTCCCGAGTACATTTCACTCCGCACTCAAACCCTCCCGGCTTAGCCCCTGAGTACAATTACTCATACTCAGACCTTCACAACCCGGTTGATTCTTCACAAGTAGCCTCGATTGTTGCCTTCATGCCCTCATCATCTTCATCCCTCGTCCCTCGGATGCACACGCAAGCCTCCAGCTTGCCTCCATGCCACCCTTCACGTACGCCTCGAAGTCCATGTCCCTCGGCTCATCGTCCCTGCTATCCATGGTCCCTCGGATGCGCACGCAAGCCTCCAACTTGCCTCCATGCCATCCTTCATCTAAAGACATCAACCAAGTCCATGTGTACTTGTACACCTGCACACTCATGTACACATATTAGTCCACAATAAATCCTAACTTAACCATATTAACTGTACACATCAAAACCCTATGATCCTTCAGATCATATCAGGGTCGATTGCCCAAACAATCTCCCCCTTTTTGATGTGTGACAATATGTTAAGTTAGGTAAACATATAGCAATAACAATAACAAAAGCAATAACAAAAACAATAGCAATTGAAAATCAAAGCATAACACACAAAAGGCAACCTCCCCCTTAACCTATGCTTTCTTCCAATTTTCAATCCTCATTGCCCATACCAAGTTAAGTTCTCCCAACTTAACTCCACTCACAATAACCGGTTAAGTTATCCCAACTTAACTCCAAAGTATCACAAATCAATCAAGGTTAAGTTTTTAGCCAAACCTAACTTAACATCCAAGTTCTCCCCCTTTGACAATATCAAAATATTGCCTCAAGCAACCCTACCCTTAGTGCCAAATAGAACTCAACCAGATTTCTGAAAAACCCCTCAGAAATCTCAAAATAGCACTCTGCCCAAACTACCAGTCGGCTGCCCCTTAGGGCAGTCGACTGATACACTAGTTTCTGAATTTCCAGCCGAAATTCAGAAACGCTAGGAAATTCTAGAAAATTCAGAAAAATGTGAAATTTTGCAAGCACGTTTGTTAGAGTATTCTCTACCGTAGAAAAATAATGGTTCATGAAAAACACCAACCGTGCTTGACTTTTGGTACAAACATAAAAATTCTCAATAATGGTCATGTTTGTATCAATATTCAAACTCAATCATTATTCCCTATATTTGCCAATGACATTCACCTTAGTTTTTCATACAAAATGATTCTCAAACCTCCCCTTTTCATATAGATATTGTTATTTGACAAAACTCCCCCTCTTTTCTTCTTAACCCTAGATAGTTATGAAAACTCTCCTTATGCCTTTATTCTTTAAAAAAACTTGATCATACAATTTCAACATATATCATGAAGGCATACATAAGGATTTTTAACTTGAAAACCATAACATATAATTCAATTTGCACTTAAAGAATTTTCAAACAATACTCAAATCATAACTTAAGATTAATCATCAAGTCATGACAACAATTATCCATAACATAATATGAAAGGAAATGTATCATACATGGAAACATAAAGAGTGTCATGAAATAAAAGGTAGCAGGGTCTAAAGCCCTGAAATCATCCAAAAGATACAAATTCAGAATAAGACGTGTTTGAGAGATATAATAATACATCAAATATAGACACTCTCAACACTAGACTGCTCCAAATGCTGCGCCAACCCATCAGATCAGGTCGTCGTCGCCTGGAGGAGGAGGAGGAGGTGGGCCTTGATAAGCGAGATGCAACTGTCGTAGCATCTCGTACATGTCATCCTGACGGCTGGTAAACCCATGAACCATCGCCTCAATCCTCTGCTCTGTCTGCTGGACTCCGTGGATCTCCTCACGGATGCCATGGACGTCCTCCTGAAGCTTGTGAACATCTGATCGGAGCTGAGTAAACTCTGCACGTGTAACCATCTCTGTAGGCTCCTCATCCGAGATGGACGACTCTGGACGCTCCCTCCAGACAAATGCCCCCTGTCGACTCTCTATGCCTGCCAAGGACAATTGGCGTGTGTCAATCTGGTCATAGTCCTTGGACAGGTGCTTGACCTGACCGCCGGTGACACGGATTCCAAACCGCAACTGGAAAAACTTGGTCAAAATATGGCAAAAGGGCATATAAATTTTCCCATTAACACTCAGAGAAAAATAACAAATGGAGGTAAATACATGAAGAGAGACATCTATATCCAGCTTCCGCCCAAGGGCATACATCATCACTAGGTGAGGCAATCAGATCCTTGCCCTTCCCTTAGTGACGATGGGTAGGAGACACTCTACAACAATCTTGTACAAAACATGACGTAATGGACTCATGGGTTTGGCATCAAAAGTGCACTCAGACTCATGCCTATGTCTTCTAAAGTAATGCAAATGCATCTGATCGATGGTCATATCTGGAAACTCAAAGGGCTCAACAACATTGGGAAAATAAGTATTTACATTATTTGATGCCCGACACTCTAAAAAATTAACCAAAACCATGGCCGAGAAAGGAATGGTGACACCGGCCACTCTAGACTCATAAAGATTATTCTCCGAGTCAATACAAGTCAAGTTGGCATAGCATTCCTTACATAAATCAACATTAATATCATGTTGAAAATATACTAGCTGTTCTATACCAAAATGAGTGACCATCTCAATGATTTGAGGTGCCTTTTCTTGAAAGTAGGATTTATTTAAATACCTACAATTCATTTGGACAAACTCATTTTCCTCAAACCTCTTCTTGCATTCTAGAGATCTAAATCTAGCCTCTCCTAAGGCTTGCTAACTTTGACGGGATGAACCCTCAACCCTTGCCCTTTTAGAAACAACCCTAAAGTCTCACATTCATGCATGCACACCAAGACACCCCCCAAAAAGAAAAATAACAAAGAAAACATGCACAAAACATCACATTAGTTCCAAAACAAGGTTTAAATGAAGAACTAAACCTTAAATCATGATACATTTTCGCTAACCTCTTTATGATGTTGATTTTGAGAGATTGACTTGAGGAGAGGAGTCTTAACCAACCCTAGGAGTAGATCCGGAGTGAGGGAGGGCTTAGGAGGGGATTTTAGGGCTTGGAAGGAGCTTAGGACGCAAGAGGAGTTGAGAGAAGGAAGAAATCGCCGGGGGTGATAAGCCAAAACCCTAGGTTTGGCCACCCCCGCGCGACCCGATCGAACTTAAAACCCACTGACCAGTCGACTGCCCTCAGGGCAGTCGACTGCGAAAACATACAGAGGGTTTCTCACTCTAGGACCAGTCGACTGCCAGACTGCCTGGTAAACCTTACAGACCCTTTCTCGCTGTAGCACCAGTCGACTGCCAATAGGGCATCGACTGATACTGAAAAACCAGTTTTCCAGTCCTAACTTCAGAAATGCCTAACTAATTCCACAAATCTCCAAAAAATCTGAAATTTTATGGGGAGATTTGTGGATCCTATGTCTACTTGGACAAAAATATAATTTCAATCAAAACTATCCCGAATCCCTAGATTGATACAAACTTCAAAACTATCCAAATTTGATAATTTAAACTCAACTCAAAGTTCTAATTTGAACCTCTTCTTGATGCTTCTTCCCATACTTGTTCATAATACATTAATAGCATCAATTTATATGGTATTTCCATATTAAAACTATTTTCTCTCAATTATAATCCTATTTTCAATCTTTTTCTTCATAACTCTCCCTATAGTGTGCCAATTCTCTAGGATTAAAGCTAACCTTAGCCTTTTAAACCTATTGGCACACTCTATAGCCCATTTAATTTCCTAGAAGGAAACCATCTGAGATCCATTGACCATGGATCCCATTTTGGTGTCTAGAGCTCTCCCTTGAGTTCCTAGCCCTAGTTACCTCCCTAGGTAACTCATCTACAAAGGCAAGACCACATCGGTACTCCTCCGGTGCTTCTTCACCTTCCACTCTCACTCTCTTAACCCTATAGACCTTTTACTTGGTCAAATCCTTTTCTTTTTCTTTAAATGACTTTTCTTTGCCATTTGTGACCTTCTCTCTACCATAGTTATAGGGCACCCTTGAATATGACATTTTACTCACATTTGCCCTCTTAGGGTGATATCCTAGACCCGACCTACCATTCCTAAGATTTTGGTTCTTTGGTATCACGTTCAATCCTTTGGACCCTCTAATTACTTTATCCAGGTTTTTCTCTAACTTATCAAGTTTTGTTCTTAAAACTTGATTTTCCTTTTCTAAACTCCTAACCTTAGAATTATTTGACCTAACTTGATCATTCCTAGGTCTACCCATTCTTCTAGGCATATCCTTCCCTTTCTTAGGTTTTATGCCTTGGTCCTTAGTCCTAGCATTCCTAGATTTGTCATGACACATGAAATTTTGAATATTTTGGCACACAAAAGTATTTTTGGTTCTATCATGATATTTAAAACCAAAGTTACATCTAGGCAAACAATCATTAGTATTTCTATCATTCATATATGTATTTTGAGCATAAATTGAGTTAGAGATTACCTCCCTTTCCTTTATAGCTCCCCCTTGATGTGAGCTCCTTTTCTTTCTCTCTTCTTTCTCTCATCTTCTAAGGTGCTCCATCTTTTTCAACTCTCCTTTCCTTAGACATTTTGTATGGTAATGCCCTAACTCCCCGCATATAAAGCATCGAATATTCCTTCTTTTCTCCTTTTTAGCCTTCTCATTCTTACACCCCATGTTAGAATTTAAATTAATTGAAATAGGTTTAGAGTGTACCTCCTTTTTACCTTTCGGGCACTTGTCCTTGTAGTGCCCCTTTTCGTTGCAACCAAAGCATGTGATATGCTCTTTTGACTTAGCCTTGGTGGAGGTTGAAGTCTTTTCTTGCTCTTGTGGAGATGAGGGTCTCTCCTCCCCATCAACCCTTGATGTTGATACTTCTTCTTCTTTGGATGATGTGGATTCTTTTTCACTCAACTCCTTCACTTCACTTGACAATCCTTCTTCTCTTGGATCCTCTTGGAAACTTGACCTTAGTTCTTCGGGCTCTTCTACTAGTTGGGCTTGTGTCGGGTTCTTATGTACTTCTTCCAATTTAGTCCATAATTCATAGGCATTTTTATAATTCCCTACATCACTCAATATATTAGTAGGCAAAATATTAACCAAAATATTGATTACCTTTTCATTGGCCCTTGCTTATTCTTGTTGCTCCTTGGTCCAATACCTAGGTCGGAGCTTCTTTCCATGCTTGTCCTTAGGGGTCTCAAATGGTTCCTCTAACACCATTACACACTCCCAATCCATGCCGAGCCACATCTTCATTCTAGCTTTCCAATAATCAAAATCTTCATGCTCGTATGGTGGTTGTGAGTTGATATCTTCCCCAAGTTTGTCTTCCATGGTGCTTCTTCCTCAAGCGTGTGCTCCCTCGGCGGTTAGTCAGATCAAGAGCGGTCCTTCGCTCTGATATCAATTGATAGATCGAATGTGTTTGCTAGAGGGGGGTGAATAGCAAATTTGTCGAATACTTTGTTCTCTACAAAATTGTTAGCGCAGCGGAAATACAAATAAAATAAAACTAACAATAATAGACAATGCTAACAAACCGATTTACTTAGTATCCACCCCGGACAGGTGACTAATCCAAGAATTTGTCGGTGGATCAATCCCCGGATAACCTCCGACTAGCCCTCGTCGCTCCTTGTGGGTGGAGAAACCTCACCACAATCACTTTGACAATATCTGGGCACAAAAGACTAGTAACTCACTTTACCCAAGTGAGTTTCGTCAAGAAACGAAAGCATGAAACAAGCCCCTTTAAATAGGGCTCAAAGCTGAAACGGTCGCTACCAGTCGACTGCCCCTGGGGCAGTCGACTGGTCCCACTCATATTCGGCCGTTATTGTACAACGTTCGAATCTGCCAGCCTGTTCCAGCCTACACCAGTCGACTACCCATGGGCCAGTCGACTGGTACACACCTAAGCCTAGGGTTTCACTCCCGAGTACATTTCACTCCGCACTCAAACTCTCCCGGCTTAGCCCCTGAGTACAATCACTCATACTCAGACCCTCACAACTCGGTTGACTCTTCACCAGCAGCCTCGACTGTTGCCTTCACGCCCTCTTCATCTTCGGCCCTCGTCCCTCGGATGCGCACGCAAGCCTCCAGCTTGCCTCTATGCCACCCTTCACGTACACCTTGAAGTCCGCAGCCCTCGGCTCATCGTCCCTGCTATCCATGGTCCCTCGGATGCATACACAGGCCTCCAGCTTGCCTCCATGCCATCCTTCACCTGAAGACATCAACCAAGTCCATGTGTACCTGTACACCTGCACACTCATGTACACATATTAGTCCACAATAAATCCTAACCTAACCATATTGACTGCACACATCAAAACCCTATGATCCTTCAGATCATATCAGGGTCGATTGCCCCAACAGTAGAGACGGGTCGAGGTCGGACGTTTCGAGATTCGGGTTCTCGGAGGCTGAGCGAAAGTCCATCCGGAGGTTCCAGTTGGCAATGATAAATTCTCCAAGTGTGGAGTAGGTGAGGACGTGTTCCCCGGGAAAGGGAACATTAGGCTTCGATTCGACCTAGTGTTTCGGGTGAAATCTAAAGTCAAAACCAATAAGTTAAGGCTAAAATTATTTGTATTTTTGTCTTTTGTTTGTTGTCTTGCAGGTACCTGGAGTTGGAGGCAAGATAGGAGAGCAAACGCAGAAGAAAAGGAACCTGGGAAGAACATCCTGGGCGCCTGACTTGAATCAAGCGCCCAAGGTATGTTGGGCGCCCCAGTTGGTGGCAGCCCATCCCAGGCGCCTGGGAAGGTCTGTTTCTATCCATGCTGCGATTTCGGTGGTTTGGATAAAGTTTGACCACTACGTGGCAGGCACCTAAGAGCCCTCAGGCGTCCGTGAAGCTTGTATATAAAGGGGTTTGACCCCTCATCTCAGAACATCAACATTCACATCTGCTAAAGCAGTCTGTGCGAACAAACACGCTCAAGTTGAAGCTCTGCGACCAAGAAGACTCTAGGAGGAAGTGCGTGGCACTTCGGACTTCTAGAGTTGGCCGAGTTTGTGTTTGGTTTGCTTTTTATTTATGAGTTAAATTTATTTATTCTTTGTTTGTAATTCAAACTGTAAGACAGGTTTCTCCGCCTCCGGAAAGTCCGGAAAGGAGACCACTAGTGGACTCACGATTGAGTGCTTAGGCCTTGGATGTACTGACCCTGGGGGTTGGAAACCAAGTAAATCCCGCGTGTTTATCTTGTGTCTTTCTTTAGTTTATTTTTATTTCCGCTGCGTACTAACCCGGATAGACCCGGATAGAAAGACGATTAAACGATGATTTCCGACGAAATTCTAGCAAAACGCTCGAGTCGATATTCACCCCCCTCTATCGACCTGCACCGATCCTACAAGTTTGACCAAAGGTTAGCCAAACAAGACTTGATGTTTTACAGAGTGATCAAACATAGATCTGACATGTGTAACAATATACCAAGGTTTGGTCAGTTAGAATAAGGGTTAGCATTATATGAGATCTTCAGGAGCCACAAATATGCTAACTATATTTATTATTATAAAAATGCTAAATTATAAATTATAAAATGAAATAATAACTTCCAATTTGTTATTGCGAAACAATCAATCATCGAGTATAAAAGACCTAATTTCAAGTTTTGAATCAACTCATCATGCATGACAAACAAAATTTATTAGCTTACATCCCAATTTTAAGTTTTGCATCATCCCATCATCCTAATTTTAAGTTCTGCATAAATTATAAAATGAAATAATACTTTCAATTTCAAGTTTCATAAATAATAATTATTACATGCATTTCGCATCGTAAATAGATCTAATGCATATTTATATTTCAAATTGTGAAATAATATACCACTATAAAATTAATCTTCACAACAAAGCGAGAATTTCAGTAGTAAAAAAATAGTAAAAAAAATCCACATTGTACTTAATTGGGGGATCAAAAATAGTGCTAGCAAAAAAAAATGCATGCTGTAAAAAAAATAGTATGATAAGAAGAGATTCCATTCAAAATACCATACAAGACAATATGAAAAAAATAGTAAAAAAATGCATGATTTGCATTCAAAATAAACAGTAAAAAAATGCAAGCTTTTGCATTCAAAATAAACAGTAAAAAAAACGCAAGCTTTGCATTCAAAATACCATACAAGATAATTAGAGGATCAAAATAAAGACATGATTTAAAAAAAATGACGAAGTAATGTATATAACTTGTGAGATTCTGCTCACAGAATTATATTCAAAAATAGAAAAAATCTCAATCGAAATCTTACCGTTGAGTTGAGCAGGGAACAAAACCCTAGCACTGTCGATGGAGAAAAAGGAGAAATCGATGTCCTCCTTGAAGAAGAAGAGATTGACGGAGCCAAATAAAGATCACCACGCCTTGAAGAAAAAGAGATAGCACCAAGTGAGATCGTCGTGCAAGAAGAGATGCATACACTGTAAGAAGAAGAAGAGATCGTACTAGGAGAGATCATGGTGCAAGAAGAGTTGACGCAAGAACCTTGCGTGCGGCGCAAGGAAGAGTTGGCACAAGAACCTTGCATGTGGCGCAAGAGGAGGGGTCGGTGCAAGAGGTTGACGCAAGGAAGCGTCGGCGCAAGAACCCTATGTGCGGCACAAGAGCAGGAGTCGGCGCAAGAGGTTGATGCAAGGAATGGGGTTTTGAGAAAGCTATAAGTTGTGGTTCATTATAATTAACCCAGTTGTATGGTTCAAGTTTTAACCCAGCGTTTTTTTAACTGGTTCAGACATATTACTTCATTACAGTTTAATTATAATTTTTTTAAACACTTATTACTTCATCAAATAAAAAATAAGAAGTAAAATGTAATTAAAAATATGAAGTGAAACCCGCTTTTTTTAACTTATGAAGTCTAAAATAGTATTTACTATGTCAATTTATTACCGAGGTTAAATATAATATATTACATCAGATTCAATAATTACTGAAGTAATTATTGGCGAAGTCTATCATCAAAATTATACTAGTGCTTCGTTGCTTGAAGATGATATTGAGAGCTTGAGCAGAGAGCTTGAGCATAGGGATGATGAGAAACACGATACAACAATTAACATTTCTTCGTAGCTTCCAACCTCTTTTACACGGTTTAGAGAATAGTCATTTCTCTACTTTTTCTTCGCCACCAATCGATTGGCTAAAGTCCCAATTGATTTTCATTTAGTCGTTGAACAGTACGGATCCTAGATGGATGGCTGGAATTATTCTATTTTAAGTTCCAATCGATTGGGAGTAAACGTTGATCGATTAGCCACTTTAATCGATCAAGCAAACGATTCAGGAGCTTCCCAATCGATTAAGCAGTTGATTAAGAAGAATTCTATTCTCGCACAAAATTTCTCCTAATCGATCAACCAATTGTTTAGGGGAAAAAAATGATGAACCAGGCAGCAGACAAATTGAACCTGGGGTGACCGGCCCGACCCCACGGAAGTTTCCCACCGGTCACCAGGGTAAATCGGGAAGCGTTCGCGGTGGGCAGTCTAGAAGTCCAGCGTCCCAGGGTTCGCACCCCATTTGGAGGAAAAATTCCTGCAAAATGCATCGTAGCTGGGGATCGAACCGTGGATGCCTGGGTTAACGACTAGTTACCCTACCGCTGCACCATAGCCCCGGGGGCACTAATTGTTTAGGGGAGCATTTTGTTCTCGTGCAGAATGTCTCCCAATTGATCAACTAATCGATTAGGGAGCATTCTATTCTCGCACAGAAGTCTTCTAAGTCGATCCACCAATCGATTGATACCTTCCTAATCGATTGGCCAATTGATTAGGGAGCGTTCTATTTTCACACAATTGAATCGATCCACCAATCGATTAGCTAATCAATTAGGGAGCATTCTGTTTTCGCACTCTCTGAATTGTTCCACCAATCGATTGACACCTTCCTAATTGATCAGCTAATCGATTAGGTACTATTATGTTTTCGCACATGTCTCTGAATCGATTCACCAATTGATTTGTAGTTTCCCAATCGATTGATATAGTAGATTTGGAATTCTAATTGAACCCAATTACCTCATGCTAGAAAAACCTCTTGTTTTCTGGACTTCATGCTAGGAGCTTCCTCATCTCCGGGTCTTTATGCCAAGAATCCGATCCCTGACTATTTCTTAGACTTCTTCCCTAGAGCTTCCTGATCTCTTGGTCTTCATGCTAAGCATCTGGTCCCCGACCTTTCCTTGGACTTCATGTCTGGAGCTTCCTCATCTCTGGGTCTTCATGCCAAGTATTCGGTCCTCGACCTTTCCTTAGATTTTTTCCATCTTGCACACTTGAAACTCAATATTAGATCCAATGTATTAGCTTAAACTTAAATGATTGTCAATCATTGAAACTTCTCATCCAGGGCATGATTGCATCAACAAAAACTGTGTCCTTTTCTATAGGACATTAATTTGCTATTGGACACAGGACGCTGATGTAATATAGATGTTCAACTGTGGGGATTCTTTCTTGGACACAGACTTCATATTCGGGCAGGTACTTCTTACTTGTTTCTATAGATTATTTACCTTTATGTATTACTATTATTTTATGTTGTAGGCTGCTTTATCTTGACTCTGTCATGTTTTATTTCACTACTTGATACTTGTGTGCTTCATCTTTAAGAATATATGTTTAATGTCAATACAGTCTCCATGTTGGTGTTCTTACTCTGTAAATTACACACGTGTATGACACATACAAAGGAGTGATCGTAAGACTATACTTAGTACATAGTAGATACCTGGTTGTTTGACTTACCTACATACATGGTTACATGACTGGTGGATCATGGTTGGTTGGACATGTGCATATTATAAGGTTGTAGAGATATTGATCTAATTTGAGTGTACTTATTGTCCCTCGAGTATATCCTAAGGTTGTATAGATGTTGATCTGGTTTTGAGTGTATTCGTTGTGCCTTGTGTATATCCTACGATAGTATGGATGTTGATCTAGTCGGAGTTATGTGCATTAGTAACATGCACCATCCTTGCATACTGATAGCCAATGGCTCTCTTGCAGTCTAAGCCCGTCGTCAGACGTACTCGTTGGGTTTGTAGAGTTATTGGCTCTGTATTGTTGCATACTGACGATCACCGGATCCTCTATGGTATGAGCTCGTCGTCAGTCATACTCGTTGGGTTTGTAGAGATGTTAGCTCTGTATTGTTGCATATTGGCGATTAGCGACTCTCCTATCGTCTGAGCCTATCGTCAATCATACTCATTGGATTTGTAGAGCTATTGGCTTTGTATTGTTATAAACTGGCAATCACCGACTCCCTTGTGGTATGAGCCCGTCGTTAGTCGTACTCGTTGGGTTTGTAGAGCTGTTGGTTTTGTATTGTTGCATACTAGCGATCACCTCCCCCCTTGTGGTCTGTGCCCGTCATCAATCGTATATCGTTGGTTTATAGAGCTGTGTGGCTCCAGAGCTGTTGGCTCCTCCTTTTTGGCTTTGGGTATATATCATGATTAGTTGTGTGACACGAAAACTGTTGGCTCCCCCTTCTTGGCTTAGGAGTACATATCATGATGGGTTATATGACCCACAAGTAATTGACTCCCAGATAATTACCATTTTGATAATCAATTTAGGCTCTTAAACCCATGTTTTGATCCTTTTTACATGTTTTATCTTGTATTTACACTAGGTTCCATGAGTTATTTCTATTTTGGCTTTGGATGCAATTCTTTTGATATTTGAGATGTTTTGGCATTAAAATTTGAATATAATTTTGTAGGCTTCAAATGATGGACCTAGATCAGATTGGATCGAATTTGAGTTCAAACTTGGATTCAGATCAAAAGGATCAAACATGGAGAAATGTGGGTCGTCCAATCAAGACATGGGGAGATCGGAGCCATCTATCATCTTCTTACCAATCCGAGCTCAAGGTAGAGTTAATCAAGACCATAGATCAAGATATGAAGTTTTGGTCCAAATCAGAAGTCATCTAGCTGTTGGATCAAGCTCAAGAGGAGTCTAAGCCATCCATTCAAAAGGAAGGGTAATCTGAGCCATCCATTGCAGATCTGATCGATCTAAGCTAAGGAGAAGAAGATCCTGACCATTGATGGAGATCTGGAAAGTTTGATTCCAATCCGAGATGATCTGACCGTTGGATTGAGTGAGGATGATCACAGCCGTTTATTTTTAATGGGAATTAGTTAAAACAGAAATTCCTCTCCCCAGCTCTGGCGTCGCTAGTTCTTCCCAGTTCTTCATCTGTTCTTAGCGTCTTCTTCTTCGATCCGCGCGGCCACATCAGATCCAAGCTCAATTCAAGTTCTCGAATCATCAAGATGGATTTCTGTGAAGTTTGCTGATCAAGTTCGTCTCTGGAAAGCTCAAGTGAGGGTTTCGCCCAGAGCTAAGTGTCTACCGATCTATTCCTGTTCGATCACCGATCTTCATCAACTGGAGCTGTCGGAGCGTTCGGAGGGGTTCTCTGAAGGTTTCTGAGCCGAATTCACCATTCAACTCATCAAGGAGGAAGAGATTGGAAGAGGTTTTCAGATTCACGCCGAGTTGAAGCTTAACTGAACAAAAGTTGAATTCTCTGTTGATTCTCGAGCTAGAGGGTTTCTAGCTTGACTCTTGTGTGACGGCAAGAAGAAGATCTTGGTGAAGTTACGGATCTGTTGTTTAATTTCTGCAAATCTTATTTCTGCTACTTGTTTCTCTATTTCAGTTGTATCTGATCGATCTGTTTGACCGATCAGCAAGGTATTTGATCGATCTGTTGACCGATCAGGTAAGTATCTGATCGGTCTATTGACCGATCAGGAAGTGTCTCAGCTACAATTCAGTCATGTTTCCTTAGCATGTTTTGTTTCAGACTTTACAATTCTGCCGCTTAGTTACAAACTTCTTGCATTCAATTTTAGTCTTGAATTTCAATCTTATAATTTCAAATTGAATTGCTTAGTTTTCAAATAGGGATAAGTGTAGTTTCTGAAATTTCGAATTAGTTTCTGCATTTGCTGAGTTTATTCTGTTTCCTTTGCAATTTCATTCATATTCGCAAAAATACACATTTCAATTGAAAACCTAAAACAGAAAATGACAAATTCAAGCTTGAACTAAGCATTCTTAACTAGTCCTTGGAAAAATACGACTTGAGGTCCCTATACTACACTTAGTTTTGTGAGCAAAGGGTTTTCAATTTATTAATTCAAATTTGAGGCTCATCGTGACACTCGTTGTGGGCTACCATCAAATTTTTGGCGTCGTTGTCGGAGAAAACACTAGTTGAGTTTGTTTGATTTGAGCTTGTGCTTAGTTTCATATTTTCTAATTCTATTTCATTTGCTTTAGTCTTCTATATACATTTGCTGCCATTTTGTTTGGTTTATGATCAGGACTGCAGGTGATGATATTGTGGAGTTTGATCCTGAGATTGAGAGGGCATTCAGAGCTAGGAGAAATCAAGGAAGAGTTTCAAAAGTTATTGAAAATATTTCTACTCATTCAAGAAGTCCTATGGCAGAACATCAGAAGACTATGGAGGAGCTTGCAGCCCATGATGATGCATTTCAGTATTCTTGTATTGCTTATCCAGAGTTAGCTGGAAATTTTGAGCTGAGATCAGGCCTAATTCATCTACTTCCCAAGTTTCAGGGACAATCAGGAGAAGATCCTAACAGACATTTGCATGAGTTCCATGTAGTGTGCTCCACTATGAAACCTCAAGGGATTTCTGAAGAGGACATCAAATTAAGGGCATTTCCATTTTCTTTGACTAGAGCAGCTAAAGATTGGTTTTATTACTTGCCTACTGGACATGTGGCTAGTCGGATTGCTATGAAAAAGGCATTTTTAGAGAAATATTTTTCAGCTTCAAGAACTGCTATTATTAAGAAGAGCATCTGTGGAATCCAACAAGTGGTGGGAGAGACCTTATATGACTATTGGGAGAGATTCAACAAGTTGTGCTCAAGTTGTCCTCAACATCAAATAAGTGAGTAACTTCTTATTCAGTATTTCTATGAAGGTCTACTTCAAATGGATAGAATCATGATTGATACTGCAGCTGGAGGAGCTCTAGTGAACAAGACCCCAGAACAAGCTAGAGAATTGATTTCAAATATGGCGGAGAACTCTCAACAATTTGGAAGTAGGGCTCTTTCTACTAAAGGGGTGAATGAAATTCAAGTGGTTTCAAATGAACAAAAAAGTGATTAAAAATTCATTGTGGGAGTTAACCTCTTTGGTGAAGCAAATGTCTTTGAATAATGTGAATCAACCTCAAAACTTTCCAGTAGCTTCTTTTCAAAATCCGGTTATGGGAGTGTGTAGTATATGTTCAAGCTAAGAGCATAATTCAGATTTGTGTCCTAATCTTCAACAAGATGAATCTTTAGCTATTTTGACTAGATGAAGCCCAAAGAAACAACCCTTATTCATCTACTTACAATCCGGGATGGAGAGATCACCCTAATTTGAAGTATGGAAATTCATTCTATCAGCAAAACACTTCCCAACAGCCCCTACAACAAGGACAATAGCAAAATCAACATCCTTTCCAACCATTCCAGTAGCCTTATCCGCAATTTCAGCAAACAAATCAGCAATTTCAGCGTCAACTTCAACAAAAGGTTTTCAACAAAATCAGCAATCTTTTCAACCTTCACAGCTATTTCAGAGTTTATATCAGCATCAACAACCATACAATCAGAATTTTCAGCAAGGGAATCAGAATTTTCAGCCCCAACAATTTCAGCTTTCAAACCAGAATTTTCAGCCTCAAAATCAGAATTTTCAGAGCAATAATTTCCAACAACATCCACCTAGTTATCAACCCAATTTCCAGCAATTTCAACAGCCCATTCACTCATTTAATCAACCCCAACAATCAAATTTTCAAAGTTCACAGCCTAATCATAATTTTCAGCAACCCAATATTTCATTTCAAGGCCAACAAAAGTCTCATACTAATCAAAGAGGTTTTGGGAACTCTAGTGGGCTTAATGCACAGCAACAAAGACTTGAGGAGATAATGCAACAAATCCTTCAACAACAACAAATTTTGCAACAACAACAAGGGCAACAAAAGAATGATTCCACCCTTCAAAACATTGAAAGACACATTGGACAACTAGCTAGTGGAATGAATCAATTACAAACCCAAGGATCGGGTCAATTACCTTCTCAAACAACTCCTAATCCTAAGGGAAATGTTAGTGCAATAACTTTGAGGAGTGGGAAAGTTACTTCAAGTTTAAACACTCAAAGGGCTGATTTTTCTGAAAAAATTTTAGCAACTTGTTTTCTAGCTCAGAATAGCCCCAAAATGGATTCTACACCGGTTGAATGTGACCCTAGTTCAAGCCTAAGTCCTTCTTCTATTGATCCTGTGATTTTGGTGGAAGAACAAGAAGAAATCAGTAAAAAAAAGTGCACCTACAGCAGCTATACCACTTGAAATTCCTGCTCAAGACTCACTTCCAAAAATTTCAGCTCAAGTGGAGGAACCAAGAGTCCCTTTACCTTTTTCACAACGTAAGATTCAAGCTAAAAAGCATGTAGAAGAGGAGAAGGCAAAGGAGTATCAAGAGCTTGTGAAACTATTCAGTAATGTGGAAATAAATGTGTCATTGTTGACCATGATCAAGCAAATACCTAAGTATGTCAAATTTCTTAAAGATTTGTGTGTACACAAGAGGAAGCTAAAGGGGAATGAACTGGTCAGTTTAGGACAGAATGTTTCAGCCCTTATTCATTCAATTCCTCAGAAATGTAAAGATCCATGAGTATTTACTGTGTCTTGTGAGATTGGGAGGAATGTTTTTCATGATGCTATGTTAGATTTGGGTGCTTCTATTAATGTGATGCCTAGATCAGTTTTTCAGATGCTTGGCATTGGACCTTTGCAACCTACAGGAGTGGTTATTCAGCTAGTAGATATGAGTCAGACTCACCCAGCTGGAATCATTAAAGATGTATTAGTGAAGGTGAAGGAGTTGATTTTTCCTGCAGACTTCTATATCTTAGACATGAAGGGGGATTATCTAGCACATAGATTTCCATTTATTCTTGGGAGACCATTCTTGAAGACTGCCAGGACGAAGATTGATGTATATAAAACACAGTGGTGCAGTTTAGTATTTTTGATGCTATGAAGCACCCCGGAGAGGATCATTCTATTATGAGCATGGATATTTTAGATGAGTTAGTTGATGCAGATTTATTTGCTGATAGAGTATCACTTGGTATGCACAGAGGGTATTTTAGTTCAGATGAGGCTGAGGATGTATTAGCTACAGAGGCAGCTGAGTTGAAGATTGTATCTGATTCACTCTCAGTTGGAGACGATTCTATAGGTGTAGGGGATTGCACTGAGCTCCAGGGATCACCTATATTAATTGACATGTCAGGAGATTCAGAGGATAGGTTTGAGAGTGTAGGGGATTGCACTGAACTCCAGGGATCACTCATACCTACCGAGCAGTCACAGATAGAGTTAAAACCATTGTCACAACATTTGAAGTATGCTTATTTGGGAGAGGAGCAGTGTTTACCTGTTATCATTGCACAGAACTTGGATTCGGAGCAAGAGGACAAATTATTGCAAGTTCTGAGGCAGCATAAGAGAGCTATTTGGTGGGCATTAGCTAACATACCTGGTATTAGCCCCGCCATTTGTATGCACAGGATATTTCTAGAGGAGAATGTGAAGCCGGTAAGGCATCCACAGAGAAGGTTAAATCCACTGATTCTAGATGTTGTAAAGCAAGAGGTGACTAGACTTTTACAGACAGACATTATATACCCTATTTCTGACAGTAAGTGGGTTAGTCCTATTCATGTGGTTCCTAAGAAGTCAGGAGTAACAGTGGTGGCTAATGAGAGTAATGAGTTAGTACCTACCAGAGTGAAGAATTCATGGAGAGTTTGTATTGATTACATGAAGCTGAACCAAGTAACGAGGAAAGATCACTATCCCTTGCCTTTTATTGATAAGATGTTAGAGAGGTTGGCAGGGAAGTCTCACTACTGCTTCCTAGATGGATATTCAGGATATTTTCATATTTGTATAGACCCGGAGATCAAGAGAATACCACTTTTACTTGTCTTTTCGGTACATTCGCTTATCGACGTATGTCATTCGAACTTTGCAACGTCCCAGGGACTTTCCAACAGTGTATGGTGAGTATTTTTGGTGAGTTACTAGAACACTGCATGGAAATATTTATGGATGATTTTTCTGTATTTGGCACATCATTTGATACTTGTTTGGATAATTTGTCTAGGGTTCTACATAGATGCATTGAAACTAATCTTGTCCTTAATTTTGAAAAATGTCATTTTATGGTAGAGCATGAGATTGTTTTAGGACATATAGTCTCTAGGAAAGGCATTGAAGTAGATCCTGCTAAAGTTAGTATTATATCTTCTTTATCTTACGCCGTATCCGTACAGGATGTTCGAGCTTTCCTTGGCCATGCAGGATTTTACAGGAGATTTATTAGAGGCTTCAGTGAGATTGCTCGCCCATTGACTAGACTTTTGCAGAAGGATGTGGATTTTTGCTTTGACGAAAAATGCAAGGAAGCTTTTCAAAGATTGAGGGAGACTCTTATTTCAGCTCATATTATTAAACCTCCTGATTGGACTTTACCTTTTGAGTTGATGTGTGACGCTTCAAATTTTGCTGTAAGAGCTGTACTTGCACAGAGGGTAGATGGAGCGCCACATGTCATTTGCTATGCTTCCAAAACTTTAGATGTTGCTCAGGCTAACTATACCACCACAGAAAAAGAGCTTCTTTCTATTATTTTTGCTTTGGATAGATTTAGATCATATTTACTATATTCTCATGTGATTGTATTTTTTTATCATGCAGCCTTGAAGTATCTTTTGAAGAAGTCGGATGCAAAGCCCAGATTGATTAGATGGATGCTTCTACTTCAAAAGTTTGATTTGGAGATTCAAGATAGGAGTGACAAGGAGAACTTGGTGGCAGATCATTTGAGAAGGATAGAGGGAGATGGACACCTTACCGCCATTGATGATGATTTTAGAGATGAGCACCTTTTAGCGGTGCATGGTGAGTTGCCATGGTATGCAGATCTAGTTAACTATTTAGTAGCTAATGTTTTTTCTACACAATTTACTAAGGCTCAGAAAGATAAATTTAAGAGTGATGCTAAATTCTATGTGTGGGATGGTCCTTACTTGTGGAAATTTTGTAGTGATCAAATAATTAAAAGATGCATACATGATTATGAGTTTCATTCAGTTCTTACACTTTGACATTCATCAGCCTGTGGAGGACATTTTGGTCCACAGAGGACCGCTAGGAAAATACTAGAATATGGATTATACTGGCCTATTTTATTCCATGATGCTTATCTATTTTATAAAAATTGTGATAGATGTCAGAGGACAGGAAACATAGGAGCTAGGAATGAAATGCCCCAACAAACTATGTTTTTTTGTGAAATTTTTGATATATGGGGGATAGACTTTATGGGACTTTTTCCTGCATCTTGTGGATTTTTGTATATACTACTTGCTGTTGATTATGTATCTAAATGGGTGGAGGTCATTCCCTCCAGGACTTTTGTTGTTGTGAGTTTTATTAGGTCACACATTTTTTATAGGTTTGGAATTCGAAGAGCTATTATAAGTGATCAAGGTTCATATTTTTGCAACAAACACATGAAGGCTTTACTCAATAAATATGGGGTTTTGCATAAAGTGTCTATTTCCTATCACCCCCAAACTAATGGACAAGCCGAGGTATCAAATAGAGAGATTAAGGCAATCTTGGAGAAGACCGTGGGGCCTAGTAGGAAAGATTGGAGCAAAGACTTGATGATGCATTGTGGGCGTATCGGACGGCATATAAGACACCTATTGGAATGTCTCCCTACCGGCTTGTTTATGGGAAAGCTTGTCACTTACCCATGGAGATAGATCATAGAGCTTATTGGGTGGTGAAAGCTTGCAATTTTGATGCAAATAAAGTGGGAGAAGAAAGGAAGCTACAACTTCAAGAACTTGAGGAGATAAGATTAGAAGCATATGAAAACTCAAGAATTTATAAAGAGAAGACTAAGAAATTTCATGATAAGCACATAGTGAAGGAGTTTCAAATTGATGATAAAGTTCTTTTGTACAAATCAAGACTCAAATTAATTAAAGGTAAGTTGAGGTCTGGATGGGAAGGTCCATTTCTTGTTACTAATGATTTTCCTTTTGGTGTTATTGAGATTAAGGATGAGGCTAATGATCTTATATGGAAAGTTAATGGCCACCAGCTCAAGAAATATTTTGAAGAAGTGAATGAGCTAGATGTGGATGGATTGGATATTAATGATGCTATCCACCCAACTTAAAGGGGAGTTTGATCTTTCTTACACTTTTATTTCATTGTATATACCATTTTTATGTTTTATAGCAGTAAATTTTTCTTTTACAGTGAGTTTTTGTTAATAAATGCTTAGGTAGTGTAGAATGAATAAAGATTCATTGTAGATATCATTTTATCCTCTTTGGTATTTTGTTTCATGCATAATATGGAATAAATGTATTCCTCTAGATTTTCTTTATATCATTTTAGAATCCTTTGAAAGTGAATTAAATTTGGTTGTTAAAACTTAGGATTTGAGCCCATGGATGAAAATTCTTGGATCTTTGAGTTACTACTTAGTTATGGACTCTAGTTTGATGATTTGAGATGAATTGGCCTTATTTTTGAGATACACACATGTGATTGTACTCTAAAACTTGCTTAGGTTCTTTCAAAACTATATTTATATGATTGGACCACATTTATAGAGGTGAATCATCTTGTTTCCTTTTTCATATCAATTTTTGCAATATTCCTTATTGATCCACTCTATATTCTATTTTCTTTCCCCTATTTTTCTGTTTATAATCATATTTTCCATGGACTTGGGTGCTTTGAGTGTTTCTTGATGTTACTTTGCTCGAGACGGACAAAAAGCTAAGTGTGGGGGAGGATCAAGCATTCTATCAATTATTGAGGACAAGGTGAAGCATTTGGCAACCTACAAGCAAAATGTGCCATCTCCTCTGACATTGAATCTGAAATTTAAGCTGCAAAATTCTGATCAGTAAAAAGTTTTGAAGTGTTTTGGTAAGAAATGATGCATTTTGGAAGCTTATTTTTAGTTGAATTATAGTTGGCAATCTGTTTTGATGGATCTAAAGGAATGAAGAAAGTATCAAGGATGCAATTCAAAAAAAGAAAGAAAAAAATTGCGATAGTTGAAAAGGTGCCAATTTGAAGGAGTTTTGTATCAAGTTTGGGTTGCAAGAGTTGATTGGAAAACTCCAAGTAGAGCATATAATTCCATCATCATTATTTGATGTTTCAAAGTCACAATTGCAGTGTGAAGACTTGTTGTCATAGCCAATTAATTCAAGTTAAGATGGGAAATTGAACAAAGGAGTCATTATGCTTTAACAACTTCAGATTACCATTGGATGTTGGTTCTTGCGAAATTGAAGAAGGTTGAAGTTGTGATAGTTGCAGAAAATAATAAGAATAAGAAGAGTATCAAGTCTTGAGTTGGTGTGCCAAGGGTTATGGATAGAAAACAATCTGAAAAGTTCCATTGAACCAAGTTATCAAGTAGTGAACAAAGGATGATAACAGTCCATTGAACCAAGTTGAAAAGTTCTGAAAGTCTGAACATTTCAGATTGCTGCTACAAATTGCTGAACATTTCAGATTCCATGAGTTGGAGCTAGCCTCTGCTAAGGATTTGGGAGCTGGGCACAAAATGACTGAAAAAAAAAAGAAAGTGAAGGAAGAAGTGAAAAAAATGAAAAAACAGAACAGTTATAAAAAAAAGAAAAAAAAAAGAAGCATGAAGTGTCAGGAGTTGGATTAGTTTTCTGAATTGGAAGATGTGAACAAAATGCTAGCTGAATTTAAGATGTAGTTATTGATTGAAAGAAGTGAAACCTTGGCAGAAACAGTTTCAGAATTCTGCAAATTCATTCTGATGGTGTTTTGATCGGTCTCCAGACCGATCAGGGAAGTGTCTGATCGGTCACCGTGACCGATCAGAAGAAAGCCAGATCGATCAGAAGAAAGCCAGAACGATCAGGAAGAGCCTGATCGGTCTCTTGACCGATCAGAAGGAATTGACATAGAACAGTAACCTTGGCACATTGAATTCAGTACTGTTTCTCATCCAAATCAGAGTCACTGACTGATCCTTGCTTACCTTGGCTCTGATATATGCAGGATAATTCAAAAAGAGAGGGGCAAAGTTCATTTAGTTACATTTTTTAGTATCCAAGTCTTCCACTTCTTAAATTTTTCATCTACTAAACTTCTATTTCATTCTTATCATTCTATATTTCCTTAACTTGTTCAAATGAGCCTTTTTAGGTGTGGATTCAACTCAAGAATGATGGTGGAGAGTAGAGCATAAGCAAGCTTATGGTAGTACAAGAAACATGATGTGTTTGAGTGAGCTCCACTTTTATCAAAAATTTAGAACTTAGGAAGAGAGCCACCAAAAATTTTTCTTGAGAGGATTTGTGTGTTTAATTCATCTCAATTAGTCATGAAGGATGAAGTATACTTTGTTGTTGACTAAGGACAAGACTCTAGTCCATTGAGTATAAATGTTTGAGAATTGACAACCCTAGATAATTTCCTTTCAATTACTTCTAACTATGATTGAGAATAATCTAGGGGGGTACATCATTAGTTCACTAGTTAGTTTGTGTGAGACGCCCAAGAGCAAGTGTGGGGGAGTTGATAATTACCATTTTGATAATCAATTTAGGCTCTTAAACCCATGTTTTGATCCTTTTTACATGTTTAATCTTGTATTTACACTAGGTTTCATGAGTTATTTCTATTTTGGCTTTGGATGCAATTTTTTGATATTTGAGATGTTTTGGCATTAAAATTTAAATATAATTTTGTAGGCTTCGAATGATCATGAACCTAGATCAGATTGGATCGAATTTGAGTTCAGACTTGGATTCGGATCAAGAGGATCAAAGATGGAGAAATGTGGGTCGTCCAATCAAGACATGGGCAGATCTGAGTCATCTATCATCTTCTGACCAATCTGAGCTCAAGGTAGAGTTAATCAAGACCATAGATCAAGATCTGAAGTTTTGGTCCAAATCAGAAGTCATCTAGCCGTTGGATCAAGCTCAAGAGGAGTCTAAGCCATCCATTCAAAAGGAAGGGTAATCTGAGTCATCCGTTGCAAATCTGACCGATCAAAGCTAAGGAGAAGAAGATCCTGCCCATTGATGGAGATCTGGAATGTTTGATTCCAATCCGAGATGATCTGACCGTTGGATTGAGTGAGGATGATCATAGCCGTTTATTTTTAATGGGAATTAGTTAAAACAGAAATTCCTCTCCCCAGCTCTGGCGTCGCGAGTTCTTCCCAGTTCTTCATCTGTTCTTAGCGTTTTCTTCTCCGATCCGCGCGGCCACATCAGATCCAAGCTCATTTCAAGTTCTCGAATCATCAAGATGGATTTCTGTGAAGTTTGCTGATCAAGTTCGTCTCTGGAAAGCTCAGGTGAGGGTTTTGCTCAGAGCTAAGCGTCTACCGATCTATTCCTGTTTGATTGCCGATCTTCATCGACCGGAGCTGTCGGAGCGTTCGGAGGGGTTCTCTGAAGGTTTCTGAAGGTTTCTGAGCCGAATTCACCATTCAACTCATAAGGAGGAAGAGATTGGAAGAGGTTTTCATATTCGCGTCGAGCTGAAGCTTAACTAAATAGAAGTTGAATTCTCTGTTGATTCTCGAGCTAGAGGGTTTCTAGCTTGACTTTTGTGTGATGGCAAGAAGGAGATCTTGGTGAAGTTACGGATTTGTTGTTTAATTTCTGAAAATCTTGTTTCTGCTACTTGTTTCTCTGTTTCAGTTGTATCTGATCGATCTGTTTGACTGATCAGCAAGGTATCTAATCGATCTATTGACCGATCAGGTAAGTATCTGATCGGTCTGTTGACTGATCAGGAAGTGTCTCAGCTACAATTCAGTCATGTTTCCTTAGCATGTTTTGTTTCAGACTTTACAATTCTGCCGCTTAGTTACAAACTTCTTGCATTCAATTTTAGTCTTGAATTTCAATCTTATAATTTCAAATTGAATTGCTTAGTTTTTAAATAGGGATAAGTGTAGTTTCTGAAATTTCGAATTAGTTTCTGCATTAGCTGAGTTTATTTTGTTTCCTTTGCAATTTCATTCATATTCGCAAAAATACCCATTTCAATTGAAAACCCAAAACAGAAAACGACAAATTCAAGCTTAAACTAAGCATTCTTAACTAGTCCTTGGAAAAATACAACTTGAGGCCCCTATACTACACTTAGTTTTGTGAGCTAAGGGTTTTCAATTTATAAATTCAAATTTGAAGCTCATCGTGACACTCGTTGTGGGCTACCATCACTCCCCCTTGCCTAGTTTTAGGGTTATTATTGTTGGAGTTGTTGGCTCTCTAGCATCCTGTCCACTCGACCACCTAGTATAGCAGTAGCTGGAGTGCGTATAGATATCATGTAGACATGATGCATCATTGCATTGACATTTGGTCGGTTGCATTTGTTTGACATAAACCTACAGGTTTTATGTATTACACTTGGTATGATTGTATATTATTCATGTTGTATGAGCAGACTTGTAGATGGTTTCAGAGATTTCTGATCATATTACCACACATGTTGGTCTGACACTAGTATGTACATTTATTTAGTTGTTTAGTTATGTTTTGATACTTCTATGAGACTATATCGTGTTGATTCTATACTGCTTGTATAACTTATTACTATCATGCATATCTATATCTCTATACTCGCAGATTTTGCCCCGACTCACCCCATTGCTATGATTTGGTTTTCAGGTTGATATACTTGGAGTTGCCAGAGAGGATTTGATAGTCAGTTTCCTTCCCATCAAGATGACTTTGTTTTGATTTTGCATTCTTGTGGTACATTGTATTTTTTTTATTGTCTTGTGGACTTGTATTTTTTGTTTTGTGTGGTTTTGTGTGTCCCGAAGGGGCTTGTGGAGTTGTTTTGTATTGTAAGTTATGTCGGCATGCAATTTTGATGTGTTTGGTTTTTTGCGATGTCTTTCTTTTCCTTATTTTCTATGATTTCCAGCTACATAGGAAGTGGATATTGTGTTGCCATATTGGCCTTGTATATATGCTTCAGATTGTCCGTCATACAAGGGGATGTTCTGAGGGGTGTGACAATTTATTTGAAATCATAATGTAAACTCTATCTCTAACGTGTCCTGTACCTCACTTGAATCGATTGATAAATTTTGTATTTGTAGTTGTTCGTAGAAGCTATCATGGAAGGTAATTTTAAAACAATTGGGATATGAAACAAACATAAGGGGATAAATATTTGATTATATCAGTGAACTCACCTTATGTTGGATTTGACCTCGTCATAGTTTAGGAGTATGTATGTTCTTGTAGCATGATATTCTTATTGATTTAACCATTTCGAAACAGATGCTCATTAACTTATTAGGAAACTTGAAAATAGAAAGTATCTCTAGATTAAGTATCATCAGAATTTCGAAGACACTTATAATGTCTGATTTTCATATTATCAGCAAAATAATACCAGCATAAAGAAAACGTTTCTTTAATCAAATAAACATTATATATTGACCTTAACTCTTACTTTGTTACAAACATTATTATTTAATTTCCTCAAAAAACATTCAAATAGATATATTACTGCACATGACTAGCTAGTTGTGTCTCGTAAGGTAGGTATACTGATAGATGTTTTATTGAATAAAAAAAAACTAAGTGAGAATATCTGCTCAAACACATATATTATGAGAGAAATATTTATTTCTAGCCAAAGTATATCGATCGACATAATATACATTGTTGTCAAATCTCTTAAATATACATTCAATTATGTAAGTGTGTCAAACATAATTAGGTAGTAGGTCATGAAAAGCTATTAGAATAAGTCTTTGCATGAATACATGACTTTTTATTTTAAATATTTTTAACTTGTTCATATTCACGCATCGGGTCATATTCGAGATGTATCTATCAAGAAATTTGATTTCTTTCTAGTATCTGTTAGTGTTGGGAGTACCAGATAATCAAATCTAGTTTTGACATTGGCAAATGTTCAAAGTTAAGGTATATGGTGATCTAAAGTGTTATACTGAGTGTGCAGAAAAGTCCTAGTATAATTAGGTATGAAGTTTTGATCTGTAGTGTTGAGCACGAAGACCTGACCGAGGGTTGGGCACCGATGTCTTGAACCAAAAGTAGGAGTCTCAGTCGAGCGGGGACAACAGTCAGAAGTAGGGACGGGTGAGGTGTGAACGTCTCGAGATCCAGAGTTTTTGGAGGTCTAGCAAACCGGAGATGCCGGTTGGCAACATGTTACTTCTCCAGAGTGGAGTAGGTGAGGACGCGTTCCCGGAAAGAGGGAATAATAGGCGTCGGTCCTACCTAAATTTCAATCAAAATCTGAAATCAGGATTGGACAATACTGGTTGTCTTTCATGCAGTTACTTTACATGTTATTATCATTTGGACTAACCCTATGTTGTAGCTAAGGCATTCGAGATTGGCAGCAACTCAGGCGCCCGAAAACACAGGCGCCTGAGAAGTCTCGGGTGCCCGTATGTCTGTGACTCAGCCTAGGCGAGGCTGAATTGGTGTACGTTGGTTGGTGTCGCCACATCAGTAACACAAGCGCCCCGGATGGATAAGGCTTGGACCAGGCAGCAGATTAAACGTGGTTGGATTGCAGTAACACGGGCACCCCTATAGGCACTCGGGCGCCCGTATGCCCCTTTATAAGGGGTTTTGTCCAGAGACTTCGATAATCAACTTTCTACAGCTATTGTGCTCATGTGTGCTACTCCGAAGTAACCCAGAGACAATGAAATGTTGTTTCAACAACGACGCGCCACTTCTTCTTTTTAACTTACAGTTGTCAGTATATTTACTATCTTTTTTGTACTTAAAATTACATACTTGTAAAACCATTCGCGACTTGTAGAATTGCCCAAAGTAAACGGTCAAGGACCTTGGGCCTTGGAGTAGAGCCGTCACAGACTCCGAACCAAGTATAAAAAGTGTTAGAGATTATTTTTCTTAAGTTTACTTTTCCGCTGCGTAAACTCGATTAAAATCCAAATTCATTTTCAAAAGCGTTATTCACCCCCCCCCACCCACCCCCCTCTATTGCTCTCTACGATTCTACAGTAACTACATAAATCTTGCTTACCATTTTTATTCTTAATGTAGAATAAGTCTTTGGAAATTTATTTGTTGTTCCATTCTAATGCAACTTAGTTTTACTAACTAATTCTTTTATTTCTGATGTGATTTTGCGATATCTTTAGTTCTTCCAGGAACATTCATCATAGTATTAAAGATATTATTGAAAAAAATTCTCAACATGCATCACATCTAAGTTATGTCGAATAAATAAATACTTTCAATATGACAACTCCTTAAAAATACTTCTTTTCTTCCAACCACACTTGCACATCCTAACAATGTATTTATTTATCTCATCAGAGCTAGGCAGAGATATTGGTAAGGATCCATAGCTGTCTATTTAGTTAATGATTTCTTCACCTAACTTGATTGTTGGCAGAAGTTTTCTAGCTATAACATTCTTTATGAAATTTTCTTATTTTGCCTAAAGTTCAACTGGTTAAAATTTATAATAATTATCAAACTAAAGATATCTTTCTACTACAGACTTTGTCATGCAATGTGGGAATTCTAACTTACCAGTTATGCTCCATCCCAATAACATTGAGTATGCTGGGAAATCACTAATCGTCCATAATAAGGCAGCATGCATGGTCAAATTAGATTTACTTGCAACATCATAAGTCTTCGATCTTATATTCCATAATTTATTCAATTCAACAACCAGATGTTGTAAGAAAATATCTACTTCTCTTTTGAATTTGTTCGGCCTAGAATAAGTATAGTAAGGAACATGAATTTGTCTTCCATGTATATCCATGGTGGTAAGTTATATGATATTAATATAATTGCCCACAATGAATATTGTTATCCCAACTGATCAAATGACTGAAATTCATCTGTGGAAAGTGTTAGTGTTATATTATATGGTTCCATTGCAAAAGGGGGAAATATTATATTAAAATGTTTCCATGCAGATGAGTTAGAAGGATGACATATTATACCTCCTTTGTGCACATGCTCAAGATGTCATCTCATGTGGCAAGCTATTGTTGCATATACATATCAGTGTTGAAATCTAACAATTAATAGGAAGTAATACATAACTTTCCATGCAATATTTTTTTCATCATCTCTGGTATGTGACTTTATAATGAGGGTGAGTATAAATTCTGCATTCAATCAATTCACTGTCTTCATTGCAAAATAACATACAGTTATTTATACAACGATAAATCTTCTCTATAGGAAAACCTAAATTATTCACCAATTTCTTTATACTATAGAAGCTATTAGTCGTTAGGTGATCAACAGGGATGAACTCTTACATCAATTGACAAATGTTATCATAACATCATTTTGAGAAATGATATTCTACCTTGATATTCAATAACTTTGTAGTAGCTGATAGTTGGGAATAACCAGATGGAATATGTTTCCACACTTCTTTTTCACTAGTCTTTAATATGTTATATAGTTGAACTTTATGTATTAGTATTTCATCTATATTGGAATGATCAGTTGTATTCATTATGTCGTGAACCATTGATTACATGACATTCTCATTAAATGATAATTCCCTTATAGCAATTGTGCTAGATGGAGAAGCAATCGAAGTTGCATTGGATGAAACAAATAAGAGTCTCTATAATAGTATCAGTTGTAGTAATTTGGAATAAAATTATTTTTGCATATATATGTACTTTCACGGTATTCTCATCATAGAAAATTATATTTTTACATTTGTAATGATTACATGGACAACATAACTTGACACCATTCATACATTTTAAATGGCTCTTAGCCAAATTTACAATCTCTTCAAATCTATCAAAATATTCATCACGGGTAAATTCATTTTTCTAACCCCAATTTTGTTCATGTACATTGTATCTTAATGAGAATAAATTTGCAAGGTGATTAATCGTGTAAAAATAAATACGTATATAGTTTAAACTTAATCTTTTACTTTACTACAAAAAAATCTAACAATTAGCGACGGACATATTCCGTCGCTAAACACAAATAGCGATGGATTAATGATGGAATAAGAGTCGTCGGTTATCTCACCGTCGTAGGTGAGGGATAGCGACGGATACCCCAAATCCATCGCTATTAGCGACGGATATTAAATAAATAATCCGTTGCTAATAGCGACGGATGCATACCCCCCGTTGCAAATTACCAGATGCAGGGTGGTGACGTGTACAGGACCAATTAGCGACGGAAAGTCAAAAATCCGTCGCTAATAGTGGCAGATTAGTCAATTATCCGTCGCTATTTTATCGTAATTAACGATGGAAAGTAAATTATCCGTCGCTATTTGCGATGGATTTCGTAAATATCCGTCGCTATTAGCGACAGAATAGTCAATATTCCGTCGCTAATTGCGGCGGATTTAGAAAATATCTGTCGCTATTCCTGGAAATTTTCCAACAGGTACATTCTTCTTTTCCCCTTCCTATATTTACATTCAATATATACAATATTATTCAAATCACACCACAACAGATATCCAAATAGAATACATACAAACCAAGAAATTACATATCTAAACACATACCAAACATGTATCAAATACATATATACAATGTCCAAGTCCAAACATATCATATTCATATCGTAATGAACACAGAGTCAACATATAAATGAAAAACTATAGTCTAGTAGAGAAACGATATATACATGAACACAGAGTCAATACTGGATCAAAAAGAATAATATTCTTGCACAATAGAAGAGAAACTATATAAATAAAAGTTAAATACAATGATAAAACAATATTAGTAAAAACATAACTAGTTAGCGTAACTGATATAGAAAATGTAAATAACATTGAATGATATGTAAAATATTCAATATACATACCTTTCAACCCAACCAATGTTTGAATTCAACTATGATAATGTACAATCTATAAATGAAAATGAACAAATAAGAAATAATTACTGATGCATATAATAACAAACCAGATAGTCTAATAATTTGATTTTGTAAAATGTACACAAAAAAAAATATAACATACCACAAAAATATTTCTACTCATCTGGGGTATCCTCAGGATCCTGCGTCTAATGAGACTCAAAACGAGGAGGGGCGGGCATCTATGTCATAGGCGATAGGGTCACTACAAAAGCTTGCATGTGATGCACTAATGCCTCAGTGTGTGCCTGGCGAGCCCGCAAATCCGTCAACTCTGCATCACTCGATGCGTCCCTCTCGGCCCACGTCGTCTCCATTGTCATGAGTCGAGTCCGCAGAGCATCATTTTCCTCCCGCAATTGATGAACCTCACTAGAGGAAGAGGAGGAGGATCCTGGACGTCCCCTAACCTCTGGAACTCTCATCTGATCATATGTTATTTTTGCTTGAGAGCCCAGACCGTATACGGTAGCCTTCCTCCTTCCACCGACGACATCATAATAAATGTCATTCACCCGGTCGGTGGAAAGAGGTTGTGAATCCTCCCTCTCTGCAGCAGGCTGAGACATCTTTGCCTCTGCAACTCTAGTGGTCATTGCTTCCTGTGAAATAAGAATTAAATTAATCTCTATAAAATGTCAAAACAAATAGACTATAATTAATATACTTACATTGATTGCTAAGGAGCGTCGATCGACAAATGACTCATCTTTTATCTTATGGGACTTGCTGAATACCTCCCAACTAGTGGGAGGTCTCTGTAACTCAACAGCCTGTATACACAAAATATAATATTTAAATATATCCAAAAAAACATACTGAAAGTTTATAATAACCTAAATAAAAACTTACCAAGTCAGTGGCATGCTACACAATGGAACGGGATCTAGTAGTGTGCTTCATGGATCTGGTGCTGGGGCCAGTATGCTCGGAGTTGCGATTGGCTCGAGCAATCGCAACATTATTTTTCCAATGCTGGGCATCCCAGATTGCTCTCCATGCTACCCAAACTGTCTCAGGGACCTCTGAAAGCCTATTTGCCTTCTTTCTGTAATTGTATACCATGTCCCTATACAACTTGGAGTAGTAGGCATTCCAGGTTTTTTTAAATTCCTCCTTTGCACCCTCCTCTCAAATATATCTTTTCTGTAAAAATAAAAATATGGTTAGTATTATGTTAATTTTAACATTAAATTAAATATATATCTAAACTACTTACCATGAATTCATTGTAATAAAAAGTCTTCAATTCTTGCTTGATATGACCCCATGTCGTAGCAGTCGAGGACAATCTTTCTTTGAATTTTTTATAATATACGCTGAGACCTGGTGACCATCTAGGACAAAGTAGTAGCAAAAATGAAATATATTAGCAAAATTTGACCTGAAATATATAAGAATTACATATTTACTTACCAGTCACCCACTACTCTCAATGTAATCTGGTCACCACGTGATCTCTGCCCTGACTGCATGACTATAAAAATCCAAACTCATAATATTAGATATACACATTTATTATAGTTAATCCAACGAAGATGAAATACAAACAACTAGTGTCAACAAAGATGAAATACAAACAACTAGTATCAATGAAGATGAAATACAAACAACTAGTAATGTTCAATACAAACAACTGATCTTATTCCGATGGAACTAAATTAACATGCAAGTTTTCATCGCTTGGCTCCGTTGATACACCAACCTCCTCACTGCTAAATATCTCACCATCATCAATTTCCTTGTAAGAGACATTATCATCTATAAGTAATTGTGATGCTGATTGTATTTCTGAATCAACGGAGTTCATTATGGCTTCTTCATTTTGATAAACATCGGAGTTGCGAACAGTTATCATATTTGACATTTCAATGCTTGACCTAGGCTTCATTTGACAAACAGCTAGCCATTCACTTAGTCGTCTTCTCTTAGTTGGGTACTCAAGATAAAATATTTGACCAGCTTGCACCGCAAAGATGAAAGGTTTAAACTTGTTGAATCTTTTGGTTGAATTAACCTCAACTAAAATGTATAAACGATGTTTCCTGGTGCCTATCCTTAGAGTTGGATCATACCAAGAACACCTGAATAATACACATCTTTTGAAAGATAACACTGGGTATTCAACCTCGATAATTTCCTCTAGTCTGCCATAATAGTCAAATTGAGTATCATTGTTGTTTGTTGATCCTTTGACACAAACACCAGAATTATACGTTAGCCTTTGTGAATCACGTTGGCCCACATGAAATCTGTATCCATTCACGTAATAACCGGAGAAGACCGTCAAAGTACGCAGAGGCCCAAATGTGAGATTTTTTATTCTTTCATCTTCTATATTTGAAATTCTATGATCATTCACCTATAATAGTGGTCGTTGATAAAATTATATTAATATATAATAAATAATTGTGAACATAAAAAATGCATATTAACTCAGTTACATATATTTGAAACCAAAATGTAAATTCATCTTCTATCTTTTGATCTACCTCATTTGCACTTATAGATGGATTTTGAATGTACAAATGTTGTTCGTACAACCTGACATATAAGGTAATTTGATATCACCCCCGCGGGCATGACGCAATTGATAATGACTCACTTGGGTGATCCCTCACTTTCCGGGTTCGATTCCTCCCTGGTAGAGCGTACAATATGCTGACGGAAGAAATCGCCACAGGCTACTGCGTGGTCGAGCCATCGGGTACCAATATCATCAGTGGTGAAGTCACCACGTGTCTCCGTCCCTCTGTTTACCCTCATTGACCGGTGGAGACTCTCGTTGAAGGCTGTGGGACAGGGCCGGTCAGCCAAGTGGATTAGTCGGGCGTAAGCTTGGATACCCCTTGTAAATCCAAAAAAAATAATTTGATATCATATAAGAATTTGTTATCAGATAGTAATTCAATGAAATAAATATATAAACAGGAGCTAATACCTTAGGTATGGTTTGACCTCTTCACGATTTAAGAGGATTATGTCCTGGCAGCATGATATTCTTAGTCATTTAACCGTCTAGATATAGTTGCACCTATTGCTCTTCCAGGACATGTCTGGATCAAATGTTTGAATGTCATCTTGATTGTGTGGACAATTTCGATGTCTGGTTTTCACATTTTCAGCAAAGTAATACGAGCAAAATGAACTTGCTTCTTCAATCAGATATGCATTACATATTGATCCCTCAACTCTTGCTTTGTTACGCACATTATTCTTTAATTTTCTTAGAAACCTTTCAAAAGGATACATCCATTTGTATTGTACAGGACCATCTATTTGTGCCTCACTAGGTAAATGAATAGGCAGATATTCCATTGAATCAAAAAAGCTTGGTGGAAATATTCGCTCAAGCTTACATATTATTAATGGAATCTTTTTCTAAAGGCGTAACATATCTGATACCGTAATAACTCTGGAAGTCAGATTTTTTAAATAAAGGCTTAATTCTGTAAGTGCTTGCCAAACATTACTAGGAAGTAATTCTTGGAAAGCTATTGGAATTAATCTTTGCATGAACATATGACAATCATGACTCTTCATTCCAACCATTTTAAATTTGTTTGTATCCACACAACGAGACATATTAGAGGCATATCCATCTGGAAATTTGATTGCTTTCAACCAAAAATATATTGCTTGTTTACTTTCTTTGTCCAATGTATAACATGTCTTGGGATATTTACCAGTTGTTTTATTTTGATGCAACTCAGGTCTGCTTACTAATTGTTTCAATTCTTCGCATGATTTTGTTGTATCTTTAGTTTTCCCATGAACATTCAGCACGGTATTGATGATGTTGTCAAAGAAATTTTTCTCAATATGCATCACATCCAAATTATGCTGAATGAGTAAATATTTCCAATATGGAAGCTCCTAAAAAATACTTCTTTTCCTCCAACCACATTTGTTGTCTCTAACAATGTACTTGATGATATTATCTGAACCATCCTGATATACTAGTAGAAATCCATAACTAATAATTTCATTTTACATTTCTTCGCCTAACATCCAAACTGGGGGTAGTTTCCTAACCGCTTCATTCCTTTTGAAATTTTTCTTATTTCTTCTGAACGAATAATCAACAGGTAAAATTTTTTGATAATTATCAAACCGAGAAATTTTTCCACTGCAAGGCAAAGAAAATGCATCCGACTAACTCATACAATGTGGACATGCTAACTTTCTAGCCATGCTCCATCTTGATAACATTGAGTATGCAGGAAAATCACTAATGGTCCATAACAATGTTGCATGCATTATAAAGTTTGATTTACTTGCGATGTCATACGTCTCTGAACCTATATTCCATAAATGATTTAGCTCAGCAATCAAAGGTTGTAAAAATATATCTATTTTCTATTTTAGATTATGAGGACCGGGAATTAGCACGGTAAGAAATATGAATTTATCTTTCATGCACATCCATGGTGGTAAGTTATATAAAGTTAAGATAACTGGTCATGATGAATATTGTTGTGCATAACTTCAAAATGGCTAAAATCTATTTGCAAAAAGTTCAAGTCTTACATTACGTAATTCTATAGCAAAGGAAGAAAATGTTGAATCTAAATGTTTCCATGTTGGCGAATCACAAGGATGACACATTATGTCTCCATGATGTCCATGATTTTGATGTCAGATCATATGACTTGTTGTTGCTACTGATGCATACAAGCATTGGGTCTAGCAGTCAAAGGAAAGTAATACATAACTTTGTAGGGAATATTTTTCTTCTTTTTCTCAACCATGCAACTACTATGCTTGTAACGAGGATGATTACACATTTTACATTCCATCAACTCACTATCTTCTTTCCAATAGATCATGCATGCAATTATTGACACAATAATGTATCTTCTCGACTGACAAACTCAAGTCTCTAATTAATTTTTTAGTATTGTAAAAACTATCAATCATGCAGTTATCTGTTGGAAGCAACTCTGACATCAATTGACATATGTCATCATAACATCATTCTGAGAAATGATGTTCCGCCTTCATATTCAATAATCTTGCAGTAGCAGACAATTGAGAATGACCAGAAGGAATACCTTCCCATATTTCTCTTTCACTAGCCTTCAACATGTCATATATTTTCTGAACTTCAAAAGTAGGTATTTGATCTATATGTGATTGATCAAATGCATTCATTGCATCGTAAACTATTGATTGCATTGCATCAGCAGGCATATATGATGCCTCTAGACCAATTGAGTTCAATGATGAAGCGACAGAAGGTCCAACAGATTCAAATACATACGGCTCTCCATGACAATACCAGTTGTAATAATCTGGAACAAACTCATACCTATATATATGAGTTTTCACTGTATCTTCATCACGGAAAATTGTATTTCTACATCTGCGTTGATTACATGGATACTTTAACTCGGTGTCATTCAAATACTCAGGATGAGACTTTGCAAAATTCACAAATTCTTCAACTCCGGTAAAAAATTTCTCATGGATAAATCCATTATCTAACCTATTATACATCTATGCCTTGTTCATATACATTGTATCTAGATTATCAACCACAAATAACAATCCATTATCAAACATAAATAACAATCTAAATTATCCAACTTTGTTTCTAATTAATCAAACACAAATTAATATTCTAACTTTCAAAAATTAATTAAGATACTACCAAATTAATCAAACACAATTTAATCAAATTTGGATCCTAAATTACTATCGAATTAATCAAACAAAATTATTTTAATTAATCAAACAAGACATATTAGAGGCATAATCAAATAAAATTATTCTAATTAATCAAACAAGATATATTAGAAGCATAATCATACAAATATTAATCTTATACTAATGATAATTAATTAGGATACAAAATTATCGTAATTAAATATTCTACATAATTATTTAAGGAATTGATCATTTAATTAATTAATTAAGTAATTAATTAATTAAATTTTTAGGGCAGCTGCGGCCGGTGGCAACTGCGGCCGCAGCTGCCGGAACAACCTCGCCGCGCAAGGTTCGCCGCGGAAGAATATGGGTTGGCCGCGGAAGGACAAAACAAGGCTGCCGAAGGGGAAAATATAACTTTTTGTAGCGTACCTGTGCCCAAAGGAGGGTTCGTCAGAGGAGGAGCGCCAGGGACGACGGAGGCGCGACGGAGAGAAATGAACGCGTGGCCGGGGGGCGATGCGACGAAAATTAAACCTAATATAGCGACGGAAGTAACATGTCCGTCGCTATTAGCGACGAATTATTATTAATCCGTCGCTAATAGCGACGGATTATTATTTATCCGTCACTATTATCGACAGATTTGATCAATTTCGTCGCTATTTTAGGGTTTTTGACCTGTATCCAAATCTTAGCGATGGATAATTTAAATCCGTCGCTAATAGCGACGGACAATTTAATTGTTCGTCGCTATTCAATGAATTTTTTTGTAGTGTTACATTCAAAATTTTGTGTCTATTAAACAGTTGCAGTCTATGTAGTCATTATAAAGTACCTATTTAGCAATCAACTTCAACTATGATGGAACGGTACTCTAATTTTGACAGATTGGATGTGATAAAATCGTATTTTACATTTAGGTACGTAACCACACTGAAGTTCCAAAAGTCTCTGTTCTGTTAACAAGTTCTATGGTGTATGGACATGAAATTCAATAAGAAAGAGACATTAATGAAAATTTAAAGAAAGAGAGACAGAGATGAAAATAAATATTGTAAGTCATATATTATTTCTATGTGGCTCTTTGGTCTGAAGTTTGTTTCTTTATAAAAAAAATATAGTATAACATGCCATAATATATTAAGATGGTATGATCATTGATGGAGTTAATAATCCGGGGTGGACACACGGGATGAAAAAGATGCGTGGCATGATAGGACTGCTTGGAGCGGTCCTTCTTCCAGAGCTCCAGGACCCCTCGGGATGAATGTGCTCGGGATTAACGAAACTCCTGGGATCGCTTCGAGAAGTCGGGACTCGGGATCACCTCGAGGCCCCTCCCCCCAGGGCAGGAGTCCCCGAGATCACCTTGGGAGAGCAAAGCCCAAGTCACCTTCGACCGCAACTAACGAACCCCCTATTTACGGATACCGGGGTAATGGTCACTGGTATTTACGGGAGGATTAGAGCCTGCAATCCTCGGTCATTATCGCCCTCATCTTTACTACAAGCTAAATTCAACAAGGGCGAGGACCGTTACAAGGGAGATCTGGTAACCGAAGATAGGGGGAACGTGGCGAGAAGCACGGAGACACGTACTATCATCTCCGTCACCATCAGTACAAAAGGTAGCCCAACTCCTCCGGTAAGGGGGTTACGCTCTCTCAACTTTACACTCATTTTTCCTTTCCTGCTGCCTTTACCCTGCATCAATCCACTGACTTGAGCGTCGGAGTGGACTCCGCCGAACCCCTTCCGGCGGTCTCCTAACGCTCGTGTTAATCTTGCAGGGCCCTTAGTTCCTCCCCGCCACAGCGACTTCCACGTGGGCAGAACCCTGGTGACTAGACATCGTTGTCGACTCCTTCCGGAACAAATTTGGCGTCGTCTGTGGGAAACTAGCAAAGCACCTAAAGGAGCACCGATGGAAGGACTGGAGGGACAACCCCTTGTCCCTACAGGGGAGAACCTTGATTTGCACTAGATCTCGCCAGAAGACCTCGCCAACCCGCGAGAAGATGGGGGCCCAAGGAGGAACGGAGGGAGGTCGAAAGTGAGGAAGTGCAGATTCACCCTCAACGTGGAGGGGGAAGTACGTGTATCACCCTCGACCTCGCGCCAGAACTACGAAGTCGTCTCATAGACTGCCTGCGAAGCCACAAAGACGTTTTCGCTTGGGCTGCTGAAGAGATTAAAGGGGTCCCATCGGCGTTGGCCATGCACCACCTGCATGTTACGCCCGGAGCCCGTCGGGTGAAGCAGAGACAAAGACATTTTGCCCCTGACCAAGATAAGGTCATTCGAGATGAGGTACAGAAGTTGTTAAAAGCCGGACACATTCGAGAAGTCCAATTTCCGGCCTGGTTGGCCAATGTGGTCCTCGTTCCCAAGCCCGGAGGCAAATGGCGAGTCTACATCGACTTTCGCGACTTGAACAAAGCTTGCCCAAAGGACTGCTATCTCCTACCGCGGATAGACCGGTTGGTGGATTCTATAGCCGGTTGTGAGTTTATCTCAATATTAGATGCTTATCAAGGCTATCACCAAGTCCCCCTCGCTCCTGAGAATCAGGAGAAAGTCAATTTTGTGACGGCCGACGGCACGTATTGCTACAACGTCATGCCTTTCGGTTTACACAATGTCGGTGCTACGTACCAGCGGATGATAGACAAAGTCTTCAGGCACCAGATCGGGAGAAACATCGAGGTGTGCGTGGACGACATCCTAGTAAAGACTGACAAGGGAGGGGACATGATAGCCGACCTCGAAGAAACGTTCACCACCCTGAGAGCCAATAGGCTGAAGTTGAACCCTGCTAAATGTATGTTCGGTGTAAAAAGCGGCAGGTTCCTGGGGTACATGGTGACAGAGAGGGGAATCGAAGCTAACACGGAAAAGGTAAAAGCCATTCTAAATATGCCACCCCCGCACAACTTCAAGGAGGTGCAGCGGTTGAATGGAAGGATCACGGCGCTATCCAGATTCATCTCCAAATCCGCAGACAAGACCCTCCCCTTCTTCAAGATCTTGAGGAAAGCCACCAAGTTTGAGTGGGACGACCAGTGCGAGAAGGTTTTTGCAGATTTGAAGGCTTATCTTTCCGCCCTCCCCATTCTCCACAAACCGGTGGTGGGGGAGACCTTGTTTGTCTACCTGTCGGCCGCAGAACAAGCGGTAGGCTCGGCGCTCGTCCGAGAGCAAGACCGGGTGCAATATCCTATATATTTCTTCAAACACCTTCTAAAGGACGCCGAGACACGCTACACCATGATGGAGAAACTGGCTTATGCCTTGGTCTTGATGGAGGGAAGGTTAAAGCCATATTTCCTAGCACATCCCATCGTGGTCCTCACCAACAGTCTACTCGCCCGAGTCCTCACCAATCCCGAGGCTTCGGGCCGACTAATCAAGTGGATGACGGAATTAAATCAATACAGCATCGAGTATCAGCCCCGCGCCGCCACCAAGGTCCAAGCCCTCTCCGACTTCATGCTGGAGACGGTCCCGGAAGCCGAAGCGAAGGGATGTGGAATGTCTATGTAGACGGATCTTCCAACAGTCGGCATAGCGGGGTCAGAGTGCTGATGATTTCCCCTCAGGGAGACACACTACATCTATCCATCAGGCACTGCTTCAAAACTACCAACAACGAAGACGAATACGAGGCGATCCTAGCTGGCCTCCAACCAGCTAAGCACATTGGGGCATGTCGGATCACGATATATTCGGACTCACAATTGGTGGTGCAGCAGATAAAGGGAGATTTTGAAGTCCGGTGTGAGCGCCTGCAAAAGTATGTAGCCCTCTACGAACAGCTGAAGGGCTCCTTTGTTGGGACCGGGTGCATGTTGACATAGATGCGGGTTCGTAATTTTAAAATTAATTACGTGCAGCGGAAGGTTCAGCATAAATAATTTCTCAAATTATTTAACCACACATCTAAGCATGCAACTTTATCTTGTGTAGACATGATCATATATTTAAAATTTTGCAGAAACGTAAACTAATTTACATATTACCTCGCGTAACTCGAAGGAAGGGACAAGATCCAACCGTAAGCGTCCCTCGGAAGCTCCGCCTCTATTCGCGTCCACGCCGAGTATCTTCGGGATGACTTCGCAAAGCCACGAGTTTCGTGTTCTCGACAACTACTAGATTCTCCGAGAACGCGACAAGAAAACCAAGAGAGAAGTAATCACATCGGAAAAACTCACTACCAAGGTTGGTCGGAATCACAATTCCGGCGAGAAGGAGGAAGATGACTTGCGCCCAATCCCAAGGTGATGATGGCCGGAGAGGAAGATCGTCCCAATGGAATAACTTCGTCGCCTCGGTGCTTCTCCTTGTGCTCACGGCAAGAAGAAGGGAGAAGAAGCTTGTGGCCGGCCAAGAGAAAGAAGGGAGGAGAGGGAGAGAGCCCAGGCAAGAATACTTCGATTGATTTCCAAGCCTTGCCTTGGGTCCTTTATATAGTGGTCTCTCAACCCCCAAGTCTCTTTTTTCTTATGGAATAAATTTTCTATGACTTATTCCATCATGCCAAGTTTTATCATATTTTCATGATAAAAACCGACCAAGTCTCCTTTTTTCTTATGGAATAAATTTTCTTATCATGGTAAATCAATCCATGATTGATTTTATAAAATAAAATAAATCAATCCATGGTTCATTTTAATTTCCATGAAAAATAAACCAAACCTTGGTTTATTATATAAAAATTTATATCATCCATAATTTTTTAAAACAAACCACACAATTGGTTTATTTTATAAATTGAACCAAAAACTTGGTTATCTCCCTTTGTTGTGGCCGGCCAAGCAAAGAGGATGGAGACCCTCTTTGGCCGGCCCATCCAAGCCACGCCCCAATGAATTAAACTCATTTATTTCATCTATTTAGTCTTCAAAAGACTTAGCTATTTTACGCTTCCGATGCGTCACTGATAAATTCAGATTCGACTTATCGTTTGGCTCAACCAAACCTAATCTCTCCTGATTGGAAAATCTAATTTTCAACTCGTTTTAAATCCCTCGGATTACTCGTAGTGCGTGTGACTAAATAGGCTTTCAATTTATGTTGGCCGTCTATAATTAATCAATTATAGAACGATCATGAGTGGCACCTAGTAGTACATCATGATCCCCAATTAATCGAAACATCAACGGTTGACCTCAGAAACAATTCTGAAACCCTTCAGCAGTTATAATGAATCGTGTCCCATTCCCTTCACCATCTTATACCCACTTGGTTCAGGACATGGTCTATGTGTGTCAGTCCCCACTAGGCTGACTACGTCACACCTAGCCCAAGTAACGTTTTCTCGTCCTACGGATTCTAATTACTTTCATGTATTTAAGAGATTCATACTCTGAACATGTCATGCTCTGGCCAGAGGCTTCGAGTAACAATCCAACGATAGGCCTGGGTATACATCTCCTCGCAAGGAGTGGTGAATCCTTTGTAGGTTGTTCAAACATCTTCGGGAACTTTGGCTTATACCCAATCATCCTGGGTCCACACCTCCTTGGAGATGCTTGCTTAAGATGTCAAAGTATAAGTCTTCATGACCAAGATGACTTGAACACCTCAAGTCAAAGGAACATCACACTTAAGCTGCAGTAAGAACTTCATTGACATATCTATATGTAGACTACCATATGAAGTTTTACAATCAGTCACTCCAATGAACTAGTTCCCTTAACTAGCATTCATGTTTATCTCCGGACATCCCAATGTCACCAGCCAGTGAGAATCAGCTGATTAGATAATAACTCATGCTTGTCTCAACAGAATTGATAGTGTCCGTATTTATCAATTCATCGACTAGGGACAATTTCAATACTTCACAATTGCACATGTAAAGATAATCACTAGTTGTGACTTCATCACAAATTCTCTCATGCTGTGAATTGTATTGTGGACATTCAGTAAATGAGTTTAAGATCTCAATCAAATACATAAACATGTATACTCAAATAATGAATATTCATTTATTAATATAAATGATTACAATCATAAGGCGATTGCCTTAGGACACTTTTCTCATATCACTAACAAACTCCCACTTGGCCTAATGCCAATCGCTACGGTATCCAATACCACAGGCTCTAACATGACCCTCAAACTTGCTTTGAGGCAAGGCCTTAGTTAAAGGATCCGCTAAATTCCTTTCAGTGGGAATTTTCTCAATTTGTATATCATTCCTACTTATAATCTCTCTGATCAGATGATAGCGGCGAAGCACATGTTTGGATTGCTGATGAGACCTTGGTTCCTTCGCTTGTGTAATAGCTCCATTGTTGTCGCAATAAACCGGTATTGCTTCATCAATGGTTGGAACCACACCAAGTTCTGAGACAAACTTCTTGATCCAGACTGCTTCATTTGCTGCTTCCGAAGCTGCAATATATTCCGCTTCCGTGGTAGAATCCGCTACGGTGTCTTGCTTGGAACTCTTCCAACTTATTGCACCTCCATTCAAAATAAATACGTATCCAGACTGAGATTTGGAGTCATCCTTATCTGTCTGGAAACTGGCATCTGTATACCCACGTATTATCATATCACCTTCTCCATATATTAGGAACACATCTTTAGTTCTTCTCAAGTACTTGAGGATTGTCTTGACAGCCGCCCAATGATCCATTCCTGGATCAGACTGGTATCTGCTTGTGACGCTCAGAGCATACGATACATCGGGCCTAGTACATAACATAGCATACATGATAGATCCTATCGCGGATACATAAGGAATCTTATTCATGCAAATCCTCTCGTCATCTGTGCGCGGACACATAGACTTCGAAAGGTTGATCCCATGCATGATGGGAAGGTAACCTTTCTTGGATTCCGACATGCTAAACCTTTCTAACACTCGGTCTATATATGTAGACTACGAAAGACCAAGCAACCGTTTTGATCTATCTCTATAGATTCTAATCCCAAGGATATAGGTTGCTTCTCCCATGTCTTTCATGGAGAAAGTTTTGGACAACCAAATTTTAACTGACTGTAAGACTGATATATCGTTTCCTATAAGTAATATGTCATCGACATATAACACTAGGAATACGACTGTGCTCCCACTAACCTTCTTGTACACACAAGGTTCATCAGGATTTTGTGAGAAATCAAACTCTTTGATTGTCTCATCAAAATGGATGTTCCAGCTCTTGGATGCTTGCTTTAATCCATATATGGATCGTCGAAGCTTGCATACTTTGGTTTTATTAACCGATGTGAAACCTTCAGGTTGTACCATGTATACATCCTCAAGCAGGTTTCCATTAAGGAAAGCTGTTTTCACATCCATTTGTCATATCTCATAATCATAATGAGCTGCTATGGCCAGGAGCATCCGAATGGATTTAAGCATAGCTACTGGCGAATAGGTTTCGTCATAATCAATTCCTTGTTTCTGACGATATCCTTTTGCCACTAATCTAGCCTTAAAGGTAACAACATTACCTTCCATGTGGTTTTCTTCTTGAAAACCCACTTGCACCCTATGGGCTTAATCCCTTCAGGTGGGTTAACCAAGTCCCATACTTGATTTTCGTACATGGAATCCATTTCCGACTTCATAGCTTCAAGCCATTTATCCCTTTCTGAATTTTTCAGAACATCTTCATGACTGATAGGTTCGTCATCGTTAATGAGTAACACGTCGTTCGATTCACTTATGAAAAATCTGTATCTCTCTGGAATATTGCGTGTCCTATCAGACCTACGAAGAAGTGGTGTTGTTTTATGTTCAACTGATAGCTCATCATTATGAGTTATTGGTTGTGGGTCTAGACTAGGTGTCTCTGTAATGTCTATTGGAATTTCTTGAACTTCTTCAAGTTCAATGCTACTCCCACTATTTTCTTGTAAAAGAAATTCTTTTTCTAGAAATAAAGCATGCCTTGAAACAAATACCTTTTGTTCCAAGTGATGATAGAATTGGTAACCCTTCGTTTCCTTAGGGTATCCAATAAATAAACATTTATCAGACTTAGCATCCAATTTGTCTGATACAGTCTGCTTTACATAAGCAGGACAACCCCATATCTTTAGGTGAGATAAATGAGGTTTCTTACTATTCCATGACTCATATGGAGTAGTAGAGACTACCTTGGTCGGGACTCTGTTTAGCAAGTAAACAGCTGTCTTAAGCGCATAGCCCCAAAAGGATTTTGGAAGAGTTGCATGATTCATCATAGATCTAACCATGTCCATCAAGGTTCGGTTATGCCTCTCAGATACACCATTATGCTGTGGTCTATATGGCGGAGTCTATTGAGACAATATCCCATTGTCCCTAAGATAATCTTTTTGACTTAAGTATTCACCACCCCGATCGGATCGAAGTATCTTAATACTTTTGCCAAGCTATTTCTCTACTTCACTTCTGAACTCTTTGAATTTCTCAAAAGCTTCAGATTTGTGTTTCATTAAGAATACATACCCGAATCGTGAGTGATCATCGATAAAGGTAATGAAGTAGCTATAGCCTCCTTGTGCAAGAGTTGACATTGGTCCATATACATCAGTATGTATTAGACCAAGCAATTCTCCCACTGGTTTACCTTTTCCAGAAAAGGGTAATTTGGACATCTTGCCTTTTAAGCATGATTCGCATGTATCAAATGAAGCAGGTTCAAAGGATTTCAGAATTCCACATCGGTGTAATTTGGTCATGCGTTTCTTACTTACATGGCCAAGACGACAATGTCACGTATAGGAGTCTATTTAATTATCTATTCGAGCACGTTTGTTGCTAACTTTGATATTGAAAACGTCACCGGATAAATCTAACGTGTAGATACCATTGCATAAAGTTCCAGTCCCATAAAGAACACCATTTAAAGTTATCTAACACCAATTGTTACTAAAAGTTAAATGGTAACCCTTTTCATTCAAGCATGAAATAGATACAATATTTTTTATTAACGAAGGAACAAAATAACAATTATCCAATTCTAAGACAAGTCCAGTAGGGAGCTTTAGTAAATATGTTCCGATAGCAATAGCAGCAATCTTTGCTCCATTTCCAACTTGCAAATTCGCTTCTCCCTTGACGAGTCTTCTTCTATTCCTTAGCCCCTGTATGTCATTACATATATGTGAGCTACACCCAGTATCAAGTACCCAGGTGTACGAGGAAATAGAGTGACATTCAATAACGAAGATGCCTGAAGAGGATGGGGCATCGGATGCCTTCTTCTTCAAGGACTCAAGATAAACCTTACAGTTTCTTCGCTAGTGGTCCTCCTTGCCGCAGTGATGGCAAGTGCCTTTTGGTGCCTTTTCAATCCTTTTGGCCTTAGTTATCTTATTGGTGTCCAAAATGGAACGCAAACGCAAAGAAGACATGATCAGGTGATTATCCTAGAAATATAAATTGAGGTTATGTGATGAGAATGATAAAGAATGCATCAATATACATTAATTAAATTCTATTTATTTTTCGAATTGAATAACCCTTTTTATCAATTCGGGAGATCGTAGGAACATCTCCAAATAGGTTGATATCCAACCATAGATAAGAACAACCATGGCTAGAGTCCATCAAGTTATTCTTAGCTATGAAGGTAGGTAATTATACCGATTACATATTATACATATGTAACTATCACATTATGCTATCAACTAATTGAATGTTTGCATAAATCATTGGGTTGTTAACTCATTAACAAGTATGCAACAATACACATAGCACCCAACTGCGCCTCTCTTTACATCGACCTTGGCTGTGGCACAACAAATCGATGCTCCAAGCTTAAGGCTGATCCATTAATCAAGAAATAGTTTTAATATGGTTGGAGCTCATTCAACCGTTTAGTCAGGCTTGGATGTGTCCAACAACCAAAACTAAGGATTGACCTCTGACTCCAACTATATTAATCATAAACTAATTCCATGGTTTGAACATGTTGAGGTTCAAGCCGGGCATGGATGTGTCCATCAACCCAAACGAGAAACAAAACTCCGGTTCTAACCATATTAATGGAAGGTTTGGCCTTAATATTTTGTAAGGGGTTTTGGGTTCATCCTTTTCTTTTATGCACATTCATGACATATAATTATGTCATGTCTAACGATTTCCTTAATAAAGTATGTATGTGACTTAATTTATCAAGTCTCATTAATTGAATAGGAACCGGATTTCCTAATTCTAATTTCATACTTATTCAAGGAATTGCTTTGGGAAACAATTTCTAAATTATCATAATCAATTTCGGAAATAAA
>JAGFNQ010004863.1:48256-83702 GCA_024364735.1 Boesenbergia rotunda | reverse complement strand
AAGTGAGGTTTCTACTATTCCAAATCTCATATGGAGTAGTAGAGACTACCTTGGTCGGGACTCTGTTTAATAAATAAACAGCTGTCTTAAGTGCATAACCCCAAAAGGATTTTGGAAGAGTTGCATGATTCATCATTGACCTAACCATGTCCATCAAGGTTCGGTTGCGCCTCTCAGATACACCATTATGCTGTGGTGTATATGGCGGAGTCCATTGGGATAATATCCCATTGTCCCTTAGATAATCTTGAAACTCTTGACTTAAGTATTCACCACCCCGATCGGATCGAAGTATTTTAATACTTTTGCCAAGTTGTTTCTCTACTTCATTTCTGAACTCTTTGAATTTATCAAAAGCTTCAGATTTGTGTTTCATCAAGAACACGTACCCGAATCGTGAGTGATCATCGATAAAGGTGATGAAGTAGTTATAGCCTCCTTGTGCAGGAGTTGACATTGGTCCACATACATCGGTATGTATTAGACCAAGCAACTCTCCCACCGGATTACCTTTTCCAGAAAAGGGTAATTTAGTCATCTTGCCTTTTAAGCACGATTCGCATGTATCAAATGAATCGGGTTCAAATGATTCCAAAATTCCACATCGGTGCAATTCGGTCATGCGTTTCTTACTTACATGGCCAAGACGGCAATGCCAAGTGTAGGAGTCTATTCGATTATCTATTCGAGCACGTTTGTTGCTAACTTCGATATTGAAAACGTCACTGGATAAATCTAACGTGTAGATGCCATTGCACAAAGTTCCATTCCCATAAAGAACGCCATTTAAAGTTATGTAACAACAATTATTACTAAAAGTTAAATGATAACCCTTTTCATTCAAACATGAAATAGATACAATGTTCTTTATTAACGAAGGAACGAAATAACAATTATCCAATTCTAAGATGCGTCCAGTCGGGAGCTTTAGCAAATATGTTCCGATGGCAACAGCAGCAATCCTTGCTCCATTTCCAATTCGCAAATCTGCTTCTCCCTTGACGAGTCTTCTTCTATTCCTTAGCCCCTGTATGTCATTACATATATGTGAGCTACACCCAGTATCAAGTACCCAGGTATTTGAGGAAATAGAGTGACATTCAATAACGAAGATACCTGAAGAGGACGGAGCATCGGATGCCTTCTTCTTCAAGGACTCAAGATAAACCTTGCAATTTCTTCGCCAGTGACCCTCCTTGCCACAATGATGGCAAGTGCCTTTTGGTTTTTTTTCAGTCTTTTTAGCCTTTTTCTTCTTTCCCTTATTCTGTTCTTTGGCCTTCCTCTTAGAACCTTTCTTCGAGGAACCAACTAACAGAACTGCCTTTTGTTCCTGCTTTACAGAAGGCTCTACAGTCCTCAGCAGGTTGACTAACTCAGGAATGGTAGTTTCTGTTGGATCGAGAAATGCGAGAGAGGGGGGGGGGTGAATGTCGCAATTCGTTTGGATTTAAAAAGAGCAGGTGCGTAGCGGAATAATCAAAATCAGACAATGCGAACACCAAGATTTTTACTTGGTTCGGAGCCTGGGTCGACTCCTACTCCAAGGCCCACGGTCGTTGACCGTTTACTATGGGCAATACTATAATCGCGCAAAACAATTTTACAAAGATTGATTACAGTAAATTGCAGTAAGGAAAAAGATAGCTTTTCTTTGTTACCGACGTCCGGTGTAAATCGAAGTTCCAGAGCAGTTGGACGTCGCCGGCGCTTGTATCTCGAGTCTGGAGGGTTCTGGAGCAGAGCGCGGGAGCAGAAGAGCGTGATTGCGTTCAATGGAATTGATATCTTAAACCTGGGGTCGAGGCCCTCTTTATATAGGGCAGGGGGCGCCCGACATGCTCGGGGCGCCCCCCACGTGGCTGCAGATCCGGCGATGCTCTAGTCAAAGCTGATCTCGTTATTTTCGGGATTGTATTTGACTGGGGCGCCCGACGCGCACGGGGCGCCCGACGCGCACGGGTCGCCCGATTGACCGGTCAAACTTTATCACCGAGGCTTCGCGAGGGTGAGCTGCAGCCACCTTCAGTGGTGTGGCACAGTGGGCGCCCGAGACACGCGGGGCGCCCGACATGCGCGGCGCCCACGACAAGAGGGGCGCCCGACATGCGCGGGGCGCCCCCCAACGCGCTGCTGTCGGAGGTTTACTTCTCTGCTGACTTTGGGTTGACTCTGGGGCGCCCGACACATCCGGGGCGCCCTGCTCAGCTGCGGCCTCACTCCTTTGAGGCTCTCTGAGCTGCAGAAACACAGTCCTTCGGTCCTGCATCCAGGGTTAGTCCAAAACAGCAAATAATAAGTTAGTTAAAACAGCCTTAGCTGTCTTGGTTCTGACTTTGGATCTCCAAAATGGAGCCCTAGGTCGAACCGACGCCTAATGTTCCCTCGAGGGGAACGCGTCCTCACCTACTCCTCTCGGGAGAGTTTTACCTGGTGCCAACCGGATCCTCCAGTTGGACTTTTGCCCAGCAGTCCTTCGCCAGGTCTTGAGTTACCAAGCTTCCCTTCGCTTGGTGCCTAGCAGCCCTTCGCTAGGTTTTTTCTTCTGGCAGTCCTTCGCCAGTGCCTAGCATTCCTTCGCTAGGGCTTGTCCTGTCTGGCAGGCCTTCGCCAGTGCCTAGCATTCCTTCACTAGGGCTTTTCCTGTACACTCAAGAAACTCGTTAGACAACCATTAACCCTTAACTTTTGAACCTTTTTGCCAATATCAAAACACAGGTTTGACTTGGGTGCATATTGCACCAACAGTTTCCAGCTTGTTCATCCGATAGTTCATCACAAATTGTGAATAACTTTTGGGCAAACAACTCAGAATTAAGTCAATACTTAGTTCATGATCCATTGCAAAACCGAGTGTGTTCAGTCGCTCAATGTACCCTAACATCTTTAGCACAAACTGCGAGGCAGAAGTGCCTTCTTGCATCTTAGTTGTGAAGAGGAGTCTGGAGACTTCGAACCTTTCGGATCTCGCCTGCTCTTCAAACAACTCATTAAGATGGAAAATGATGATATAAGCATCCATATGCTCATGCTGCTTTTGCAGCTTAGGTACCATAGAGGCTAGAATGATGCAACTTGCAAGTTCAGAATCGGTCACATGTTTCTGATAGGCCACCAATTGGTCTGGAGTTGCATCTGCTGGAGGATTTGAGGGAAGTAGAACTTCAAGGACATAAGCAATCTTCTCTGCCTTGAGGACTATCCTCAGGTTTCGAAGCCAGTCTATGAAGTTAGGCCCAGTTAATTTGTTGGTGTCCAAGATGGAACGCAAATTCAGAGAAGACATGATCGAGTGATTAACCTAGAAATACAAATTGAGATTATGTGAGAAGATTTATTAAAGAATGTATCAACATACATAAATTAAATCCTATTTATTTTACGAATTGAGTCACCCTTATTATCAATTCGGGAGATCATAGGAACATCTCCAAATAGGTTGATATCCAACCATAGATAAGAACAACCATGACTGTGGCCATCAAGTTATTCTTAGCTATGAAGGTAGGTAATTATACTGATTACACATCACATATATGTAACTATCACATTATGCTATCAACTAATTGAATGTTTGCATAAAACATTGGGTTGTTAACTCATTAACAATTATGCATCAATATACATAGCACCCAACTGCACCTCTCTTTGCATCGACCTTGGCTGTGGCACAACAAATCGATGCTCCAAGCTTAAGGCTGACCCATTAATCAAGAAATAGTTTTAACATGGTTGGAGCTCATTCAACCGCTTAGTCAGGCTTGGATGTGTCCAACAACCAAAACTAATGATTGACCTCTGACTCGAACCATATTATTCATAAACTAATTCCATGGTTTGAACATGTTGAGGTTCAAGTCGGGCATGGATGTGTCCATCAACCCAAGCGAGAAACAAAACTCCGATTCTAACCATATTAATGGAAGGTGTAGGCCTTAATATTTTGTAAAGGGTTTTGGGTCTCATCTTTCTTTTCTAAGCACATTCATGACATAGAATTATGTCATGACTAACGATTTTCTTAATTAAGTATGTATGTGACTTAAGTTATCAAGTCTCATTAATTGAATTAGGAACCGGATTTCCTAATTCCAATTTCATACTTAATTAAAGGAATTGTTTTGGGAAATAATTTCCTAAATTGTCATAATTAATTTCAGAAATAATATGTTCAAGACTTTGATTTCTCTAAATCAAATCTTATTAAATTAAGAGACAAATCCCTTAATTCAACCACATATTATTTTCATGAAAATCTCATTTAAGAAACTCTATAGGAAACCATTTTCCTAATTAATTTTGGAGACAACAATATGTAAGAGCATCACCTCTTAAATATATTTTATTCATGGATTTAATTAATTACAATAAATTGTTTTCTAAGGGTGGCTCCCCGAGGCTCAGATACCCAAAGAAAAGTAATGTGTTGTAAATCCAATTGGACGGCTCCCCGAGGCTCAATCCAATCAAACATGACAATTTCAATTAAAAATTGGGAAATTAAATTACAACAACTAACTTTAAATTGGACGGCTCCCCGAGGCTCAATCCAAAATAAAGAATTTTATTGTCAATTTAATAACCAATTCAAAATTTAATTGTCAATTAACTGTCCATGAATTTGTCTAGACTTTCTAAAAAGAAAGTGCCCAAAATTGCGAGATTTCGAAAATTGATTTTCAGAATAATTGTAAGTTTCCGGTACAAAGAAAACTTACATATTTCCAAAATTGGAAAATTTCTAAAATAGAAAAATTTCCAAAATTGGAAAGTTTCCAAAGATGGGAAGTTTCGAAATTATTATAAAATTTCAGAAAATAGAAATTTTCAAACGTTTGCGAAATTTCATGAGGATTTCCAAACTTTGAAATTCCTAAATAAAAAATTTATTATAATTTTAAAGATTCCATAATTGAAAATTTTTTTCCGAAATTGAGATCATGACAAAGTTTTCCACAAAACAATTATTTGATTAAGTCGAACACTAACCGGCTCTGATACCACTGTTGGGACCGGGTGCATGTCGACAAGGATACGAGTTCGTAAAATTTAAATTTTTTACGTGCAGCGGAAGAGTTTGCATAAAATAATTTCCTAAATTATTTTAACTTCGTATCTAGCATGCAACCTTATAGTGTATCGACATAATCATAAAATAAAAGTTTGCGAAAAGTAAACTAATTTACCAAGTACCTCGCGTAACTCGAAGTAAGGGACGAGATCCAACCGTAGCGTCCCTTGGAAGCTTCGCCTCTATTCGCGTCCACGCTGAGTTCTCTTCGGGATGACTTCGCAAAGTCACGAGTTTTGTGCCGACGAGAACTACTAGATTCTCTAAAGGCACAACTAGAAGAATAAGAGAAATAATGGAAAACTAACCAACGAAGTAACGGAATCGTATTCCGGGAAGAGAAGAGTCGCTATCCGCTTCTTCTTCTTCGTGTTCGGGTTCTCCTCCTTCTTGATTGCTCACGCCAACTTCACCTTGGAAGTTGGTTGGGTGCGCCGGCCCTAATCCACAAGGGTGGGCGCCGGCCCTAGGCAAGAGAGGGAGAGGGAGAGGAGAAGAGATTAAGAGAGAGAGGGAGAGCTCTATGATAAGTTGAGTTAGGAATAAGGGCAAGCCTTTGGTTCCTTTATATAGTAGCAACTCCTTTGCTAAGTCTCCCTCTAAACCGAATTAACGGAATTAGTTATAAGAAATTTATCTTATAAATTTTCTTATTAATTATTCCATTTAAACCAAGTCTTTATTATAAACCAATTTATAATAAAACAAATTAATTATCATAAGAAAATTTATCCTATAAATTCTCTTATGAATTTTATTATAACTAACTTTATAATAAAACTAATTAATTATCATAAGAAATTTATCTTATAAATTCTTATGAATTATTCCGTTTAAACCAAGTTTTATTATAACTAATTTATAATAAAACAAATTCTTCTTCTCTTTAAATTATAGAATAAATTTTATAAGAAATTTATAAACTTTCTTATTATGGAAAAATCAATTCATAATTGATTTTATAAAATTAAAATAAACCCAATTTATGGATTATTTTAATCTTCCATAAAAGAATAAATTTCTATAAATTTATTTATATAAATTTCTTTATACAAATTTATTTATCCATAATTTATAAAATAAATCGAGCTGGATTTATCTTATTAATTAAACCAATTAAATTGGTTTTTCTCCCTTTAATGGCCGGCCACCCAAGGAGGGTTAACACCCTCTTTGGCCGGCCAAAACCGACCCGAACCGATCGCGAATTAAACTCATTTAATTCGCCCAAAAAGCCTTCAAAAGACTTAGCCATTTTTAGCTTCCATTGCGCCTCTGACTAACTCAGATTCGACTTATTTCTCTTGATCGGAAAATCCAATTTTCAACTCGTTTTAAATCCCTCGGATTACTCGTAGTGTGTGTGACTAAATAGGCTTTCGATTTATGTTGGCCGTCTATAATCAACAAATTATAGAACGATCATGAGTGGCACCTAGTAGTATATCATGATCCCCAATTAATCGAAAGATCAACGGTTTGACCCCAGAAGAAATTATTCTGAAACCCTTCAGCAGCTCTAATGAATCGTGCCCCATTCCCTTCACCACCTTATACCCACTTGGTTCAGGACACGGTCAATGGTGTCAGTCCCCACTAGGCTGACTATGTCACGCCTAGCCCAAGTAATGTCTTACTCGTCCTTTGGATTTCTAATTACTCTCATGTATTTTAGAGACTCTCACTCTAAACATGATATGCTCTGGCCAGAGGCTTTGAGTAACAATCCGACGATAGACCTGGGTATACATCTCCTCGCAAGGAGTGGTGAATCCTTTGTAGGTTGTTCAAACATCTTCGGGCACTTCGGCTTATACCCGATCATCCTGGGTCCACACCTCCTTGGAGATGGTTGCTTAAGATGTCAAAGTATATGTCTCTATGACCAAGATGACTTGAACACCGCAAGTCAAAGGAACATCGCACTTAAGCCGCAGTAAGATCTTCATTGACATATCTACATGTAGATTCCCATATGAAGTCTTACAGCTAGTCACTCCAATGAACTAGTTCCCTTAACTAGCATCCATGTTTATCTCTGGACATCCCAATGTCACCAGCCAGTGAGAATCAGCTGAATAGAGAATAACCCATGCTAGTCTCAACAGAACTGATAATGTCCGTATTTATCAATTCATCGACTAGGGATATTTCCAACACTTCACATTTGCACATTTAGAGATAATCACTAGTTGTGATCCCATCACAAATTCTCTTATGCTGTGAACTGTATGGCAGACATTCAGTAGATGAGTTTAAGATCCCAATCAAATACACAAACATGTATACTCAAATAGTGAATTATCATTTATCGAAATAAATGTTTACAATCATAAGGCGATTGCCTTAGGACACTTCTCTCATATCACTAACATCATTAATGTCTAGAACTCGTATTAGACCACCAAATGATTCTAGGGTTCATGGACGTAAGAAGAAAATGACTAAGGAATGGGTGCCCAAGGCCTTCATTGTCGATGCATTAGGTCCCAAAATTTGGGTACCTAAAACCTCTATCTTTAGAATTGTATAGCTTGGATTGAGGGGAGCATCTATCAACATGGGTTGTTGATAATGGGTGCTCCAAATCCATGGTCAGGGAAAATTGTTATCCACATGATTAGTTATGAAAAATTCAAATTAGATAATTTGATCTCCATTGTTTTAGTTCTTATAACAATGTAATCCCTTGGTTAGTGATTTTTTTTTATGGAATTCATGTGTCAAAATATTTAATCATGCAAAAGTGTAATCTACTTTAGTATTAAAATTCTATCATGATCAGATGTGTTTCCAAAACAAAGAGGAAAGTAACTAATTCATCTTTACCAAATAGCTATACACATCCATTATGTATGCTATCCATGATTATGAATTTTCTGTTCAAATGTTTGTATGCATACCTGCCTTGGAATACTGATACAAACCTGACATAATCATACTAGAAACATACTAATACAAACCTGATAGACAAATTTAGGGATTATGGACTTAATATGTATCTTAAACAAATTTGAACATGGTTGTTTTTAAGATGGTTAAACAATATTTTCCCTTGACGTTTTCCTTTGTTGATGGAAAGGAATATATTTTGATTAAGGGAACCCTTAGGTTCAAAGGGATTGAATCTAATTGTATTAGGGTTTAGAAGTGGCTGAGAGTCGAAACAAATGTGGTTCTGACATATATCAGAGTTTCTGAAATTGTGTTTCTGAAATCTGATCGGGAGAAGCTTTCTGTATGGGACCTGATCGGTATGGCGACCGATCAGGACTCAACCTGATCGGTCACCGGACCAATCAGGAGTTGGTCTGATCGGTCATACAGACCGATCACCAAATTCCGCGACAATCCACAGAAATCCTTCTGTCTTGGATTTGTTCGGTCCATGGACCGATTTGGCCACCTGTCTAATCGGTCCATAGACCGATCAGTAGGTTCACAAAAATCGCTCAAAAACTCTCTATTCGTTCACTGATCGATCGGCAGACCGATCAGGGGGTTCCCTGATCGATCACCCAATCGATTAGGACCCGGCCAGACCGATCAGGAGTTTACCTGATCGGTCTGGGCACTCCTGGATCGAACGGTCGGTCGGATCGATTGCATTAAATTTGGTTGGTGGATCGGTCCACCAACCTATTAACTCTCTATTCTCTTCATCTCCAACCCTAGCGCCGAAACCCTCTTCCTCCTCCTGCGCTTCTTCTTCCTGCGATCTTCTCCGTGTGTGAGTTCTTGAGTTGGCGCTCGAGTGTTTCCTGCTCAAGCTTCCTGCGATTTGTCTCTGAGGATCCTTGTGAGGTGTGAGGTAGCCCTTGTTCCTGCGGATCGGTTCTCCCCTGCGAGCCACAACCGTGAGCTTTCTGCAATTTTTTGAAGTGCTGGGTGTCTGGGCTTCTCGACACCGTGAGCTTTCTGCAACCCTGCGAGGTGTCTGGGCTTCTCGACACCGTGAGCCTTCTGCAACCCTGCGAGGTGTCTGGGCTTCTCGGCAGCTAGCTTCTCTCGTTTCTGAAGTGCTTGCGCCAGGTTGTCTGTATTTCCCTCAACCAACTAGATCAACCAAATGGCACCTAAGTAAGATTCCTTTTTCTGTTGTTGATTACTTCATGAATCATAATTTTTGTGGGCTAACCATGTTGTTTCTACTGGTGATGTGCCTATGCCATGATGATCACTTGTCCATTTTCCTTTATCTCATTGAATTCCATCTGATCTTTCTGTGTGAACTTCATTTGGTCATTGCTTTATTCACTTGATCAATTCAATGCCGTGCTCTTAATTTTCTATGTTTTCTTTGTGTCATGATTTGATCATTATTATGATTCAATTGATCCATCCAAATATCGTGTCCTCTTATTCCAACCCTTAGGAGATCTTCCAAGGGCAAAGAAATTGCCGAGGGTACCTCATGATCCAGAGCTCCCTCTTCATCGGCTAGGCCTCAACCTTCCTCAAGCTCTAGGTTCCCTAATGCTGCCTTCGAACAAGCTTTTCAAACTAGTACTTTCAAACTCCTTCCTTGTAGGTCTATTGATAGACTTTTTCTATATGACCACTGTCCCTCTATCAAAGAGGTGATTGATTTCCACAACCTCGAATTCCTCCTTTCTCTCAAGCGGACTATCAACGTTAATCTCGTATCAGAATTCTATAACAATTTGCAACAAGGACCACAAGGGGGTTTTGACTTTACAACTCGAGTAGCCAAAAGAAATCTTGACTTTACCTACGATATCTTGTCTGAGTATCTTGGCGGTCGACGATCGCCAAATTTCTATTCTATCTTCCCTGAGCTTCCTAATCCTTTACTGCCTCCATTTGAGGGAGTCACCCCAGACGCCATATACGAGCATTTCTTTGGACATCCTAGGCCAGTTGGTCTCGATGAGTTAGGGCCTGACTTTCCTACCTTTGCGGCCCTTCGTCTTTCTCCTGTCGACTATATTCTTTTCAAGATTATCACAAACTGTATTCTGCCAATTACCTCCAAACCTCTCACTGAGATTCACCCATATCACTGTCTGATGCTCTATGGCATGCATCACCACTTAGATTTTGACATCATGGAGAGCATCTTTCAGTCTATCATCTCCTATAGAGACCCCAGTCGTCGCACTGTGTACATTCCTTTCGGTCACGTCATTACTGACTGGCTTCAGTCCGTCGGTATTGATGTGACCAAGGGCAGGATAGTGCCCATGGTTCGACAGGATTGCTGACTGGGCAAATGCGCGTTTGCCAAGTCCGACATCATTGTTGGGCCTCAGGATCAGGGCCTTATTTGGAAGGATGGGCGAGGTCTAGGAGAGCTACCTCGAGGCGCACCCATTCAGGTACCAGCCGCACCGGCTGTCCATCAGGAGGCGCCCGTCGCCGCAGCTGACTACGAGTACGAGCTAGATCCCGATCTACGCTGGTAGGTCGTAGAGTTGGAGCTCGCTATGCAGCACGAGTGTCATGTCTCAGAGCTCTGGCGATAGGAGGTCCGCTCTGAGATTCAGTCTATCGACCGCAGATTGCCCACGATCGAGTCCACGGTCTCTGGGATGCGGTCCGGTCAGGAGGCATGGTTCGAGGAGTGGCGCGCGTGGGCAGCTGATCATCCGTACCAGCCTACACTTCCTGGAGCTGCGCCCTCCAGCAGTACTATCCCGGGGTCTTTCCTACCAGATGATGACACTACATTTGACCCCATTCAGTCGGACGACCCCCCCGCCGAGGATTGATTGTGGTTGTTCTTTGACTTTGATCTTGCTTTCATGATTTGTGGTGTATCTGACTATTTGACTGTTTTGCTTGTATGACTTTATGAGTGCATTTGCCTGTTATGACTTTATGATGTATTTGACTATTTGACTATCTGCCTGTATGCCATTATAATTACTACCTTATGTTTATGTTGTTCACATCCATGATTCATATGATGCGTATGATTGTTATATCCTGCTTTACCTTTATCATATGTCTTCATATGCCTTCAAATTAATCATATCTTTTGTTGTTTTAGGATAACCCCTGGGTTGAGGGGGAGGAATTTTTTTTTTAACTTAACAACCAGTCTATACCCTTTTCGATGTTTGACAAAGGGGGAGAGAATGGTTGATTAAGTTTATGGTTCATCATTGTAGGGGGAGGATCTTGATTCCCTTATGAAAATTGAATGGACTTCAATTGATCATTAATACCTAAACTTAAATCGAGTTGTCAAACAATAAAAAGGGGGAGATTGTTGATGCAGTCTGGCCTGATTGTTGTTTTGGCATTAACAATGATTTAAGTTTGGTTGAGTGAATTCGGATTAAATCCAGGTGGATCTGGGAGATCGTACGCTGACATGGGAAAAGACCTAGTGGGACTAGGTGAAGTCCAGGTCAATCTAGGAGATTGCACGCTGGCATGGGAAAAGACCTAGTGGGACTAGGCACACCTAGTAGAACTAGGTGAAGTCCAGGTGGATCTGGGAGATCGCACGCTGGCATGGGAAAAGACCTAGTGGGACTAGGCACACCTAGTGGGACTAGGTGAAGTCCAGGTGAATCTGGGAGATCGTACACTGGCATGGGAAAAGACCTAGTGGGACTAGGTGAAGTCCAGGTGGATCTGGGAGATCGTACGCTGGCATGAGAAAAGACCTAGTGGGACTAGGCACACCTAGTGGGACTAGGTGAAGTCCCGGTGAGTGAAGCTGGGCACGGAGTCTTGGTCCGGGGGACTGAGCACGAGTAAGAGAAGGCTAGGGAGCCCGTTCTCTTGACTTTGGGTTGAATTGGAAGTCTTTGGATCGGTCTGGTGACCGATCAGGGAGTTGGCACAAACTTCTGTTATAGATCGGTCTGGTGACCGATCCAGAAAGGGCTGATCGGTCTGGTGACAGATCAGGGAGAGAACAGAAGCTTTTTGGTTTGACTTCTATGTGGGTTTAGATTATTTTGGTGAACGATCAGAGAATCTTGATCGATCCTCATAACCGATCAAATTGTCGCAAGGTTTCTCACCTGGATCGATCAGGAGGGCACCACCTGATCGGCCGGGTGACCGATCAGTAGGGTTTGGCCTGCAAAACTAAAGGATCTGTCCTCAGCTGTTGGATTGGACTGGTGACCGATCCCCAGTACTTGATCGGTCAGGGTGACCGATCAAATATGAGCTCGCGATATCAGGTTTCTCATTGTGGACCGATCAGGTTGGAGCCTGATCGGTCTGAGCTTACCCTGATCGCTCCGGTAACCGATCAGGGACCTCTCTGATTGGTTCGGTGACCGATCAGAAGCCGAACTTTAATTCAAAATGCGCTGTTAGAGTTCTGATCGCGTTCTGATTTTTTACTGATACACTACTGATATCTTCTCTGATCGTTTGATAATTGATCCTCTGTTGATTTGCTGTGCTAAACAACTACTAAGTGTGCAGGTAACTCAGGATTACACAAGGAGAGTCAAACGGAGGCTTTCACTACAGCAGGTTTGGCTGTTTGCTCACGCAGGATACAACGGACGACTGTGCTACTGGCGTTGCCTGAGAAGCTGACTGGGGCTCGGCTGAGGAGAGCTCAGGGAGTCCAGGGTAGTTGGGCTGCTTCAGATGAGTAGCTAGTGAGCTGCATAGGAGCGTCTATGACCTGGGTCTTGGGCAAAGGCTTATGAGCGGGTAGCGAGGAAGCCTCAGCAAGAACTTTGAACACTCGATCTGTTGCGACAACTTTCAATCATCCTGCACCTTGAAGCATACTCTTGCGAATCCTTTGAAGCTTCTGCAACTTGAGCACCATGAACCAGAGGAGAACTTAGTGAGCCCATCAGCAAGCATACACGAAGAGCTGGGAGCTCTTGCGTGAGAGTTGTGCTGAGTGGACTCGGTGAAGTGTTTCTGTCTGTGTTCATTGTGCTCTGTAAGTGTGTTTATTGTCTCTGTGCTTTTCATTCCATATACTCTGTTGAGATTTGCTGTGGAGAGGTTTCTCCACCAAGAAGGAGGTGCTATTTTATCCGGGTTTTCCGGGGCTTGATCTGCCGACGATCAAGGGATCGCCCACCTCACGGGCACGCCAAGGAGTAGGGGCAAGTTATCCCCGAACCTTGTAAATCCTCCTTGTTAGCGAGTGTGTATTGTTGTTTCTGCTCTTGTCTTTATTTCCCTGTATTTTGCTTCCATTGTTGCTGCTAACGTTTAAGTGTAGAAATCTCAAAAAGTGTAAAAATCTGTGTCTGGCTACATTCACCCCCCTCTCTAGCCATCCAAGGACCAACAATAATATGATCTTCTGTGTAACCCCATACTCCATGTTATCTACAATGCGTAGTAAAGGACTTCATGCATGTACTAATATAAACAGGCATCTAGTGTAGTTGTGATTCTCTTTTCAAAATGAGGATGTTCATATAAAGAAGTCATGTCTTTCAGTATACACATTTTACAAACTGTCCCCGTCGTCAAGATAATGATATATCTTTTTCATTTGTCGTTGAAATATGCTTAGCCGTGTTATCTACCGGTACCTGGTGTGTAGATACGGGAGCCACTGATCATGTCTGAATTTCTTTGCAGGGGTTCCAGGAAACCCGACGACTAGCTGAAGGAGAAATTACTGTCTACATGGGCAATGCTACGGAGGTGGCGGCTATTGCAGTAGGAGACATTTATTTATCTTTTGAGAGAAATAAAATTTTGATTTTAAAAGATTGCCTTTATGTACCTAGTTTTAGAAAGAACCTTGTTTCAGTTTTTAAAATAATAAAGGATTGATATTCTATTGCTTTTAATGACCGTGTTGTTATTAAAAGGAATAGAGAGATTATCTGTTCAAGTAAATTGGTTGGCAATTTGTATACTTTAGAACCAAAATCTTCCACGATACAATTAGAAGTTAATAGCTCATCATCTAACCAAAATATGAGAAAGGAACCTTCAAAGATGAACCAGACATATCTTTGGCATCTAAGGCTTGGTCATATTAATCTTAGTAGGATTCAAAGGTTGATAGTCGATGGGCCTTTGGGTTCATTGGTGGTGGAAAACTTCTCAACCTGTAAATCTTGCTAGGTGAACGACCCGGAAAATTCTCTTAATATTCCATGAAAATATGGAGCATGTTTAGATAATTTTTGAAGGATCTAGAAGTATTGATACGAGCTTTGGGCTAGAAAATTCATGTTTTCTCATTTAAATTGAGAAAACTAAGTACTAATGGGCCTTATATGGGCCTTTCTAGTACCATAATTATCGCTGAATTTTAGGTAAAAGTTAGTATAAATATAAATAGGATTTAATTGGATATATTAGCATGATTTTGGGTAAATATTAGTCTAATTTCCCCATTTAAATAAAGAGATTTGGTACTAATGGGCATTAAATGAGCTCCAAAAATGGATATTAATTGGGTAAAATTAATATAAATATAAAAGAATTTTATTTAGGAATATTGGCAAAATTATGGGTCATTTTTGGAGAATTTTCGAAATAAAAGGGGAATTTACGAAAATAAGAAAAAGGATTAAATAAAATAAAAATAAAATAAAAATAAAGGTGCATGGGCCAAGGATTGAACCTTGGACCTCTTGTACAACAAATGAATGCTTTAACCAATTCACCTAGCAAGGAATTCTTGTGAGGAAAGGAAGTGAATGGTGGTTAAATGGTAGAAGAAGATGAAGGGCCATGGAAAACTCTTCATTCACCACCTTAATGGTTGATTAATAAGGGGGTTTGGGAGTTTCATTCTTCATGCCATCAATTGCATTTGCTTCTCTCTTCCTTCTCCATTCTTGCCGAGCACTCAAGGAGGACTTCTCCCTTGAGGAAACTTCACAAAAAGTCTCATCCTCCAAGATCTAAGGTCTTCTCAAGTTTCCAAGGGCTAGGTGTGGTCAAGTCTTCTTCCTTCTTTCCATCCAAGGTCTAAAAATCAAGAAATCTAAGGTAAGACTCCCTCACCTGTGGTATAATAGTTATCTATGATTTCCATGATTTTTAGCATGATATATGGGTTAGTTTTGGATGTGATGTTGAAAGGAAAGAAAAACCAAGGTCATTAAGTTCAAGGGTTTCAGCCAGCATGTTTTAAAGGTCTAAAAATATGTTACAAATCATGATAATGTTATTTAGTGTTCCCTTATGATGTTTAGAAGTTAAGTAAAATTTTTCGGAATTTTTGGAGTACTCTAGGACACCCTAGAGTTTCGGCCAACATGAAGGAAGCAAAACCCAGAACTTTAAGTTCAAGGGTTTCGGCCAGCATGTTTTAAAGGTCTAACAATATGTTAAAAATCATGATAATGTTATTTAGTGTTCCCTTATGATGTTTAGAAGTTAAGTAAAATTTTTGGGAATTTTTGGAGTACTCTAGGACACCCTAGAGTTTCGGCCAACATGAAGGAAGCAAAACCCAGAACTTTAAGTTCAAGGGTTTCGGCCAGCATGTTTTAAAGGTATAAAAATATGTTAAAAATCATGATAATGTTATTTAATGTTCCCTTATGATGTTTAGAAGATAATTATAATTTTTGGGAATTTTTGGAGTACCCTAGGATACCCTAAAGTTTCGGCCAACATGAAAGAAGCAAAACCCAGAACCTTAAGTTCAAGGGTTTCGGCCACTATGTTTTAAATGTCTAAAAATATGTTAAAAATCATGATACTGTTATTTAATATGCCCTTATGATGTTTAGAAGTTAAGTATAATTTTTGGGAATTTTTGGAGTACCCTAGAGACCCTATGAGTTTCGGCCAACAACAAGGAAAGGAAACCAAGAACCCTAGGTTTGTGGGTTTCGGCCACCATGATTTTGGGGTATATAATTATGCCAAAAATCTTGATAATGTTGATTAATGTTCCCTTATGATGTGTAGCAAGTAAATATAATTTTTGGGAATTTTTGGGGTACTCTAGAGTACCCTAGGGTATAGGTAATTAGGAGGTATGCTTAAGTAAGGTGGAGGAATACCATGTTAACTAAACCAATAGCTTATATGTCATGAAATATACGTTAGGTCATAGAATGTTTAGACATATGCCATGATTTAGGAATGATATGTATGTATGACATGATGTATGAATGATATGTATGTATGCCATGTCTTATGAATGATATGAATGTATGCCATGCTTGTGTGTGTATGCCATACTATATGAATGATGTGTACCTATGCCATGTCTAATAATGGAAACGATGAATGAAGGCTAAGTATGATGAATGATTGAATATGCTATGCATGATGATGCCTTTAAGGCATAATGATGATGAAAGAATGATGAACGAATGAATATGCTATGAATGATGATGAATGAAGAAGCATATGAAAGCATTTATTTTATTTTATGGGCTTGTACCGGACCTAAGTAAGGTCCACGGTTCTGGACTACCGATGATGCTGTCCACGGTTCGGGACTACCGATGATGCTGTCCTTACGGTTCGGGACTACCGATGAAGCTGTCCTTACCCTAGTAGGTCGAGATTAGCTAACTCGTATTTACTTAGGGATGCGCGCATATGATGAATGAATGTGGTACAAGCCAGGGCCCAATGCATGTTATGATTATGTTCAAGTATTTAAAAGCATGTTTTCATGATTAAGCATCCTTATATATATATATGCACAGTTGCTACATGCATCCATTTATGCTATGCATTATGTTATGAAAAGTATGTTTACGAAAAGTATGTTATGAAGATATGTTCATGCCATGATTTTATTTATGTTTATGCCATGATTTTATTTATGTGTATGCCATAATTTTATTTATGTTTATGCCATGATTTTATTTATGTTTATGCCATGATTTTGTTTATGTTTATGCCATGATATTATTTAAGCTTATGCCATGATATTATTTAGGTTTATGCCATGATGTTATTTATGTTTATGCCATGATTTGATGCTAGTTTAGAATGCCTTGCTTTAATTATGTTTATGATAGTTTAGGATGCCATGATTTTATCTATGTTTATGTTAGTTTAGGATGCCATGATTTTATGCTAGTTTAGAATGCCATGCTTTACTTATGTTTATGATAGTTTAGGATGCCATGACTTTATCTATGTTTATGTTAGTTTAGGATGCCATGATTTTATGCTAGTTTAGGATGCCATGGTTTAATTATGTTTATGTTACGTTAGAATGCCATTATTTTGTTCATGCTCATGCTAGTATGGGATGCCATGATTGTAATTAGATTTATGCCATGATTTTATTTATGTCTATATCAAGTATTATGCCATGCTATGATTGTTTACGATGTTTATGTTATGTCAATAATTATGCCATACCCGAATGTTTATGGTTATGTTTATGCCATGCTATGAATGGGGTGAAGCTATGTCCATGACATGTCAAATGAATGCTAAGTGATGCTAAGGATGATGTTCTAAGTAAAGCGCTAAGAGTGCTAATGTTTCATATGTTTATGATTAAGTGACGGACGGTTTTAGTGAGTAGGAAAGAGTCTTACTAAGCCTGTGTGCTTATAGTTTTATTATCTTATACCGCAGATCACGCAAAGGAACAGTAAGGAAGCAGCAGGAGGGTTTTGCAGAATGTGTGTGATAGTGACTTGGCCAAGAGACCATATGTTTGCTTGCCTTATGATAGAACTTTACCTTTACTACTAAGTACTTGAATATGACTATGACTCTATGATATGATGCTAAAGTATGACAGAATGCTAAAGTATAACATGATGCTAAGTATGACATGATGCTAAGTATGTTATGATGCTAGGAATGGTAGAAAGTGCATGTAGATGTAAGTTTAAAGTTTTCCGCTGCGTTATGATGTCTACATGCCCTAAGTATGTTAACGTAACACCGCTTTATGGTGGTCAAAAAAAAAAGTGGGTGTTTCAGGTTGGTATCAGAGCAGTTACCATCTCACTACACACACATCAAGCCCTCTTCCTGCAGCTTCCAAGTAAGTAGCTCTTTACATATCTAATAGTAGTAAGATGTTTTATGGTTTTAAGATATGCAAGTATGAACAATAATTATGATGAAAAGTACGTTACAATATGTAACGACGGATGATACTTTATCTTATTTTAGGAATTAAATATTTAGAATGATATAGGTGTAGAAAAAAACTATAATTTATGATATTATGTATAATCTATAATAAAGCCACATGTAGAAAATTATCTGATAGCCTACCCACAGGAGATTATAACACTCACACCTATGTAAACGTATAGCATTAGTTCCATGATATTAATACTGATATAATTAATGGTATAGGTCATATGGTATAACTTAGGTAGGGGCGCATAGGGTGGGGTTCTAATTATGCTAACACTTATTATAGGTTATGGGTCACTGATATCTTAGATATAATATATAAGACTACCTTAAGTTATTTTATGGTAATATAATAAGTAGGATCTCACCCATTCTACAATAATCATACAACTAATATAATTCATAACCCGGGCTGAGAATTAATATTTCGGAAGCATACTATTATTAGGTTTACCCATAATTATAATAACTATATAATTATGATATATGCTTATAATTACATCATAGAGCTATTAAGGACACTAGCACCGATGCTGTTTGAGGACATATTGGAAAATCAAAATGGTGATCCATGTCTTCAGAGAATCAAGTAGGAGATCCTAGAAGGAAAGGGCGATGGTTTTCATATCGCCAACGGGGGAGTACTCTACCTTAGGGATCGTCTATGTATCCCTAATGATCCGGAGCTACGGAGAGAAATATTAATAAAAGCTCACGGAACCCCTTATTCGATGCATCCGGGATCCACCAAAATGTATCAGGACTTGAAGGAGAAATTTTGGTGGTCCGGTATGAAGAGAGATGTGGCTCGGCATGTTAGTACTTGCCCGACTTGCCAACGAGTGAAAGCAGAACACCAGCGACCCGGAGGAGTTCTGCAGCCACTTCCAATTCCGGAATGGAAATGGGAAGATGTCTCAATGGATTTCATTTCAGGACTTCCCCGGACTACAAATGGATATGATGCGATATGGGTCATTGTGGACAGATTGACTAAGACCGCTCACTTCTTAGCAATCAAGATGACTTATTCGATTGAGCAACTGGCTCAGTTATATGTTAAGGAGGTAATCAGGCTACATGGAGTTCCCAAGACCATCATCTCAGATAGGGATGGACGTTTTACTTCGCATTTCTGGGAGTGTGTTCAGAAATCTCTCGGCACTAAATTGCGATTTAGTACCGCCTTTCACCCTCAAACTGATGGGCAAACTGAACGGGTGAATCAAGTACTAGAAGACATGTTGCGAGCGTGTGCCTTGGATTTCAAGGGAAGCTGGTGTCGATATTTGTGTTTAGCAGAATTCGCGTACAACAACAGCTACCAAGCTACTATTGGAATGGCACCTTATGAAGCGTTGTATGGGAGGAGATGTAGGTCTCCGATCTGTTGGTATGAGGGTGGTGAGAAGAAGGAGATGGGGCACACAACGGATCTCATTAACAGCACCACCCAAGCTATACAGAATATTCGACAACGGATAGAAACTGCTCAGAGTCGGCAGAAGAGTTATGTCGATGTCCGGCGTAGACCCCTGGAATTTAATGTTGGGGATTTGGTATTCCTCAAAGTGGCTCCTATGAAAGGGGTGACAAGATTTGGGAAGAAAGGAAAGCTGAGTCCGCGATATGTGGGGCCGTATCTGATTCTGAAAAGAGTTGGTAAGGTGGCATACGAGCTGGAGCTACCTCCAGAGATGTCAGCTATCCATAACGTATTCCATGTGTCCCTGCTCAAAAAGTGTATCCCGAATACGGACCAAGTGATCGAGCCGCAGACAGGGCAAATACAAGGGGACCTGAGTTACGAGAGCAGACCCATTCAGATTTTGGATAGAGAGGTCAAGAAGCTGAGGAGTAGGGAGGTACCCTTGGTCAAGGTCTTATGGCAAAGCCAGCGGTTCGAGGAAGCTACCTGGGAACGCGAGGACGAAATGAGGCGCAAGTACCCGGAGTTATTCTAAGTTCGAGGACGAACATTCATGAGGTATGGGGGATTGTAACGACCCGGAAAATTCTCTTAATATTCCATGAAAATATGGAGCATGTTTAGATAATTTTTGAAGGATCTAGAAGTATTGATACGAGCTTTGGGCTAGAAAATTCATGTTTTCTCATTTAAATTGAGAAAACTAAGTACTAATGGGTCTTATATGGGCCTTTCTAGAACCATAATTATCGGTGGATTTTAGGTAAAAGTTAGTATAAATATAAATAGGATTTAATTGGATATATTAGCATGATTTTGGGTAAATATTAGTCTAATTTCCCCATTTAAATAAAGAGATTTGGTACTAATGGGCTTTAAATGGGCTCCAAAAATGGGTATTAATTGGGTAAAATTAATATAAATATAAAAGAATTTTATTTAGGAATATTGGCAAAATTATGGGTCATTTTTGGAGAATTTTCGAAATAAAAGGGGAATTTACGAAAGTAAGAAAAAGAATTAAATAAAATAAAAATAAAATAAAAATAAAGGCGCATGGGCCAAGGAATGAACCTTGGACCTCTTGTGCAACCAATGAATGCTTTAACCAACTCACCTAGCAAGGAATTCTTGTGAGGAATGGAAGTGAATTGTGGTTAAATGGTAGAAGAAAATGAAGGGCCATGGAAAACTCTTCATTCACCACCTTAATGGTTGATTAATAAGGGGCTTTGGGAGTTTCATTCTTCATGCCATCAATTGCATTTGCTTCTCTCTTCCTTCTCCATTCTTTCCGAGCACTCAAGGAGGACTTCTCCCTTGAGGAAACTTCACAAAAAGTCTCATCCTCCAAGATCTAAGGTCTTCTCAAGTTTCCAAGGGCTAGGTGTGGTCAAGTCTTCTTCCTTCTTTCCATCCAAGGTCTAAAAATCAAGAAATCTAAGGTAAGACTCCCTCACCTATGGTATAATAGTTATCTATGATTTCCATGATTTTTAGCATGATATATGGGTTAGTTTTGGATGTGATGTTGAAAGGAAAGAAAAACCAAGGTCATTAAGTTCAAGGGTTTCGGCCAGCATGTTTTAAAGGTCTAAAAATATGTTAAAAATCATGATAATGTTATTTAATGTTCCCTTATGATGTTTAGAAGTTAAGTATAATTTTTGGGAATTTTTGCAGTACCCTAGGACACCCTAAAGTTTCGGCCAACATGAAAGAAGCAAAACCCAGAACCTTAAGTTCAAGGGTTTCGGCCACTATGTTTTAAATGTCTAAAAATATGTTAAAAATCATGATACTGTTATTTAATAATCTCTTATGATGTTTAGAAGTTAAGTATAATTTTTGGGAATTTTTGGAGTACCCTAGAGACCCTATGAGTTTCGGCCAACAACAAGGAAAGGAAACCAAGAACCCTAGGTTTGTGGGTTTCGGCCACCATGATTTTGGGGTATATAATTATGCCAAAAATCTTGATAATGTTGATTAATGTTCCCTTATGATGTGTAGTAAGTAAATATAATTTTTGGAAATTTTTGGGGTACCCTAGAGTACCCTAGGGTATAGGTAATTAGGAGGTATGCTTAAGTAAGGTGGAGGAATACCATGTTAACTAAACCTATAGCTTATATGTCATGAAATATACGTTAGGTCATAGAATGTTTAGACATATGCCATGATTTAGGAATGATATGTATGTATGACATGATGTATGAATGATATGTATGTATGCCATGTCTTATGAATGATATGAATGTATGCCATGCTTGTGTGTGTATGCCATACTATATGAATGATGTGTACCTATGCCATGTCTAATAATGGAAACGATGAATGAAGGCTAAGTATGATGAATGAATGAATATGCTATGCATGATGATGCCTTTAAGGCATAATGATGATGAAAGAATGATGAACGAATGAATATGCTATGAATGATGATGAATGAAGAAGCATATGAAAGCATTTATTTTATTTTATGGGCTTGTACCGGACCTAAGTAAGGTCCACGGTTCTGGACTACCGATGATGCTGTCCACGGTTCGGGACTACCGATGATGCTGTCCTTACGGTTCGGGACTACCGATGAAGCTGTCCTTACCCTAGTAGGTCGAGATTAGCTACCTCGTATTTACTTAGGGATGCGCGCATATGATGAATGAATGTGGTACAAGCCAGGGCCCAATGGATGTTATGATTATGTTCAAGTATTTAAAAGCATGTTTTCATGATTAAGCATCCTTATATATATATATGCACAGTTGCTACATGCATCCATTTATGCTATGCATTATGTTATGAAAAGTATGTTTACGAAAAGTATGTTATGAAGATATGTTCATGCCATGATTTTATTTATGTTTATGCCATGATTTTATTTATGTGTATGCCATGATTTTATTTATGTTTATGCCATGATTTTATTTATGTTTATGCCATGATTTTGTTTATGTTTATGCCATGATATTATTTAAGCTTATGCCATGATATTATTTAGGTTTATGCCATGATGTTATTTATGTTTATGCCATGATTTGATGCTAGTTTAGAATGCCATGCTTTAATTATGTTTATGATAGTTTAGGATGCCATGATTTTATCTATGTTTATGTTAGTTTAGCATGCCATGATTTTATGCTAGTTTAGAATGCCATGCTTTACTTATGTTTATGATAGTTTAGGATGCCATGACTTTATCTATGTTTATGTTAGTTTAGGATGCCATGATTTTATGCTAGTTTAGGATGCCATGGTTTAATTATGTTTATGTTACGTTAGAATGCCATTATTTTGTTCATGCTCATGCTAGTATGGGATGCCATGATTGTAATTAGATTTATGCCATGATTTTATTTATGTCTATATCAAGTATTATGCCATGCTATGATTGTTTACGATGTTTATGTTATGTCAATAATTATGCCATACCCGAATGTTTATGGTTATGTTTATGCCATGCTATGAATGGGGTGAAGCTATGTCCATGACATGTCAAATGAATGCTAAGTGATGCTAAGGATGATGTTCTAAGTAAAGCGCTAAGAGTGCTAATGTTTCATATGTTTATGATTAAGTGACGGACGATTTTAGTGAGTAGGAAAGAGTCTTACTAAGCCTGTGTGCTTATAGTTTTATTATCTTATACCACAGATCACGCAAAGGAACAGTAAGGAAGCTGCAGGAGGGCTTTGCAGAATGTGTGTGATAGTGACTTGGCCAAGAGACCATATGTTTGCTTGCCTTATGATAGAACTTTACCTTTACTACTAAGTACTTGAATATGACTATGACTCTATGATATGATGCTAAAGTATGACAGAATGCTAAAGTATAACATGATGCTAAGTATGACATGATGCTAAGTATGTTATGATGCTAAGAATGGTAGAAAGTGCATGTAGGTGTAAGTTTAAAGTTTTCCGCTGCGTTATGATGTCTACATGCCCTAAGTATGTTAACGTAACACCGCTTTATGGTGGTCAAAAAAAAAAAGCGGGTGTTACACTAGGAAGGTAAGATGATCAAGAGGTTTTTCAAGGCCAAGGGGTATAGGGCCAAAATGTGTTAGAATTGGTTCATTTTGATTTGTGTGGTCCTATGTCGATCCAGGCTAGAGGTGGCTTTAAATACTTCGTTTCTTTCATAGACGATTATTCAAGGTATGAATACGTTTACGTGATGCGCCGCAAGTCTGAATGCTTTGATAAGTTCAAAGAATTCTAGGTTGATGTGGAGAAACATCAAGGAAAAAGTATCAAGACACTACGATCATATCTTGGTGGCGAGTACCTCTTGGGAGAATTTAGGACTTACTTATCAGAGGTTGGGATTTAATCCCAATTGTCTGCACCTGGTACGCCCCAACTGAACGGTGTAGCAGAGAGAAGGAATAGGACTCTTATGGACATGGTTAGGTCAATGATGAGCTACTCCGAGTTGTCGGATTCGTTCTGGGGATATGCTTTAGAAACGACAGCGTACATACTGAACTTGGTACCATCTAAGCCATCTCCTTTTACTCCCATAGAATTGTGGACTGGGCGAAAGCCTAGTCTAAGACATATTCGGATTTAGTGTAGTCCAACACATGTGCTGAAGGGAGATACTGACAAGTTGGAACCACGTACAGAAGTGTGCTTGCTCGTAGGCTATCCTAGAGGAACGAAAGGTGGTCTATTCTATAGTCCTAAGGATCAGAGGGTAATCGTTAGCACGAATGCCCGATTCTTAGAGGAAGACTATGTGATGAATCACAATCCCATGAATAGACTTGTTCTTGAGGAATTAAGAGGAGACGTTTCGACCTTAGTACCAACGGTACAACAGGACATACCACAAGTCACTGCACTGCGTGTCACAGAAGATACACAAGTGGTAACTCGTCATAGTGGGAGGTGTTGCGTATGACTTGGCAGGTTTCCTAAGCGAATACTTGGTCGTTCCGAGAGACCTCTCCATGTCTACGGATTAAAAAATTAATCCGAATGGAGACCCGTCTCCCAACGACCATCTCGTGCTGTATCGAACAATCCAAATTACAACTCGACCAATCACAAAGATCAGCCTTGTAATTTGCTCAACCGTTTGACCGCGGAAAAGGTTGTTGATGCAGTCTGATCCTGATTGTTGTGTTGGAGTTGACATCGATTTTAGTTTAGGTTGATGATTATGATTATGATTAAGTCCTGATCGGGGATTAGGCATGGTATGGAAAATCCTAGCTTGGAGGGCTAGGTGTTGGAAAATCCTAACCTGGAGGGTTAGGTGTGAAAAATCCTAGCTTGGAGGACTAGGTGTGGAAAAGTCCTAACTCGGAAGGTTGGGTGAAAAGTCCTAGCTTGGAGGGCTAGGTGAAAAGTCCTAGCTTGGAGGGCTAGGTGTGGAAAAGTCCTAACTCGGAAGGTTGGGTGAAAAGTCCTAGCTTGGAGGGCTAGGTGAAAAGTCCTAACTTGGAGGGTTAGGTGAAAAGTCCCAACTGGAGGGTTAGGTGTGAAAAATCCTAGCTTGGAGGGCTAGGTATGGAAAAATCCTAACTCGGAAGGTTAGGTGAAAAGTCCTAGCTTGGAGGGCTAGGTGAAAATTCCTAACTTGGAGGGGTTAGGTGAAAAGTCCCAACTAGAGGGTTAGGTGAAAAATCCTGGCTTGGAGAGTCAGGACCTAGCTTGGAGGACTAGGTTGGATGAAATCCTAGCTTGGAGGGCTAGGTTTGAGTCCCTGGATCGGTTTGGTGACCGATCAGGGAAGTTGGCATGTTGCTCCTTCGTGGATCGGTCTGGTGACTGATCCAGCGATGATTGATCGGTCCGGTGACCGATCAGGGAGCACACAGTGAGGTTGGGAACCTACTGTGTGGCTCCTGATCGGTCTGGTGACCGATCAGGGAGCAGGCAGTTGCCTCGTTGCTTGGCTCCTGATCGGTTCGGTGACCGATCAGGGAGTAGGCAGCTTCCTCACTGCTTTGCTCCTGATCGGTCTGGTGACCAATCAGGGACCACTCAATGAGTTGAGTTCCCCCGCTGATCAGTTCCTGAACGGTCTGGTGACCGATCCACGACTTAGGATCTGATATTCGCGATTACTGTTCACTCAGAGTGGACCGATCAGGCTTGAGCCTGATCGGACAGTGGCTATCCTGATCGGTCTGGTGACCGATCAGGCTTCACTCTGATCGGTCTGGTGACTGATCAGGCCTGTGTCGCCGCGAAAGCTGGGAGTCCTAGTAAAGCGGTGGATCGGTCTGGTGACCGACCCACGAGCCCTGAATCGGTCCGGTGACCGATCACTTTAATTCAAAATGAACTGTCAGACACTCTGATCGCATTTGAACGTATCTGATTCTCTGCGCTTAACCTCTGATACTCGATTTTCTGCTTGATATGTTGGGCTAATACTCTGATTGAGATGCAGGTGACAGGGAAGGATTCAAACACTCAAGGAGAGTCAATGGAGGCCTTTCCTTGGAGCAGGTTTGTCCATTTGCCATCTCAGGTTGCAACGGATGGAGCTGCAGACTGGAGCTGCTGACTGGAGTTTGGCTGAGAGAAGCTCAGGGAGTCCAGGGAGAGCTCAGTGGTAGCTGGCGTTGGCAGGTGAGCAGTTGGAGGCTACAGTGAGATGGTGTCACCTGGCGTTCAGTGGAGAAACAAAAGGAGCGTAGCGGAGAAGAGCAGGAGGGAGTTCGGTGAAGTGACTTCTGGCTTGAGTTCTTGCTGCGCGATTGTTTTCTCCACACATTGCTTGTGCGATCTGTTGTTCCATCATCTTGAGCAAGCAACTGTAATCTTTGAAGCGACCATCTGCTACTTGAGCATTGGGAGGAAGAAACGAGAGGCTTGGTGAGTCCATTAGCAAGAAGACACGAAGAAGGAAGTTCTTGCGTAAGATCGTCGCTGGGTGGAGCTCGAGTGAAGCGCTGCTTGTGTTCTTGCCTGTCCTAAGTGCTAAGTAAAATCTTTCTTGTGTTTCATTGTGCTTAAAACTTCATCCTTGTTGAAACGCTGTGGAGAGGTTACTCCACCGAGATGGAGGTAGCTTTCTATCCGGATTTTCCAGGGCTTGATCTGCTGACGATCAAGGGATCACCCACCTTAAGGGCACACTAAGAAGTAGGGGCAAGTTATCCCCGAACCTTGTAAATCCTCTTGTTAGCATTCTTGTGTTTGCTCATAGTTTAGGGTTTAGTTTTCTGCAAATACTCTGTTTATTGTGCTTCCGCTGTGCTACTAACGATTGAAGTGAAGAAAATCGATAAGTGTGAAAGTCCAAGTGTTTGGCTATATTCACCCCCCTTCTTTAGCCATCTGAGTTCCAACAAGTGGTATCAGAGCTTGGGGCTCTGTATAAGCGGATTAACAACTGAGAGCTATCATCCATGGCGTTAAGAGAAGGCATTAGCCCCACCCGACCTCCCTTCTTCGATGGCGCAGATTTCCAATATTGGAGATCGAAGATGGAGTATTACTTAATGATGGACATCAACACTTGGTTCATGGTGAAGGAGGGTTTTACCCCTCCAAAGGATGATGAAGGCAAAGAACTTGAATCTTGGCGGTGGATGGTTGAACAAACTCGAAAGAGTGAAGCCGACGCGAAGGCAGTGGTCACCCTACAATGCGGCATGAACAAAGACCAACTCATCAAGGTTGGTCCATTCACAAGTACAAAAGACTTGTGTAACAAGCTTATAGAACTCCACGAGGGCACCCGAGATTTAAGAATCCCCAAGAGGGACTTATTCCTCAACCAACTCTAAAACCTCTCTATGAAGGAGAATGAAATCGTAAGTGAACTCCATAGCCGGTTCAAGGAGGTCCTCAATGGTCTTCATTTTATTGATGAAATGGTCGAGAACCGTGACCTTGTGAGGTATGTGTTAAAAGCATTTCCGAGGAATGCTTTGTGGTCATCCATGGTGGATGCCTACAAAGTTTCTAAAGATTTATCAATTATCAAGTTAGATGATTTGTTTTGTGAAATGGAATTGCATGAAATGGCTAACAAAGGCCCCAAGGAGAAGGGGATTGCCTTAGTTGCAGGGGAAAGATCCAACAAGAAGAAGGAGAAGAAGAAGGAGAGGGAAGTCTCTTCATCTTCATCTTCTTCTGAATCTGAGTCCAATTCCGAGGAAGATGGCAGTGGGTCTTCTTCCTCTGAGATGACAAATTTTGTGAGAAGGATGATGAGAAGGGGTCGGCGCTTCAAGGGTAAAGGTAACCCTTGTGAAGCTAAAGTTGATAAGTCTAATGCTTCTTGTTACGAGTGTGGCAGGAAAGGGCATTTCAAGAGTGACCAAGAAGAAGGAAGAAAAATCCAAGAAAAAGAAGAAGGCCTTGAAGGCCACTTGGGATGAATCCTCCTCAAGTTCATCCGATGAAGAGAAGGGGGAGAAGAGTACACGACACGTGGAACTCATGGCTCTTGGAGAAGAAAGCAGTGATGAATCCTCCGACTCCTCAAACGCGGCTTCATCATCTTCGGATGATGAAGAGGTAACCTCTCCCGAACTTGAAAAATATTATAGAGCAATTGCATGCTTAACCAATATGCTGAAAAAAAAATCAAAAAATAGGGTTAAATCATTGCAATTAGAAGTTGAACAATTGAAGTCATCTAGGGATGAGAACATAGATGACTTGCATGTTGAAATGTTAGAGGATGAGATTAAATTTTTGAAAATTGAGATTGAACATTTGAAATCCTCTAGGGTTGAGGATGTAGATGATTACATGTTGAATTGTTAGAGGATGAAAATAAATCATTGAAGAGTGAAGTTGAGAGACTCAAGAATATTCTTGAGAAGTTCTCAACAAGCTCAAAGACCCTAGACATGATTTTGAATGCCCAAAGGGCGGTCTACAATAGGGCCGGTATTGGTTACCGACCCAAAGAACCATCATTTGTGTCTTTGATGTCTAGGACTGATATAAGACAATCTAAGACACCTAGGGCTCAAAAGAAAGTTGTCAAGGCATGGGTGCCTAAGTCTTGTTTAGTAGATGCTTTAGGTCCCAAGGTGTGGGTACCTAAATCTTCCATTTTTCGAATTGTGTAGGTTATGATTGTGGGGGAGCATCTATCAACTTGGTTCGTTGATAGTGGATGCTCCAAACACATGACCGGGGATAGATCATTGTTTAGTACCCTTCAAAGAAAAAGTAGAGGTAATGTTTCATTTGGTAACAATGGTAATCTTAAGGTTATAGGAATAGGGGACATTCAAATATCTGAATGTCTTAGAATTTCAAATGTCCTTTTAGTCAAAGGGATGACATTTAATCTCCTAAGTGTCAGTCAATTGTGTGATGCGGGTTATACAATTGATTTCCAACCAAGTCAATGTCTAGTTAGACAACATGACACTTTTGACACGGTACTAGTAGGAAGAAGAGTAGATAATATTTATCAAGTTTTTTTTAAAAGTGCTATTAATGCTTTTGCTAAATGTCTCGTGTCAAAAGAAGAGGAGTCCACCCTTTGGCACCGGAGGCTAGCACATGTGAACATGAAGAACATTCGGAAGTTGGCCAATAAGGGATTAGTTCGTGGCTTACCAAGCATCAAGTATGTAAAGGACAAACTTTGTGATGCATGTCAAATGGGTAAGCAAACAAAATCTGCACATAAAGGTAAAAGCGCTGTAAGTACATCTACCGCTTTAGATTTACTTCACATGGATCTATTTGATTGCAGCACTATCATATCATTGAATGGAAGTAGATATTGCTTTGTTATCATTGATGATTTTACTAGATATACATGGACTTATTTTCTTAAATATAAGGATCAAACCTTAGATGTTTTCATTTCCTTTTGTAGAAGAGTTGAAAATGAAAAATCATCAACCATTAAGACAATTAGAAGTCATCATGGAGGCGAATTTCAAAATCAAAAGTTTTTAAAATTTTGTCAAGATAGAGGGTATAGACATGAGTTCTCCACACCTAGAACACCACAACAAAATGGTGTTGTAGAGAGGAAGAACCGTGTTCTACAAGAGGCTGCACGAAGCATGCTCAATGAGTACTCATTACCCGAGTTACTTGTGGGCCGAAGCTGTAAAACGACTTGCTATGTGCAAAATCGAGTCCTCATCCATAGATTCTTAGGTAATACTCCCCATGAACTTTGGTTTGGGAAACCACCTACGGTTAAACACCTTAGGGTATTTGGTTGTAAGGTATTCATCCTAAACACCAAGGATCATCTTGGAAAGTTCACGGCAAAGGCTGATGAAGGGATACTAGTCGGGTACTCCCTAGTTAGTAAAGCCTACCGGGTCTACAATAAGAAATCTAGATTGGTTGAAGAGTCTTCTGATGTTATTTTTGAAGAAATTCCAAAGGCCAATGAATAACCAGAAGATGAAGCTCAATTCGAACTTAGGAGACTAAGTTTGAATGAAAGTCCAAATGTTGTTGATGGTGATGAATCCGATGACGGTGAGCCTAGACAACTCATAGGTCAACCGGATCCTGAGGCTGAGCTTGTGTCTAGTGAAACAATTCAAGAAGCACCACTAACACCTAGGCAAACTAGATTAGCCTCTAGTCATCCCCAAGACCAAATTGTTGGAGACATCCATCATGGGGTTAAGACTAGATCATTCTTCCGAAATGAGGCTAATGAAGTTGTTCTAATTTCTGAAATTGAACCTAGAAAAATTGATGAAGCATTAAATGATCCCGATTGGATCATTGCGATGCAAGATGAACTAGGTCAATTTGAAAGAAGTCAAGTTTGGGACTTAGTCCCTAGACCTAAGAAGACCACCATCATTGGAACCAAATGGGTCTTCAAGAACAAATTGAACCATAAGGGAGAAATCATAAGAAACAAGGCACGCTTAGTAGCCAAGGGCTATAGTCAAGTTGAAGGCCTTGATTATGATGAGACCTATGCTCCCGTGGCGTGATTAGAGTCCATCCGACTGATGCTTGCATTTGCAGCACATCGGGGTTTCAAGCTATATCAAATGGATGTCAAATCGGCCTTTCTAAATGGCTTAATTAGAGAAGAGGTCTATGTTGAACAACCTCCGGGGTTTGAGAGTACCGAATTTCCAAACCACGTATTCAAACTCAAAAAGGCACTTTATGGCCTTAAACAAGCACCCCAAGCTTGGTATATGCTGTTGTCAACATTTTTAATTGAAAAAGGCTTTGTTAGATGCCAAATAGACCCTACACTGTTTCTACGGAGAGATAGTGACAATATTTTTGTAGCCCAAGTATATGTCGATGACATTATTTGTGGCTCAAACAACAAGGGCTATTTAAATGAGTTCATTGGACACATGGAGAGTGAATTTGAAATGAGTCTAGTGGGAGAGTTGACTTTCTTCCTTGGACTTGAAATCAAACAAACCCGAGATGGGATCCATGTGCACCAATCGAAATGCTTCAAAAATTCAACATGAGTGATTCAAAAGAGGTAACCACTCCCATGGCTACAAACACTAGATTAGACAGTGATGAGAGTGGTAAACCCGTTGATTTGACTCAATATCGAAGCATGATAGGTAGTTTGCTATACCTCACAGCTAGTCGACCTGATATACTCTTTGCTGTGGGTATGTGCGCTAGGTATCAAGTATGTGCCAAGGAATCTCATCTAATTGCGGTTAAACGAATTTTGAGATACCTTAAGGGCACAATTAGTGTTGGTCTTTGGTACCCCCGTACCGAATCATTTGACCTAATTGGCTATACCGATTCCGACTACGCTGGATGTAACTTGGATCGGAAAAGCATGAGTGGGGGTTGTCAATTCCTAGGATCATCTTTAGTTAGTTGGTCAAGTCGGAAGCAACATTATGTTGCTCTCTCCATGACCGAGGCAGAATATATTGCTATGGGAGAGAGCATATCGCAATTATTGTGGATGATTCATACTCTAGAGGACTATGAATTAAGCTACAAAGGTGTGCAAGTGTTGTGCGACAACATTAGCACAATTAACCTAACTAAGAATCCAGTCCATCACTCTAGGACCAAACATATTGAAGTGCGTCACCACTTCATTAGAGATCATGTTGCTAGAGGAGATGTTGTACTCTCTTATGTAGAGTCCAAATCAAACTTAGCTGACATTTTCACTAAACCACTCCCCGAAAATGAGCTTAGCTTCTTAAGGAGGGAGTTGGGAATGTGTCGCGCTTCATAGGTTTCAAAATGCATTCAAAACCCTTCATGATTAGTTCTAATTGTTGGGATACAATTGGGTAACTTTGGGGGCATCTCACACAAACTATAAGGTTCAACAAAACATTTTTGTTTGCTAGAAATGGGGTGAGGTGTTAGGTTCAACTCAATTTCTCAAAATGTCAATGCATCCCTTGAGAAATTAAGTTGACGAGATAAAAATCACTTTGGTGACCAAGTATGGGAAAAACCAATGCATAACACATGTGTATTTGGCTCCATGATCATACTTGGATATTCCAATCAAGGAAACTTGATTGGAAACTTGAATTTGATACAAACTTGTTTGAATGATTTTTGATTGAGTTTGACTTCATTTGAGTGGAGCAAAGTGATTTGTTCAAACCATAAGGACATTTGATCCTTGTTTAGGGATCAATTATAGTCAAGGGATCACTTCCAAGATCGATATCTGTAATCAGATCCCTTTAGAAATCGCGTGGAAGTTTGAAACTAAAAGTTTCAGATCGTATCAGGGAGTATCAGGAATCCTGATCGGTCACTAGACCGATTAGGAGTATGGTTGATCGATCCCCGGACCGATCTGGCTCTCTCCTGTGGTGATCGGTCCACAGACCGATCAAAGGGGTCACAAAGACTTGGGCAAAATTTTGTCTAAACGTTCAGTGCTGGCCTGGATCGGTCCCCGGATTGATCTGGCAACCCGTGGCGATCGGTCCATAGACCGATCAGGGGGCTCACAGAACACTCTCTGAATCCTACTGATCGCATCCTGATCGATCAACCGATCTATCAGGAGCCTTCCTGATCGGTCACCCGACCGATCAGGACCAGGCCAGTCCGATCAGGCCCGAGCCTGATCAGTCTGGGCACTACCAGATCGAACAGTGATCCGTTCAGTCGCATTAAATTATGGTTGGTAGACCGATCCACCAACCGATTAACATCGGTAAAGCCCTATTCTCCAAGCCCTAAGCACCGAAACTTCTTTTGCGCATGCGATCCCTTCTTGTGCGTGAGTTCCTTCCTTGCGTCTCCTTCTTCCTCTTGCCTGCAAGCTTTTGTGCGCGGGAGTTTCTGAAAGGTCAGCAAGGAGACCTTGATTTCCTATGAGCTCTTCTCCTTCCCGGGCGCGTGCGCTCTTGCTAAGTTTTCCTGCGAGCTCTTCTCTCTTCTTCACAGTCGACTTGATGGCGCCAAAGTAAGCTCCTTGTGCAATTTTTCTTTGGTATTTATCATTTCTTTTATCAATCATATATTTGCGCTAACCATGTTTTGGTGTTTTATTGTTGTGCCGTGACCTATGTATCTGCCGTGATCCTTCCTTGCCATGTCTTACCTTTGATCAAATGTCTTACCTTATGATTATTTCTCCGTGATCAAATCTGTTGCCATGATCCACACCCACTGATTAAATCAAATCTCTTCTTCATTTGATTATTGTTCCCATCTTACATCAAACTGATTAAATGTAATTTGATCAATGTCTTACATTGTGTTCACTGATTGGGTCATTGATTAAACATTGTCTTGACCAATGTGATCAAATCTTGATCAAACCTGCTGTCTTGATTATTCCAATCTTTAGAAAATCATCTAAGGGGAAAGACCCAGTGGAGGAAAGCTCAAAGGGCAAAGGCCCTTCATCATCTACACCTCATTCGGGACCTCCTCCACCTCCATATACTAGGTTTCAAAACATTTATTATGCTCTAGATTTTCAATAGCACAACTTCAAACTGATGCCATGTCGAACTGTGGACCAAACCTTCATCTACGAACATTATCCAACAGCCCGACAAATTATTGAACATTATAATCTTCAATCCATTCTTTACCTTGAGAGGCCAATCAACTTTGATTTGGTCTCTGAATTCTATAACAACATGGTCAGTGGGGAGGGCACGGGGTGGAGAACCCGTGTCGCCAGTGTCGACCTTAGTTTTAATCGATCTATTTTCACTGACTTTCTTGGCTGTCGCCGGTCAGAAAATGATTTTTCTCTCTACCCTTATCTTCCTGATCCTCTTTCGGTTCCCTTTGATGGAGCCACTCTTGATTCCATCTACGAGTATTTTCTAGGCCATCCCAGGCCAAGGGGTTCCGTTGAGCGCACCCGTGATTTTCCCACATTTCCTGCTCTTCGCCTTTCCCCCTGTAACGACCCGGAAAAATTTCTCAATATTTTCTTTAAAATATTGATCATGTCTAGATATATTTTCAAGGAACATAGAGATACTAGTATGAACTTTAGCATAATTATCTATGATTTTCCCATATAAATTAAGAAGCTAAGTAATAATGGGTCTTACATGGGCCCTTCTAATGCCATGGCCATTAAGGGACCTTAGGTAAATTTTTTTTTTATCATGAATGGAAATGGATTTAAAATAGAAATATTCTTAAAATATTGAGCATGTCTAGATAATTTTCCGAGGGGCCCAAAAATAATTATGTAAAATTGGGCCTAGAAATCCATGTTTTCTCATTTAAATTGAGAAAAACTAGGTACTAATGAGCTTTAAAAGGGCTCCAAAAGTGGGTATTAATTAGGTAAAATTAATATAAATTAGGTAAAATTAATATAAATATAAAAGAGTTTTATTTAGGAATATTGGCATAATTATGGGTGATTTTAGGGGGGGTTTTCGGAATTTAAGAAAATAAAGTAATAAAATAAATGAAATGAAAATCAAAATAAAAATAAATGTGCATGAGCCAAGGATTGAACCTTGGACCTCTTGTACAACCATGTAAGCCTTAACCAACTCACCTAGCAAGAGATTCTTATGATGAAATAAAGTGAATGGTGGTTAAGGAGTAGAAGAAGATGAAGAGTCATGGAGAGACTCTTCATTTACCCTCTTAATGGGCTATTAAAGGGGGGTTTTTGGAGTTACTTCTTCTCCTCATCCCTTGCATTTTCGAAACTCATTCTCCCCTCATCCTAGCCGAACACCCAAGGGAAGGTTCTCCCTTTGGAAAAGCTTCCACCAAGGTTCCATCTCCTAGATCTAAAGTCTCTTCCAAGGATACAAGGACAAGGGTGTTCAAGGGTCCAAAGATCTTACCATTTTCTTCTCTTCCAAGGTTCGAAAAATCAAGAAACCCAAGGTAAGACTCCCTCACCTGTGGTATAATAGTTATCTACAATTTCCATGATTTTTAGTATGATATATGGGGTAGTTTTTGGATATGATGTTGAAAGGAAAGAAAAACCAAGGTCCTTAAGTTTATGGATTTCGGCCAGCATGATTTAAAAGCCTATAAATATGCTAAAAATCTTGATAATATTTTTTAATGTTCCCTTATGATGTTTAGTAAGTATATATAATTTTTGGGAATTTTTGGAGTACCCTAGGACACTCTAGGGTTTCGGCCAACATGAAAGGGGCAAAACCAGGGTCCCTATGTTTATGGGTTTCGGCCACCATGATTTAAATGTCTATAAATATGTTAAAAATCATGATAATGTTATTTTATGTTCCCTTATGATGTATAGAAGTTAAGTATAATTTTTTGGAATTTGTTGAGTACCCTAGGACACTCTAGGGTTTTGGCCAACATGAAAGGGACAAAACCAAGGTCCCTATGTTTATGGGTTTCGGACACCATGATTTAAATGTCTATAAATATGTTAAAAATCATGATAATGTTATTTGATGTTCTCTTATGATGTGTAGAAGTTAATTATAATTTTTGGGAATTTTTGGAGTAACCTAGGACACTCTAGGGTTTCGGCCAACATGAAAGGGACAGAACCAAGGTCCT
>JAGFNQ010004863.1:21539-45996 GCA_024364735.1 Boesenbergia rotunda | reverse complement strand
CCCCAAAGAGGAAGACTCAGAAATTCCTTTCAGCCTTGGCAGCCCACCAGATGCTAGGACAAGGGTGTGCGAGTTTTCTTGCACACGTAGTGGACTCAGAAGCAAAGAAAGAACTCAAGCAAGAGGATGTACGGGTAGTCTGCGAATATCCAGAAGTGTTTCCAGAAGAACTACCTGGACTACCGCCCAATAGGGAGGTGGAATTTGAGATTGAGCTGGTGCCAGGTACCGGTCCGGTCTCAAAGGCCCCATATCGTATGTCTCCTGCAGAGCTGAAAGAATTACAGGAGCAACTCCAGGAGCTACTAGACAAGGGCTTCATCCGCCCGAGTCATTCACCCTGGGGAGCCCCTGTACTTTTCATCAAGAAGAAGGATGAGTCTATGCGTCTGTGCATAGACTACAGAGCTCTGAACAAGGTAACCATCAAGAACAAGTACCCCCTTCCTAGAATAGATGATTTATTTGATCAACTCAAAGGGGCTACAGTGTTCTCGAAGATAGATCTGCATTCTGGGTATCATCAGCTAAAGGTTAAAGAAAGTGACATCCCCAGGACGGCCTTCAGAACAAGATACGGCCACTACGAATTTGTAGTGATGCCTTTTGGAGTAACCAATGCTCCAGCAGTCTTCATGGAGCTGATGAACCACATCTTCAGGGAGTATCTCGATAAATTCGTCATTGTATTTATTGATGATATTCTCATATACTCACAGACTCCAGAGGACCATGCTACACACTTGAGGATAGTGCTGCAGATCCTTCAGCAGGAGAAGCTCTATGCAAAATTCTCAAAGTGTGAGTTTTGGCTAGATCAGGTGACCTTCCTAGGTCACATTGTATCCAAAGAAGGCATTCAAGTTGATCCAGCCAAGATAGAAGCAGTCAGCAACTGGTGTAGACCCAAGAATGCCAATGAAATCAGAAGCTTCTTAGGCCTGGCAGGATATTACAGAAAATTTGTGGAGGACCTTTCCAGAATAGCCTCTCAACTCACAGCCCTGACCAGAAAGAATCAGAAGTTTGAGTGGTCAGATAAATGCGAGCACAGCTTCCTAGGACTGAAGAAAAGATTGACTAGTGCTCCCATCCTGACTGTTCCAGAAAGTGACAAGGCCTTCGACATCTACAGTGATGCATCCAAGATGGGTCTTGGAGCTGTCCTCATGCAAGACAGTAAAGTAATAGCATATGCCTCCAGACAGCTCAAAGACTATGAGAAGAATTTGTTGGTGCAGGAAGCACCCGATCGAACCTTGTTTTGATATTGGCAAAGGATTCAAAGTTAAGGGTTATTTGTGATATAACGTTGTTCACTGAGTGTGCAGAAAAATCCCTAGCAAAGGATTGCTAGGCACCTGGCGAAGGACTGCCAGTATCAAAGCCCTAGCGAAGGACTGCTAGGCACCTGGCGAAGGACTGCAAGTATCCAAGCCCTAGCGAAGGACTGCTAGGCACCTGGCCAAGGACTGCCAGCATCCAAGCCCTAGCGAAGGACTGCTAGGCAACTGGCGAAGGACTGCCAGCATCCAAGACCTAGCGAAGGACTGCTAGGCTCCAGACGAAGGACTGCCAGAATGGACAAGCCCTAGCGAAGGAATGCTAGGCACTGGCGAAGGGCTGCCAGAAGAAAAGACCTAGCGAAGGGCTGCTAGGCACCAAGCGAAGGGCAGCTTGGCAACTCAAGACCTGGCGAAGGACTGCCGGGCAAAAGTCCAACTGGAGGAGCCGGTTGGCACCAGGTAAATTCTCCTGAGAGGAGTAGGTGAGGACGCGTTCCCCTTGAGGGAACATTAGGCGTCGGTTCGACCTAGGGCTCCATTTTGGAGACCCAAAGTCAGAACCAAGACAGCCAAGGCTGTGTAAAATTAACTTATTAATTGCTGTTTTGGACTAACCCTGGATGCAGGACCGAAGGACTGTGTTTCTGCAGCTCAGAGAGCCTCAAAGGAGTGAGGCAGTAGCTGAGCAGGGCGCCCCGGATGTTTCGGGCGCCCCAGAGTCAACCCAAAGTCAGCAGAGCAAGTAAACGCCCCGACAGCAGCACATTTGGGGGCGCCCCGGATGTTTCGGGCGCCCCGCGCGCGTCGGGCGCCCCGCGAGTCGCGGGCGCCCACTGTGCCACGCCACTGGCAGCTGCAGCAGCTCACCCTCGCGAAGAAGATGAAGCCTTGACCGGTCAACCCGGGCGCCCCGCGCGCGTCGGGCGCCCCAGTCAAAGGTGATCCCGAAGAAGCAGAGATCAGCCTTGACCAGAGGGCTCGCCGGATCGAAAGCCACGTGGGGGGCGCCCCGAGCATCCCGGGCGCCCCCAGCCCTATATAAAGGACCCTCGACCCTCTTCTTCAAGCATCAATCACTGCGACTTTCATACGCTCTTCTGCTTCCACGACACGCTCCAGAAATCTTCCATCTCGAGCTCTGACGACGTCCTGCTGCTCCAATACTCCGATCTACACCGGACGTCGGTAACGAAATATTCATTTAAGTTTACGAAGCTAATTCTGTAATACTTGTGATTGTAAACTTTCTCGAACGTATAGAATTGCCCGCAGAAAACGGTCAACGACCGTGGGCCTTGGAGTAGGAGTCGACACAGGCTCCGAACCAAGTAAAACGACCGTGTTAGCATTGTTTTTGTGTCTTATTTCCGCTGCGCACTTACTCTTTTTAAATCCGAACGATTTGCGACATTCACCCCCCCTCTCTCGCATCTCTCGATCCAACAAGTGGTATCAGAGCGGGGTTATTCAAAGTTGGTGCAACCACCACTTTGAAATTTCTTTTCGGATTTTTTTTGCTTTATTTTTTTTAAATAAATAATATCTGTGAGTGTATTTAAAATATCCTTACGCCTTTTTCAATTCTGAATTCTCATTTTTTCACCATAAGTCAGAATTGATAAAAGAATCAATTTGTGAAAATTTGTCATAAAATTTTTATTATTATTTTAATATTTTTCCTCGAAATTCGTGCTACCTTAATTCGAGAAATTTTTTTTCTCTTACTTTTTCTTCATTAATCAAAATTGTTAAAATCAACATTTTCTAAAAAAAATTTATTATTATTTTAATATTTTCCCTCGAAATTCGTGCAATATTTTTTTGTTGCTCCCGCACTACTAATCCAAGACCAAGTCTTGGTACATCTCTGTTTTTTATTGTGTGCAAGATTTAAACTAATGGCCAATCAAGAATGGAATAGTGTCCGTCCACCCCTATTCTGTGGCGAGAACTTCAGAACCTGGAAGAGCCTAATGGAATCTCACCTAAAGACCCATCTGGATTTATGGATGATGATCCAAACAGGGTTTTCAGCACCTACAGAAGATGGAAAGTTGATCGCCTGGGATAAATTGGACGAACCAACTCTGAGGAAGATTGAGTCCGATGCAAGGGCTACTGCAATCCTACAGTGTGGCCTAACCAATGAAGAATTGAAGCGGGTCGGATCCTTCAGATGTGCTAAAGAAATCTGGGAAAAACTGATTGACCTTCATCAAGAGATCTCAGATGAAGAAGAAGATCAGGTAAGTTATCTTGTCCTTTCGGTCCAAGTACAAACAGCCGAGTCAGAGACTGAACTCGAATCCAAAGTCGAACTAGAATCAGAAGACAAATTGACTGAGACGGTAACAAATTTTGAATTCTGTTCAAAATTAGAATTAAATAATCAAATAGATACTGTAATGGTCGAGGAAGGTATAAATTCTATTGCAGGGAAAACTCCAAGAAAACTGCAAAAGAGGCCTAAACCAGTACCTAAGTCCGACTCAGAACTTGACGATGAAGAAGGAGATCCTCGGAAACGGGTCCGAATGGCTCACAACCACTACAAAATGCCGAAAGAACAATCAATCAAAAGAAAGATGGCTAGAATCAAGGGGGAGATTCCCAATCGGGAATCAAGAGGTAAATTTACAATATTTCAAAATCCATTATTTACCATGAATAATATGATTGAATCTTATAAATCAGTTAAGGCTAATGTGTTAGCAAATTTAATTCATAATATTGCTGTTTTTGATAATCCAGAATATTATTACGATTATGATGTAACTTAGATAATTTTTGCATTAACTGTATGTTTCTTTTTATTTTATTTTTTTTGGTTAAAATTAGGATTGATTAGTTTAAGGACAAAATAGTTTAACTGAAATTTGGACAACATAGTATTGGGTGGAGGTGAGATGATAGTACGTTAGGGAAGCCAATTTGGCGGAACTAGCCGAAGCTACCGATCCAAGACCCAAACTAGTTAGACCAGAAATTTTTCAAAGAATAATTTTGAAAATGAAATTTCATTAAAAGGCTTTGTCAAGGAAAGGGTGGATGATCCCATAAGGCTACGGCCAAAGAAGGCCTAGTGCCTCGCCAAGACCTGGAAGCCAATTTTTGAAATTCAAATTCAAATTATTTTTTGTTAAATTCGAATCTAACACAAATTTTCAGTTAATTTTAGATTCAAATATCTTTTTTCAAAATAAATTTAAATTGTGTTTAAAAAATTAATTTAACTCTTTAAATTTATTCATGGTCTTTTCAAAATAAATCTTCTACTAAAACCTGTCTCACAAAAACCCTTAAGGTTAACATGCTTGATCATGTAGTACTGGGTGAGACATCTAGGACCTAAATGCATAACTCACTACTCTTTCAAATAAAATATACTTTCAAAAGTTATTCAAAGTTATTTCTTGTTTTCAAATTAATTCACTGTACTCTACTTTTTTTTACATCTTTTATTTCATGTCAAATATCACAATAAATAAAGTCTAGGACTTGATTGGGTCAATTATTGGTCAAACCTAGTCAACATAGTCAAACATGGATAACACTGAAGTCCCCTAGGACATTAGATTGAGTTAAATAGTAAAGGGGAGTGGTTTATTCTTTTTAATTTTCTTTCAAAATATCTTTGAAAAATTATTATCATTTCAAAATGGTTTTCGAAAATTGTGTTATCATACCAAATTATATTTTCAAAAATCTATCTCCTTAAAAATTATCATACTCAAAAGGCATGTTCAAAATTGTTCCTTTAATTTTGACAAACCCTAAGACTAAGAGGAGGATTAACTTGTGGTCAACAAGCCTCCCAGGACTGTGTCAGATTTAAGGGAAGTTCAAATTAAAAGAAGAAGTTTTATGCCTTCAAATAATCACTATATTTTTCAAAATTGTGCTTTACAAAAATCATTATCATTTCAAAATGTTTTTCGAAAAAGGGGCTTATGTTTGAAAATTATCTTCATTTCAAGTTGAATTTCCTAAAATTATATTACCGTACTGATATTCAAAACTATTCTTTTGATTTTAATAAACCCTAAAGACACAGAGGAAGATCCACTTCATGATCCATAAGGACTCCTGGGATGTGTCAAATTTAGGGGGAGTTTGAGTCAAAAGAAGAATTTCTGAAATGTGTTTATTAATTTTTTTTGGTTATTAGACAATTCTTATAATTTAAATCAAACCTTAAGACTCAGAGGAAGATCGCTTGTAGTCAACAAGCTTCCTAGGACTGGGTCAAGTTTAGGGGGAGATCAAATTAAAAGAATTGTTGAAAATTTTTCAAAATATATGTTTTCATGCACTGCAAGTTTAAAATCCTTTTGAAAACATAAATAATTTTTCGTTCAAAATATTATTATTATTGTGGCCTATGAAATTGCTTTTGAAATAATATTTACTTGGGTTGGCGAATTTCCAGGACACTTAGGAAAATATCCTTGTAGTCAACAAGGTTTCCTAGGATTGTGTCAGACTGGAAAATAAACCAAGTCAAGCAAAATATTGTGTCTTCAAAAGGTCATACATTTTTCAAAATGTACTAGCATATACTTTCAAAGTACTATCATTTTTTTTGGAGATAGTATTTACTTGAATTGGAGAACTTTTCCAGGACACTTAGGGAAATATCCTTGTAATCAACAAGGTTTCCTAGGATTGTGTCAGACTGGAAAAGAAACCTAGTCAAGTAAAATATTTTTCTAAAAGTACTTATGTGTTTCAAATCATAATTTATTTCAAAAGTACTTATGTCTTCAAAAATGCATAATATCTTTCAAAAAGTACTGCTATTTTTCAAAATATAATGTTTCCAAAAGTACAAATATTTTTCAAGGCAAAAGTGTTCTAAGTGCATGAAGCTTTTAAAGATTTGCCTACAAATACATTTTTTAAAATGGATTTAATCTAGAAATTTAAGTTTTTTTTATGCCTTCAAAATTATTCTAAGTATCTTTTTGCTTTCAAAATTCATAGGCTCTGATACACAAACATTCTCCTTATCACTTCCTTCAAAATATTTTTCTTAATTGAACTTAAAAATGGTCAAAGGAGAAGAATTTAACATTAAGGGGGAGAGATAGGAAAGAAAAGAGGGAATCAAATTTTTCAAATTTGAATTTCAAAAACATCCGAAGTACTTAATTTTTTCAAAATCAATTTAAGTACTTGATTTTTTACTTAATTTTTTTAAAATACAACTTAAGTACTTAACATTTTTTTCCAATTACTTAACTATTTCTTTCAAAAATTATTTCTAAGTCTTTCTCAAAAATTATTTCTAAGTACTTAACAATTCCTTTCAAAAATTTATTTCAAGTATTTAAATGAGTTTAGTACTTAACTATTTTTAAACCAAGTACCTGACACTTAATTTTTCAAACTTCTCAAAAGTACTTGCTTTATACTTGAAAATTATCTAAGTGTAAAAAGTTTTGAAAATATTTTTACTCTGTTTTTGAAATACTTTGTCAAAAACATGAAGCACTTAGAAAAACTCATAAATCCCTGTTAGATACCTTGTTCACCCATGCCTGTTTTTGATATATGTCAAAGGGGGAGGAAAGGTCAAAGTTAAGAGTTGTAAATACAAGTATTCAGGGTTTTAGGGGGAGTATGAAAAATAAATATTTTTTTTCAACTCTACATTTATTCTATTCATAAATAGTTATACTTCATTGCTTAACCTTTTGTGCTTAAACTGTTATAAGTTTTTCCTTAACTTTGAATTGTGTTGCCATAATCAAAAAGGGGGAGATTGTTGGTGCAGGAAGCACCCGATCGAACCTTGTTTTGATATTGGCAAAGGATTCAAAGTTAAGGGTTATTTGTGATCTAACGTTGTTCACTGAGTGTGCAGAAAAATCCCTAGCGAAGGACTGCTAGGCACCTGGCGAAGGACTGCCAGTATCAAAGCCCTAGCGAAGCACTGCTAGGCACCTGGCGAAGGACTGCCAGTATCTAAGCCCTAGCGAAGGACTGCTAGGCACCTGGCCAAGGACTGCCAGCATCCAAGCCCTAGCGAAGGACTGCTAGGCAACTGGCGAAGGACTGCCAGCATCCAAGACCTAGCGAAGGACTGCTAGGCTCCAGACGAAGGACTGCCAGAATGGACAAGCCCTAGCGAAGGAATGCTAGGCACTGGCGAAGGGCTGCCAGAAGAAAAGACCTAGCGAAGGGCTGCTAGGCACCAAGCGAAGGGCAGCTTGGCAACTCAAGACCTGGCGAAGGACTGCCGGGCAAAAGTCCAACTGGAGGAGCCGGTTAGCACCAGGTAAATTCTCCTGAGAGGAGTAGGTGAGGACGCGTTCCCCTTGAGGGAACATTAGGCGTCGGTTCGACCTAGGGCTCCATTTTGGAGACCCAAAGTCAGAACCAAGACAGCCAAGGCTGTGTAAAATTAACTTATTAATTGCTGTTTTGGACTAACCCTGGATGCAGGACCGAAGGAATGTGTTTCTGCAGCTCAGAGAGCCTCAAAGGAGTGAGGCAGTAGCTGAGCAGGGCGCCCCGGATGTTTCGGGCGCCCCAGAGTCAACCCAAAGTCAGCAAGCAAGTAAACGCCCCGACAGCAGCACATTTGGGGGCGCCCCGGATGTTTCGGGCGCCCCGCGCACGTCGGGCGCCCGCGCACGTCGGCGCCCCGCGAGTCACAGGCGCCCACTGTGCCACGCCACTGGCAGCTACAGCAGCTCACCCTCGCGAAGAAGATGAAGCCTTGACCGGTCAACCCGGGCGCCCCGCGCGCGTCGGGCGCCCCAGTCAAAGGTGATCCCGAAGAAGCAGAGATCAGCCTTGACCAGAGGGCTCGCCGGATCGAAAGCCACGTGGGGGGCGCCCCGAGCATCCCGGGCGCCCCCAGCCCTATATAAAGGACCCTCGACCCTCTTCTTCAAGCATCAATCACTGCGACTTTCATACGCTCTTCTGCTTCCACGACACGCTCCAGAAATCTTCCATCTCGAGCTTTGACGACGTCCTGCTGCTCCAATACTCCGATCTACACCGGACGTCGGTAACGAAATATTCATTTAAGTTTACGAAGCTAATTCTGTAATACTTATGATTGTAAACTTTCTCGAACGTATAGAATTGCCCGTAGAAAACGGTCAACGACCGTGGGCCTTGGAGTAGGAGTCGACACAGGCTCCGAACCAAGTAAAACGACCGTGTTAGCATTGTTTTTGTGTCTTATTTCCGCTGCGCACTAACTCTTTTTAAATTCGAACGATTTGCGACATTCACCCCCCCTCTCTCGCAATTCTCGATCCAACAGAATTACCCTACCCACGACCTTGAGCTAGCAGCTGTGGTTTTTGCACTGAAGCTCTGGAGACACTACCTGTATGGAGTGCAGTGCAGAATCTTCACAGACCATCAGAGTTTGAAGTACTTCTTCACTCAGAAGGATCTGAATATGAGGCAGCGCAGGTGGCTAGAGTTAGTCAAAGATTATGACTGTGAAATCCTCTACCACCCAGGTAAAGCTAATAAAGTGGCAGATGCACTGAGCAGAAAATCCTGTGCAGCACGGATGTCCCTATCATCACTGTCTCTACAACTTCAGAAAGAAATAAAGGATTTTAGAGTCGAGGTAATAATTGGGCAACTTTCTGCATTGACTCTAGAGTCAACCCTGCTTGTGGATATACAAGGAAAGCAAAGTCAAGACCCAGAGATCCAGAAGATCAAGCTGGCGATCCAAGAGGCAGAAAATTCAGAGTTTAGAGTATCAGATAGTGGCATCCTCTATCTTGGAGACCGCCTTTGCGTCCCCAATGATGAGGAACTAAGAAAGAATATTTTAGAAGAAGCCCACAGTACCCCGTACTCTATGCATCCTGGTTCTTCCAAGATGTACCAAGATGTAAAGCAAAGATTCTGGTGGTCTGGACTCAAGCGGGACGTGGCCAGATATATCAGTACCTGCTTGACCTGCCAGAGAGTCAAAGCAGAGCACCAGAGACCAGGAGGAGTTATGCAGCCTCTTCCTATTCCAGAGTGGAAGTGGGAAGAGATATCCATGGATTTTATCACAGGTCTCCTAAGGACCACCCATGGACACGATGCAATATGGGTGATAGTGGATAGATTGACCAAGTCCGCCCACTTCCTAGCCATCAAGTTATCACATTCGGTAGAGCAGTTAGCACAGCTGTACGTGAAAGAAGTAATCAGGCTTCACGGAGTTCCGAAGTCGATCGTTTCTGACAGAGATGGGCGGTTCATCTCCCATTTTTGGAGGTGTGTTCAGGACGCCCTAGGCACCAGACTTCAGTTCAGCACAGCTTTCCATCCCCAGACAGATGGACAAACAGAGAGAGTAAATCAGATTTTAGAAGACATGCTAAGGGCTTGTGCGTTGGACTTTAAAGGTAGTTGGTGCAAATTTCTGTGCTTAGCTGAGTTTGCCTACAACAATAGCTATCAGGCCACTATCAAGATGGCACCTTATGAAGCATTATATGGCAGGAAATGCAGATCACCCATATGTTGGCAAGAAGCTGGTGAGAAGAAAGAGATGAAGTCGGAACTAGGCAGCCAGACTGAGCTTATAGATGAGACCACTCAGGCTATCCAGACGATCCGCCAGAGGATTGAGACTGCCCAGAGTAGACAGAAAAGTTATGCTGACACACGCCGTAGGCCACTGGAATTCCAAGTTGGAGATTCAGTATTCCTCAAGGTCGCTCCTATGAAGGGAGTGATGAGATTTGGCAAGAAGGGCAAGCTGAGTCCTCGCTACATAGGACCCTATAAGATTATAAAGAGAGTTGGGAAGGTAGCCTATGAGCTGGACTTGGCAGAGGATATGTCAGCTATCCACAGTACCTTTCATGTCTCTATGCTAAAGAAGTGTATTCACGACCCTAGCCAAGTGATTCAGCCTCAGTCAGTACAGATCCAAGAAGATCTTAGCTATGAGAGCAGACCGACATAGATAGTGGACAAAGCAGTTAAAAGATTAAGAAACAAAGAAGTGCCACTAGTGAAGGTCATCTGGCAGAATCAACAGCATGAAGAGGCTAATTGGGAACGTGAGGACAGCATGAGAGAAAGATATCCAGAATTATTCTAAGTTTGAGGACGAACTTTTCATAAGGTATGGGGGATTGTAATGCCCCAAAATTTCCATTTTAAGTCCTTAAAGTCCTTGAAATTATTTAAAAATATTTTAGAAATATTCTAGATATTTTTAGGAATTTTTAGAATATTTTTATGGAACTTTCCGAGTCCGTTTAGTATTTTTATTAAAAGAAATAGAGTTTTCGGCAGAAAGTTGCCTGGACGAGTTTTGAACCCGAGACCTCCCATGGGATCAACCACTTAAGTTGGTCGGGTTAACCAGGAGCCCCAGCAGGGGTGTGCTGAAAGAAAATAGAGAGATATTAAGTTAAGTAGTAAGTTGAACCGAAATACCCTTGGTATAAATAGAAGAACTTAAGTGGGGTTTTTATTTTTTTTTTGGTTCGGCAACTTCTCCTCCTCCTCACCATCCGCTGACCCCCTCCCCCTCTCTTGTGCGCACGCCAACCACACCAAGCCTAGGGCTTTCCTCCGGTGGCCGGCCAAGGCTCTTCTCCGAGAGATTTTCCTATATTCGGAATCCCCGCGACGAGAGGAAAGCGTGAGCGCGAAGAAATCTCCGAGACTTCAAGTTTCTCCGGAACCTCCGACGCAGTTCTTGGTTGTAAGTCCAAGATATCGATGTAAGTACTGCTCACCTGCAGTAAGAGGCGGTTTTCCGCAAGTTTTTCCCGTTAGAAAGTTAAAAGTGCAATTTTCCTTTAGTTTATGATTTTGCATGTAACTCTAGTTTAATCCATGCTTGTATAAGTTTGATTAAGCACCCTATATGAGGTTAGGGGCTAAGAAAAGTTATGAGAAAGAAAAGAGAAGATAAAGATAAGAAAAGAAAAGGCCAAGGCCTTAAGAAATCCCCAAAAGTCAAGACTTAGGGATTTGGGCACACAAGGTGCTCGATAAAATGCCAAGGCATTCAAGATAAGAAAAAGTAAGTATTTTATTTTCTAAGGCCAGTACCCGGCGTCCAAGGGCGTCGTTAAAGAAATCCAGGTGTCCAATTCCAAGGTCTTGGCCCTGGTAGACCAAGGTCTGCTCTATTAGGGTTGGTGGCTAGCTACCCCAACCTTTTAGGGAACGCGCATAAGATGGTACTTACGTCTTAAGTAGATCCAAGTGAGTTATTATTTTTAAGTATATGCTTTAGCAAAGTTTTTCTAAAGTTTAAGAAAGTTTTCAAAAAGTTAAAGAAAGATTTAAAGTTAAAGAATTGCTAAAGCTTCAAGTTAAGCCAAGAACAAGTAAGTTAAGACTTATTAGTGCTTGAGTATGCATGTTTTGAGTTATATATGTTTTTAGTGTTTCTTTTAAGTATAAAAGTATCTCATGTGATTTCACATTGTTTAAAAAGCATGCTTGCACATTTCGAGATTTTTGTGAGCTAGATAGTACTTACTAAGCTTTATGCTTATTAGTTGCATTTCCTCTTGCTGCAGGTAAAGGTAAAGACAAGCAATTCTGAAGGAAGGCGACAAGGCGGTGCTGAGTGACGTGTGTGTGGTGGCTGACCTTGGAGAGGTCCTTGGGACAAGATGAATAAAAGACTCAAAATACATTTATTATAAAGTCTTAGTTTAAGTTAGATCATATAGCATTTATCCAAGTATTTGCGTTTTAGATATTTTGCATGTCTTAAAGTCATGAGTAAAGATTCCATGTCATTTTATTTAGCATACATATCCTTATGATTGCATGGGATGAGTATGAGTGTGAGTAGTTTTGAATATTGATACTTGATGGAGCTATTTGATGCATGTGCCAAGATATTGTGAGTTTCCCTTGAATCAAGTTTTTATTGCTTTAAATATGCTTAGAAAAGTTGCACTCACATTCCAAAATGCTTTAGTGAGGTGTAGAACATGTGTTTTGGTGTTATGAATGCATAGGAGTTAAGTTTGGTACAAAACTCTAGTTTAAAGTTCATATAGATTTTCATAACTTATTTACTTCCGCAAAATTTCTAATTTCGAGTTTATGAAGTTGTTTTGATTGGCTAAAATGTTTAGGAAACTAGTATAGAGTATAGAAATGGTGTTGAGTCTTTGTATGGCTTGAAACTATAAGTTTTGTGGACTTTTGAAACAAGGTTTCGAATCTGAATTTCAGGTTTTCAGGCGTGCCAGTCGACTGGTTCAGTATCAGTCGACTGCCCTATCGAACAGTAGCTTCTGTTCGATGCATCAGTCGACTGCCAAGAGGCCAGTCGACTGGTGCCGCGCCCAGAAACTTTCTGTGGCCGATACCAGTCGACTGGTTAGATCGCAGTCGACTGGTACCATTGCAGAGAAGTCCTAGAGAAAGGAAGTGTGCCATTGTATCATGCATGACTATTAGAGTTAGAATATCATTCTTAGATGGATTTAAAAGAAAAAAAAAGAAGTTCCGCATTTTTAGTCGTGCGTTAGAGTCAAGAAGTAGATAAAGTAACGATCCGTCTAAGGTAGAGAAGGCGGGTCGCTACAAACTATAGTAAGATAAAATAGGGAAAAGAGGCTCTGAAATAATTTAATTTCAGACCCATTTCAGTGATTTTATTTCAGGCCTACTGAGGACCTGAAATGATTTCACTTCAGGCCCACATTAGACATGAAATGAAATCATTTCAGGTCTACTGAGGGCCTGAAATGATTTCACTTTAGGCCCACGTTGGGCCTGAAATGAAATCATTTCAGACCCTCTGTAGGCCCGAAATGATTTCATTTCAGGCCCACATTGGCCCTGATATGAAATTATTTCAGGCCTATATTCTTGAAGATAACTAAATATTTTAAATGTTTCAGGTGTACTGGTTGCGTTCACCAGACGAGATGTTGCATTGTTACTGGGTATAACTAACTGAGGTGTTTCAGTCCCTATTAGTTCAAATAAAGCATCAGGTGACCTCTATCTTACTTACTTTTCAAAAGAAAAACAACCTACTAGAATAAGAATTGAGGAGTTATTTAAATATTATGCTAAAAGTGTTGAATTAAAGAAAGATGTTTTATTAGTGTGCAAATTCTATATTTTGTATATATTTATTTGTGTCTTATTTTCGTCTAGTACATATAAGGTCCCTCTAGGTCTTCTTGATATAGTAGATGATTATGAGAATCTTGGTAGATTTAACAGGGTTGAAGCCATCCATCAATTACCTAAAGGGATTTACTGGCCTTTGGCAGTGAGTATAATTTTGTTGTTAAATTTTATAACATTTTGCTGTCGTTTATGTATTTGTATGTAACACTTGGTATAGTCATGGTTTTTGGAGCATGTACCAATTCAAAAATCATACAATGTTCAAGGACCCCGAATAAATAAGTAGAGGAATATTCCTTCGCATATTAGTAGGGTGAGGGCCCTTGTCGACTGACTTTCGCTCGAAGAGATAATTATTCTAAACTGTGACCTATGTTAGTTTGATATGGAGTTGTTAACATTTGTGTACTTGTTAATTGACAGGCGATGATTGAAATAATTCCTAACCTAAATGAAAAAATATTATTTGAGAACATTGATATCGGTGATGACATTCCACGCCCAATGGAGGCATCACAAGGAGATGACACAGAAGCTATAAGGCAAAGTACTAAGGAATGTGGTGACTGCATTCTTAAAGACAATCGAATCAAGGAGCTAACAGAGGAGAATATTTGTTTGAATGAAAGGGTTAAGGAATTGCTTGCAATAATTGAAAAAAAGGGCATGGAGGCTTAATCAAGCTATCCTATAGTCGATCCTCTTTCTGAACCAGTAGTTTGTAGAACAAGGAGAAGGAGAGGACATGACCAAAGTTGGTATGATTACAGGGATACTCCAATTGGCGGTCCATTATGGCACCAGCTATTACCTAAGGGGAAGCGGAGCAAGAAACAAATATCAGATGTCATGAACAAGGGAAAAAGGAAAATTAATGGGGATGATATGGATGAAGCAAGAGAAACCATAACTGTAATGGAAGTCATGTCTGAAAAAGTCATAGAGGAGGAAACAAATAGGATCGCCGAACTCTACAAAATAAGGCAACAAGACATTGTTGTATGTGATTTACTTTCATGTAAAATAGGTCAATTATATTGATTTTGGTCATTAATTATTTTTTTATATTTATCATTGTAGTTTGTGAAGAAGCATTTTATGAATTCAAAGAAGAAAAATCAAGATAAAGATGTGGCCTACCTGCTAAATAAATTAAAGAACCTAAAGTAAGCTAGGACACATAGTTTATTTAATATATCTTTTTCTTTAATATATTAACTTATCGATTAACTTTCCAGGTTGACAACTCAATTACTTTGGGAGGATGCACCCTTTGGTTTGAATATGCATTCATTCTTATCTGTTTTGAATGAAGAAGTTTTTACAAAAGGCGAGGTAATTAATGCCTTTTGTAAAATTCAATTTAGGGGAGCATCCGCATGTGGTAGGTCATACAAAAAATCAATATATTGTTCAACCTTCTTCACAATAAGGGATCTAAATGAATTTAGAATATATTTTGTAGTAGAACTAATTTTATGATTTGGTTATTAATAATTTTATCTGTGCTTTTTTTATTAGTCATCAATAAGATCCTCAAGAAAATTTGGCCTACAACAAGTGATGAAGATAGATATGATAGATGAAGATTTCAGATATATTTTAATACCTTTGTGCAGTGATAATGCACACTTTCACTTGTTGTCGGTGGATACAAAATCAATGCCAGGTAAGTAAATGAGGATGAGTTTCAATTGAAAAGTAATTTATAAAATATATGGAAATTAAAAATGTTGATGTTATTTATAGTGTGGACTGTGCCTTTTTTTATGAACTACGTTTGATGTCTCCTATACGATGAGAAGATGAACTTCAAACAAGGAGACATGAGAAAAATGAGATTTGATGTTGTTAAGGCAATCTGTGGTCCGGAGTGACCATGTGTTTTGATGTTTGGGCAAAGGGTTTAAGTTAGGTTTTCCCTTGTGTACTTATATGTGTAATTGAGTGTGCAGGATTGCAGGTTTACACATATTGACTTGGCTGGATGGCTTCGGTATGGTGAAGGGTTGCATGGAGACAAGCTGGAGGCTTATGTGCACCTGAGGGACCTTGGCATAGCAGGGATGATGAGCCGAGGGGCACGAACTTCAAGGTGTACGTGAAGGATGACATGGCGACAAGCTGGAGGCTTGTGTGCATCCAAGGGATGAGGGCCGAAGATGAAGAGGGCGCGAAGGCAATAGTCAAGGCTGCTGGTGAAGAGTTAGCAAGTCATGAAGGGACAAGAGCCGAGGGAGGAGGACTCCAAGGGCAAGCCGGGAAGTGGACTTCAGGGCACACGTGAAGGGTGGCATGGAGGCAAGCCAAGGGAAGGCTTGTGTGCACATCCGAGGGATGATAGCCGGTGGAAGAAGACTTAAAGGGGCAAGCCAAGAGAGTATACCTGAAGGCACGCGTGGAGGAGGGTCAACGGAGTGAGTAGGAGTGTTGTTGTAAGGTGGGCAGTCGACTGGGGATTGTCCAGTCGACTGCCAAAACTCACAGTGTGTATTTGGCCATGGACCAGTCGACTACTCTGGGAGCAGTCGACTGGTGTGTAGCAAAATTTGAACGTTGGGGCTGTCAACGGTCGAATCTGAGTGAGGGCAGTCGACTGCCCTAGGAGCAATCGACTGCCAGCGAGGGTTTCCAACCTAAGTTCTATTTAAAGAGAACTCGGTTTGGGCTGGGGTTCTTGGTGAAATCTGCTTAGGTAGAGTAGATTAGTAGCCTTTGGTGCTCAGGTATTGTCAAGGTGCTGTGGCGAGGTTTCTCCACCCATAAGGAGCGACAAGGGCTAGCCGGAGGCCATCCGGGGAGTGATCCACCGAAGGATTCTTGGATTAGTCACCCTTAGGGGTGGATACCAAGTAAATCTTCTTGTTAGCATTGTTCTTTGTTGTTAGTTTCGTTTTTGTTTGTATTTCCGCTTGCGCAACTAACAACGTAGGAAGAAGAAAGCCAAGATTTGCTATTCACCCGCCCCCCTCTAGCAACCGTACAAGATCCAACAGATGTAACACTTTTAATTCTGAGGGACATGTGTTGTAAAATATTGGATTAATTATCCATTGTATTGTTGTGAAAAACATTCTATGGTGTTGTAAACAAATTAAATTGTGTATGATTTTGTCACATCTATATAATTGTATGGTAAGAAAAACAATTGTGTATTGTTTATTAAACTCCAATTGTTGCATTGTTCTGTGCCAACTGATACTGCATGAGAACATAATTGATATTCATTAGGACTAAGTTTTGTTGAGGCAATCTGTGGTCCAGGTGACCAAGTGTTTTGATGTTTGGGCAAAGGGTTTAAGTTAGGTTTAGCCTTGTTATCTCATATGTGTATGTTGAATGTGCAGGTTGTACAGGTTACACATATGGACTTGACTGGACGACCTCGGTACGGTGAAGGGTGGCATGGAGACAAGTGCGCACCTGAGGGACCGTGGAGAGCAGGGACGATGAGCTGATGGGCGCGGACTTCGAGGCATGCATGAAGGATGGCATGGAGGCAAGCTGGAGGCTTGCGTGCATCCGAGGGACGGGAGCCGAAGATGAAGAGGGCGCGAATGCAATAGTCGAGGCTGCGGAGGAGGAGTCAGTCGAGTCGTGAGGATACGAGTGTTGTGTGATTGTACTCGGGAAGGGTTCAGCTGGGGACCAGTCAACTGCTCTGGGAGCACTCGACTGGTAGGTGGCTGGTGAGTTGGTTGAAAATTCGAACGTTGGGGTGCAACGGTCGAATTCCAGTGGCACCAGTCAACTGCCCTGGGAGCAGTCGACTGGTGGCGAGGGTTTCAGCCAAAGTCCTATTTAAAGAGGACGTCGTGGTGGCTGAGCTTTTTGACGAAACTCGCTTGGGTAAAGTGAGTTAGTAGTCTCTTGTACTCAGATAGCGTTCGAAGTGTTGTGGTAAGGTTTCTCCACCCACAAGGAGCGACAGAGTTAGCCAGAGGTTATCCGGGGATTGATCCACCGACGGATTCTTGGATTAGTCACCCGTCCGGGGTGGATACCAAGTAAATCGGTTTGTTAGCATTGTTCTCTCTTGATTAGTTTATTTTTATTTGTATTTCCGCTGTGCTAACAATCTTGTAGAGAAAACGACGAAAAAGTGCTATTCACCCCCCCTCTAGCTACATCTTCGATCTATCAAGTTTGTACACCAAAAATATCATCTCCTAGCTCTACTCTAACTAGTGATATCGAGTTTTGAGAAATCTAAATATCCTAAGTTCATCAGTGGGTTTCCACCGAAACCCACTGATGGGCATACAAAACTCCTTCTGTATCAAATTCTGAAAATATGAGTTCATGGTCTGCAGGGAATCTAATTTTATTATGCATTGTGTATTAGGTAGTCTCCAGATAAAACCTTCTTGTTTCAAGTTTACACAAATGTAAGCATGTTTTGATCATACATGAATATTTCAAAAAAATGAGAGGATTTGTCACAACTTGTAGAATTATATAAAAGATTGCCCTATAAATATTTAATTTAATAAATCATGATAAAATATTATAAAAATTATTTTTAAAATGAAAAAAAAATTTGAGTCCACGTTGGGCCTAAAGTCATCTAATTTCAGGGCCCTACGTGAGCCTGAAATAAGATGGTTTCAGGCCCAGCGTGGGCCTGAAATCAGATAATTTCAGGCCCAACGTGGGCCTGAAATCTGATAATTTCAGGCCCTCTGATAATCAAAAGCAAGGTTTCATATTATTGATTGTATAGACAACAATTAAGATTACTGATTCCATATTACTGATTTCTATAATATAATATAAAAATTAATATTACTAATTTCTATAATATAAACATATAGAAATAAAAAAATAGTGGTTATAGATGTTATAGCTAAGAAAAACTAATAAAAGATATTAGAATAAGATTATAAATATGGAAAAAAACTAATATAGATAATAAGATATGAAGATAGATAATAAATAATTAAGATAGTTCAAATAAAATATAAAGATGAGTAAAAATAAAGAGATAAGGATGATTTACTAAAATAAGCTCTGATTCTGCATTGTAGTTGCATTGTTTTGTGCCAACTAATACGGTATGAGAACATAATTGATATTCATTAGGACTAAGTATGGACACCAAAAATACCATCTCCTAACTCTACTCTAACTAGTGCTATCGAGTTTTGAGAAATCCAAATATCCTAGGTCTATCAGTGAGTTTCCACTGAAACCTATTGATGGACCTACAAAACTCCTTCTGTGCCAAATTCTGAAAATATGAGTTCATGATCTACAAGGAATCCAATTTTGCTATGCATTGTGTAATTATGTAGTCTCCAGATGGAACCTTCTTGTTTCAAGTTTAAACAAATATAAGCATGTTTTGATCATACCTGAGTATTTTAATAAAATGAGAGGATTTTGTCGCAACTTGTAGAATTATATAAAAGATTACCCTATAAATATTTAATTTAATAAATCATGATAAAATATTATAAAAATTATTTTTAAAATGAAAAAATTTGAGTCCATGTTGGGCCTAAAGTCATTTGATTTTAGGCCCAACATGGGCCTGAAATAAGATGACTTTAGGCCCTGCGTGGGCCTGAAGTAAGATGGTTTCATGCCCAGCATGAGCTTGAAATCAAATGATTTCAGGCCCAGCATGGGCTTGAAATCAGATTATTTAGGTTTATGTAGGTTTCTTATATTTTATTTATGTAGGTTTTTGGTGAATCTAGTATGGTCTAATGAGACATTCTCATTAGATATGTAATCATTTTTTACTATATTTAATTAGAATGACTACACCACTGGGGATTGTATAAATACTTACTGGACAATTTTAGTAAATAAAGTAAAAACCTCTAACTCACCATGACACCCCTCCATATTCTGTAGGGTGGGGTTAGATGTAAGTAAATGAACACCTTGTTTTGTTGTTTTTTTTCTAAGATTTAGTCCACTAACAGTTCCATTTTAATAAACATAGGAACTGTTTAATGTGATGCACGCTGAAGCTTTTGAACAAACTGTTGCTACTGATACAGACAAGCCAATTAGATATATCATCTGTCTTATAAATAATGTAGATGATCATTGACATCTATTGGTGATTGACCTCGAGGAAGGTAATATCCTTCATTATAATTCTCTCGGCGCTACAGAAGGCTACACTGCCAAATTTTAGAAAACTGTAAGTTTGATATTTTATATATAAAACATTACAAGTAGTTTTAATAACATATATTTTTTACTAATGTCATTTGTGTGTAGGTGGGTTTTTTAAAAATATGAACTGGTCATATTACACGAGATGGAATAAAGGATTGCCTTCTATATCGGGGAAAGACTTTACTAAAATTGAAGTACAAGGACCCACCCAATCCAGATCGTAAGATTATGTTTATTTTGGTTCAAAAAAACATAATCTTTCATGGTTGGATTAATATGCTAACCACAATTTCAATATTGATTTTTTTAGAGTGGATTGTGCTTTTTTTATCATGCGCTATGCTGAAAGTCTAGTGTTTCAGAGATCTATAGACTTTACCCAAATCCAAATGAAACCTTATCGATTTAAGGTTGGATATAAAATTATGACAGATAAGTTCTGGAAGGGTAATATGTAATTATGTTTTGTTGATACAATGCATTTGTAATTGTTATGACAAACATTATATATTTGTAGTTATAATGTATGTAATCAGTAATCTGTAATTGTTTTGTATATAATCCATTTGAAATTAATGGAACATTGCTTTCGATCCATGTTGTTGTGTAATCTATAATCTGTAATTGTTATCTATATAATCAGTAATATAGAACCTTGCTTTTGGTTATCAGAGGGCTTGAAATCATCTGATTTTAGGCCGACGCTAGGCCTAAAATTATTTGATTTCAGACCCACCGTGGGCCTGAAATCAGAGATATTTAGGCTCAAGTTGGGCCTGAAATTGTAGAGATATTCAAGCCCAAGTTGGGGCTGAAATCAGATGACTTTAGGCCCAACGTGGACTCAAATTTTTCCCTATTTTAAAATTATTTTTTATAATATTTAATCATGATTTATTAAATTAATTATTTATAGGGTAATCTTTTATATAATTCTACAAGTTGTGATAAGAATTTGGCACATAAGGAGTTTTGTAGATCGATCAGTGGGTTTCGATGGAAACCCACTGATGGACTTAGGTTATTTGGTTTTCTCAAAACTCGATATCACTAGTTAGAGTTGAGCTAGGAGATGGTATTGTGGTGTTCAAACTTAATCCTAATGAATATCAATTATGTTCTCATACCGTATCACTTGGCATAGAACAATACAGAATCAGAACTTATTTTAGTAAATCGTCCTTATCCCTTTAATTTTGCTCATCTTTATATTTTATTATCTATCATAATTATTTATTAGCTATCTTCATATCTTATTATCTATATTAGTTTTTTTTCCATATTTATAATTTTATTATAATATTTTTTTCTTAGATATAACATCCATAACCACTAATTTTTATTTTAAAAAACCACTAATTTTTATTTCTATATGTTTATATTATACATATTTATTCATAATTTGGAAAAGAATATTCCTATTTTGGTTTACAGAGATCAATGGGTTATCAGAGGGCCTGAAATCAGAGCTATTCAGCTCCACGTTGGGTCTGAAATAATCAGATTTTAGGCCCACGTTGGGTCTGAAATAAGAGGATTTCAAGCCCACGTTAGGCCTGAAATAATCTGATTTTAGACCCACGTTGGATCTGAAATTCTCTTATTTCAGGCCCAACGTGGGCCTGAAATCAGATGACTTCAGGCTCAACGTGGACTTAATTTTTTTTTCATTTTAAAAATAAGTTTTATAATACTTAATCATGATTTATTAAATTAAATATTTATAGAGTAATCTTTTATATAATTCTATAAGTTATGACAAAATCCTCTCATTTTATTGAAATACTCAGTTATGATCAAAACAGGCTTACATTTGTTTAAACTTGAAATAAGAAGGTTTCATCTAGATACTACGTAAATACACAATGCATAGCAAAATTGGATTCCTTGCAGACTATGAACTCATATTTTCAGAATTTGTTGCAATAGGAGTTTTGTAGGTCCAACAGTAGATTTCGGTGGAAACTCACTGATAGACCTAAAATATTTGGATTTCTCAAAACTCGATATCACTAGTTAGAGCTGAGATAGGAGATGGTATTTGTGGTGTCCAAACTTAGTCCTAATGAATATCAATTATGTTCTCATTCTGTATCACTTGACACAGAACAATGCAGCAACAATGCAGAAATCAGAGGGTATGAAATCAGAGGACTTCAGGACTTCAGGACCTGAATCTAATTATTTCAGGCCCAATGTGGGCCTGAAATCAGAGGACTTCAGGACAGATCTATTCTGCTTACATGAATTAGACAAGGTGAAATGTATCATAGTATTGGAATTCCTCTTCAAGTGACAACATTAACAACAACTAGTTTTTTCACAATACTATGGCTGTACAATATACAAAATATATACATTCATTTCTCCTGCTTACAAAATATACACTTCAATTAGAATATTCCTGCAATACATATACCAAGTAACTCAAGACCCTGGGGCTGGCGACAATCTACAAGTCCTTCTATTATGGCCAAGTTGTTTGCAGCGGCTGCATTTTAGTTTTACCTTGCCATTGTGTCTTGACTCAATCCGTGCCTTCTTTCGTCTACCGTGTTGCACAAGGCTACGGGGGCATAAAACTATAATGTTGTTTACGCCCCTAGGCCAAAACTCCTTGATTCGACAAGGGTAAATACGATCCATGTAAATGACATTCCAATTTTGTGAATAAAAATAATGCTCACAATATGAGAGTGTATCCATGTTCCGGTGAATGATGAGGGCAATAGCATGTGAGCAAGGGAGTCCTGAATTTTGAAACTCCCCACATTGACAATATTTTTTTTTTTCCAAATCAACAATGTATGAAGTGCCCCATGTCTCTACTTCCATTGTTGATTGAGAGTATGGGTGAACCTTATATGCTCTAGCTTTCTCTTTCCATGAATCCATATCTTTTGTACATGAAGTGTCAAAGCAACATACCATTTTGAGACTTCCTCTCAATGGTTAAAGAACTATTGAGCTCCCTTTCTTCTTGTATTATCAATTAACATGTTTATGGGAAATTCACGTGTAGTCTTGAACAAAATATTTAAACTCTCCACACAATTAGTGGTTAGCATTCTGTACCTTCTCCCAGTAAAGTCTGCATTAGCCCACCTTTTAGGGTCAATGTTCTGAAGCCACTTATGGGCATCTGGATGTTTTTCAAGCATTGACTCCATTATGAGATCATATTGGATTGTTGTGTTTGCTCATGCTGCTGCCCAAAACAAACCTAAAACTGCTCCACTTCCAGTATCGGTTACTATATTACAAGACATGTGGTGACAACAAAAAGCATGATGCACGTTTGTGTACACTTTTCTAACTGCTGATATAATGCCACGATGTCTATATGATACTATGGTCATTGACTATTCATCGACATCAAAGAACCTCTTTGTATGCTACAAAAACCACTCCCATGCAGATCCACATTCAACTTCGGCTATTCCAAAGGCAACTGGGAGAAGATTATCATTACGATCAATCGCTGTAGCAATCATCAATACACCCGGATACTTTCCTCTTAGATGTGTGACATCAATTCCGATAAGTTTACACAAATAATACCTGAACACCCTTCGACAAGCACCAAAATCCCAAAAACACCGCTGAAACTCATTGTTACCATTCTTGTATAGTGTCACATAAGTTTCAAGATCGTTAGCTTTTAATTCACGCAGATATTGTGGAAGATCTCTATATGCCTCTTCATAATCTCCGATGATCTTTTTCAATGCTTTGTCCCTAGCTATGCATGCTTTTCTGTATGATATGGTCACTCCAAATCTAGCTTTAATATCTGATATAATCATACTTGGTTTGTATTGTTAATTATGAAGAAATTGCACTTCAACAAAAGACGCAACAAATGATGAAGAGCATGCATGATGATCAGCACTTTCCCTAACAGTTCCACATTGGTGTTCCTTTACATATTTTGTAACAGTGAACTCTACTTCCCCCCGGGCAACTACTCTCCATGTACATGGTTGGTTGAAGCACACTGCTTTAACTCTATTTTTTCGAGTGTCAACTGGGTTATATTTCATATGCTTAACCATGACATGTTTCACAAATGCATTCTTGAATTCTTGTCTAGATGGAAAAATCTGCCCCACAAAAAATTCATCCTCATCTCTTGCCTCCACCTCTCTAATTGGCCAGCTAGCAATCGAGAATTCAAAATATAAGGATCATCAGCTATTGAAAACTCCTTCTCTAAGTCACTGTACTAATTTGTGGGAAATTCATATTGCTCAATTTTCATATCATCAGTTTGGAATTCTAGTACACGTGTACTAGATTGTAATTCATCTGCATTTCGGATTTCATGTTCTTCCTCCTCACTCTAGGTTGGCTCAAAGTATTCAACAAGTCTTGTAGAAGAATTCAGACACTCATCTTCTAGATTACTTGCTTCTTCATTTAGATCAAATGTCAAATTCCTTATAATTCTATTACCACTATACTCGGAAGATAATAGAATATTATTACTGACTATTTCTGCTCCATTCCCCATGACAACATTATCATCAAGAGTATTGCATATCTCAGAGACAATTTCGTCAACAACATTATCATCCCTGAAAAATAAATTACAATTAAATTTGGCAAACTTTCAAAATCATAATCAAGTGTTTCAGTAATTTAAAAAACAAACAAGGATATCAGGCCCTCCTAGGGCCTGATGGTTAGTAGGAGCCCTAGAGCCAATTATGTGATGATTGACTAGGGGCATTTTGTATCATATTCTATTATTAATAAAGACATGTTTGGTTATTATACTTACTTTATATTCTGTGCCAAATGACTAAGTATAATAATGTCCTAGTGTAGTAGGTTCTTATCTACATTATATCGATTAGTTGAATCGATAGTGAGATAATGTAGAGAACACTACACTAAATTATTCCTACTCAAGTATCAATTATTCA
>JAGFNQ010004863.1:0-20157 GCA_024364735.1 Boesenbergia rotunda | reverse complement strand
ATGCTTAGAGCAAGGGTGTGCTGGTTTTCTTGCATACATAGTGGACTCAGAAGCAAAGGAAGAACTCAAGCAGGAGGATGTACGGGTAGTCTGCGAATATCCAGATGTGTTCCTAGAAGAATTACCTGGACTACCTCCCAACCGAGAAGTGGAATTCGAGATCGAGCTAGTGCCCGGTACCGGTCCGGTCTCGAAGGCCCCATATCGTATGTCTCCAGCAGAGTTGAAGGAATTACAAGAGCAACTCCAGGAGCTACTAGACAAGGGCTTCATTCGCCCGAGTCATTCACCCTGGGGAACTCCTGTACTTTTCGTCAAGAAGAAGGATGGGTCTATGCGTCTGTGCATAGACTACAGAGCTCTGAACAAGGTGACCATCAAGAACAAGTACCCCCTTCCTAGAGTAGATGATTTATTTGATCAACTCAAAGGGGCTACAGTGTTCTCGAAGATAGATCTGCGTTCTAGGTATCATCAGCTAAAGGTTAAAGAAAGTGACATCCCCAGGACGGCCTTCAAGACAAGATACGGCCACTACGAATTTGTAGTGATGCCTTTTGGAGTAACCAATGCTCCAGTAGTCTTCATGGAGCTGATGAACCACATCTTCAGGGAATATCTCGATAAATTCGTCATTGTATTTATTGATGATATTCTCATATACTCACAGACTCCAGAGGACCATGCTACACACTTGAGGATAGTGCTGCAGATCCTTCAGCAGGAGAAGCTCTATGCAAAATTCTCAAAGTGTGAGTTTTGGCTAGATCAGGTGACCTTCCTAGGTCACATTGTATCCAAAGAAGGTATTCAACTTGATCCAACCAAGATAGAAGCAGTCAGCAACTGGTGTAGACCCAAGAATGCCAGTGAGATCAGAAGCTTCTTAGGCCTGGCAGGATATTACAGAAAATTTGTGGAGGACTTTTCCAGAATAGCCTCTCCACTCACAGCCCTGACCAGAAAGAACCAGAAGTTTGAGTGGTCAGATAAATGCGAGCACAGCTTCCTAGAACTGAAGAAAAGATTGACTAGTGCTCCCATCCTGACTGTTCCAGAGAGTGACAAGGCCTTTGACATCTACAGTGATGCATCCAAGATGGGCCTTGGAGCTGTCCTCATGCAAGACGGTAAGGTGATAGCATATGCCTCCAGACAGCTCAAGGACTATGAGAAGAATTACCCTACACACGACCTTGAGCTAGCAGCTGTGGTTTTTGCGCTGAAGCTTTGGAGACACTACCTGTATGGAGTGCAGTGCAGAATCTTCACAGACCATCAGAGTTTGAAGTACTTCTTCACTCAGAAGGATCTGAATATGAGGCAGCGCAGGTGGCTAGAGTTGGTCAAAGATTATGACTGTGAAATCCTCTACCACCCAGGTAAAGCTAATAAAGTGGCAGATGCACTGAGCAGAAAATCCTGTGCAGCACTGATGTCCCTATCATCACTGTCTCTACCACTTCAGAAAGAAATAAAGGATTTTGGAGTCGAAGTAATAGTTGGGCAATTTTCTGCATTGACCCTAGAGTCAACCCTGCTTAAAGATATACAAGAAAAGCAAGATCAAGACCCAGAGATCCAGAAGATCAAGCAGGGGATCCAAGAGGCAGAAAATTCAGAGTTTCGAGTATCAGACAGTGGCATCCTCTACCTTGGAGACCGCCTTTGCGTCCCCAATGATGAGGAACTAAGGAAGAATATTTTAGAAGAAGCCCACAGTACCCCGTACTCTATGCATCCTGGTTCTACCAAGATGTACCAAGATGTAAAGTAAAGATTCTGGTGGTCTGGACTCAAGCGAGACGTGGCCAGATATATCAGTACCTGCTTGACCTGCCAGAGAGTCAAAGCAGAACACCAGAGACCAGGAAGAGTTCTGCAGCCTCTTCCCATTCCAGAGTGGAAGTGGGAAGAGATATCCATGGATTTTATCACAGGTCTCCCAAGGACCACCCATGGACACGATGCAATATGGGTGATAGTGGACAGATTGACCAAGTCTGCCCACTTCCTAGCCATCAAGTTATCACATTCGGTAGAGCAGTTAGCACAGCTGTACGTGAAAGAAGTAATCAGGCTTCACGGAGTTCCGAAGTCGATCGTTTCTGACAGAGATGGGTGGTTCATCTCCCATTTTTGGAGGTGTGTTCAGGACGCCCTAAGCACCAGACTTCAATTCAGCACAGCTTTCCATCCCCAGACAGATGGACAAACAGAGAGAGTAAATCAGATTTTAGAAGACATGCTCAGGGCTTGTGCATTGGACTTTAAAGGTAGTTGGTGCAAATTTCTGTGCTTAGTTGAGTTTGCCTACAACAATAGCTATCAGGCCACCATCAGGATGGCACCTTATGAGGCATTATATGGCAGGAAATGTAGATCACCCATATGTTGGCAAGAAGCTGGTGAGAAGAAAGAGATGGAGTCAGGATTAGGCAGCCAGACTGAGCTTATAGATGAGACCGCTCAGGCTATCCAGACGATCCGCCAGAGGATTGAGACTGCCCAGAGTAGACAGAAAAGTTATGCTGACACACGCCGTAGGCCACTTGAATTCCAAGTTGGAGATTCAGTATTTCTCAAGGTCGCTCCCATGAAGGGAGTGGTGAGATTTGGCAAGAGGGGCAAGCTAAGTCCTCGCTACATAGGACCCTACAAGATCATAAAGAGGGTTGGTAAGGTAGCATATGAGCTGGACCTACCAGAGGATATGTCAGCTATCCACAGTACCTTTCATGTCTCTATGCTAAAGAAGTGTATTCACGACCCTAGCCAAGTGATTCAGCCTCAGTCAGTACAGATCCAAGAAGATCTTAGTTATGAGAGCAGACCGACACAGATAGTGGACAAAGCAGTTAAAAGATTAAGAAACAAAGAAGTGCCACTAGTGAAGGTCCTCTGGCAGAATCAAAAGCATGAAGAGGCTACTTGGGAACGTGAGGACAGCATAAGAGAGAGATATCCAGAATTATTCTAAGTTCGAGGACGAACTTTTTATAAGGTATGGGGGATTGTAACGCCCCAAAATTCCCATTTTTAGTTCTTAAAGTCCTTAGAATTATTTAAAAATGGTTTAGAAATATTCTAGATATTTTTAGGGATTTTTAGAATATTTTTATGGAATTTTCCGAGTTCGTTTAGTATATAAAAAAAAAACATTTAAGGGCAGCCGGGGGTTCGAACCCGCGACCAGCAGGAGACTAGGCAAGCGCGCGACCAGCCAGGCTAGGGTATCAAGCACAGCAAAGGGTGGAGAGAAATATATTTAAGGTGTAGTTAGGTCAATCCGCCCCATAAGTATAAATAGATAAGTTAAGAGAGAAAATTAGAATTTTGGGTTTCTCTTCCTCACCCTAGCCGCGTGAAGCAGCCTCTCCCTCTCACGCACGCACGCCCAAGCCCTTCTCCTCTCTTCCAAGGGGCGCCGGCCAAGGAGGAATCAAAGAAAGCGGAGCGTTGTATTCGTCTCGACGAGGAGAATGCGTAGGCGCGAAGAATTCTCCGAGATCTCAAGTTTCTCCCGAGCCCTAGACGTCAATCTTGGTAGTAAGTCCAAGATATCAATGTAAGTACTGCTCACCTGCAGTAAGAGGCAGTTTTTCCGCAAGAATTTCCCTTAAAAGTTTTTAAAAGAGATATTTCCTTTTTTTTAAGTTTTTGCATGTGATCTTAGTTCATTATATGCTTGTATAAGTTTGATAAAGCACCCTATGTGAGATTAGGGGCTAAGAAAGTTATGAGGAAAGAAAAGAGAAGATAAAGATAAGAAAAGAAAAGGCCAAGGCCTTAAGAAATCCCCAAAAGTCAAGACTTAGGGATTTTAGCACGCAAGGTGCTCGAGAAAATGCCAAGGCATTTACAGATAAGAAAGAAAAGAAAGAAAAGCTATTTTATTTTCTAAGGCCAGTACCCGGCGTCCAAGGGCGTCGTTAAAGAAATCCAGGTGTCCAATTCCAAGGTCTTGGCCCTGGTAGACCAAGGTCTGCTCTATTAGGATTGGTGGCTCGCTACCTCAACCTTTTAGGGAACGCGCATGAGATGGTACTTACGTCTTCAGTGGATCCAAGTGATTATTATTTTCAAGTATATGCTTTAGCAAAGTTTTTAAAGATTAAAGAGTTTTCAAAAAGTTAAAGAATAGCTAAAGTTTCAAGTTGAGCCAAGAAAAGTAAATTGAGATTTATTAATGCTTGAGTATGCATGTTTTGAGTTATACATGTTCTTAGTTTTCTTTCAAGCATATAAGTATCTCATATGATTTTCATATTGTTCAAGAAGCATGTTTGCACATTTCGAGATTTTGTGAGCTAGATAGTACTTACTAAGCTTTTTGCTTACTAGTTGCATTTCCTCTTACTACAGATAAAGGTAAAGGCAAGCAATTCTGAAGGAAGGCGACGAGGCGGTGCTGAGTAAAGTGTGTGTGGTGGCTGATTTTGGAGAGATCTTTGAGACGAGACAATTTAGTTATTTGAATTACAATGTTATAGTTTATTCAAATTTGAAGTTCTTGCTTTATGGAGTTTAGCGAACATTTAAGTTTTGGATAGTTTTACATGCTCAATTTCTTAGAGTAAAGATTTCATGTCATTTCATTTAGCATACATATCCTTATGATTGCATTGGATGAGTAGAAGTGTGAGTAGTTGGAAATATTGATACTTTGTTAGAGAAATAGATGCATGTGCCAAGATAGTATTAATTTCTCTTTGAATCAAGTTTTTATTGCTTAAATATGTTTAGAAAAGTTGCATTCACATTTCATAATGCCTTAGCAAGGTTATAGAACATGTATTTGGTGTTATGAATGCATAGGAGTCAAGATTGGTACAAACTCTAATGTTAAAGTTCATATAAACTTGAATAGCTTATTTTCTTCCGCAAAAGTCCTAATTTCAAGTTTATGGATTCATTTTGATTGGCTAAATTGTTTAGAAAACTGGCATAGAGTATAGAAATGGTGTCATGATTCTATATGGCTCGAAAGTATAGGTTTGGTGGAGTTTTGAAGCAAGTGCCGAAACCTGAAAATTCAGATTTCAGGCTTATCAGTCGACTGATACAGTATCAGTCGACTGATACCCGAAAACTGAGTTGGGCGAGGCAGGTTTCAATAAGTTTCATCTTACAAGTTTTTGAGAAAGAAAGTGTGACATGGTATCATGCATGACTACTTAAGTTAGAATATCATTCTTAGATGAATTTAAAAGAAAAAAAAAAGATTTCTGCATTTTTAGTCGTGCATTAGAAGTCGAGAAGTAGACAAAAGTAACGATCCGTCTAAGGCAGAGAAGGCGGGTCGCTACAAGCGTAACGCCATCTTTCACCACACCGTAAGGTCTGGAAAAAGACGGGCGTTACAGCTATGCTGGATTTAGGAGTCTCCATAAATGTGATGCCCTGATCAGTCTTCCAGAAGCTTGGTATAGGCCCTTTACAGCCTACTGGTGTGGTGATTCAGTTAGCAGACCAGAGCCAGACCCACCTAGCCGGTATAATTGAAGATGTGTTGGTAAAGGTAATGGAGCTGATATTTCCTACAGATTTTTACATTTTTGATATGGAGGGAGACTATCATGCACACAGATCTCCACTCATTTTAGGGAGGCCATTTTTGAAGACTGCAAGAACAAAGATAGATGTTTATGCGGGTATATTGTCCATGGAAATTGGAGACACAGTAGTTCAATTCAGTATTTTTGATGCCATGAAGCACCCTAGAGAGGACCACTCCATTATGAGCATTGGTATCTTGGAGGAGTTAGATGTTGCAGATATACTTGCTGAGGGAGTTTCATTTGATGTTTCCAGAGGAGTGGGCAGTTCAGAGGAGGTTGAGGATATATTTGCTATTGAGACTGAGGACATTTCAGAGGGTATTTCAGATCTACTTCCAGCTGGAGAGGATTTTCTAGGTGTATGGGATTGCACAGAGCCCCAAGGATCACCTATTTCTATTGATGTTTCAGAGGATTCAGAGTTTAGGTGTGATAGTGTAGGGAATTGCACTGAGCCCCAAGGATCACTCATACTTTCCATGTCATTATGTTAGGAATGGTAGTAGGTGCATATATGTGTAAGATTAAAGTTATTCCGCTGCCTTATGATGTCTACCTGCCCTACTCATGTTAACGTAACGCCTCTTTATGGAAAAAAAATGTGGGCGTTACAATAGTTCTAAGGATCAGAGGGTAATCGTTGGGACGAATACCAGATTCTTAGAAAAAGACTATGTGATGAACTATAAACCCATGAGTAGACTAGTTCTTGAAGAATTAAGAGAGGATGTTCCGACCTTAGTACCAACTGTACAAGAGGAAATATCACAAGTCACTGCACCACGTGTCATAGAAGATACACAGGTGGTACCTCATCGTAGTGGGAGGGTTGTTAGTCAACCAGAAGGATTCATGTTCTTGGGAGAGTATTCAGACTCGGTGCCTGGCGACCATGAATCAAGATCCCTGGACCTATGACGAGGAACATCTGCTTTGAAGAGATAATCCAGTTATATTGATTTGTTCAAAGGACGGATGAGATTTGTGTATGTAAGAATTATGACGGAAATGTAGTGGTGTTCTTGTACTATACGTAGATAATATTTTGTTAGTTGACAACAATGACAAAGTATTATCAGACGTAAGGGTATGGTCATCCAAACGGTTTATATGAAGGACTTAGGAGAAGCAGGACACATCCTTGGTAATCAAAGTTCTAAGGGATCACCAGAGAAGGATGTTGTGCTTATCCTAAGCTTCATATAGTGATAGTGTCTTAACTCGTTTTAGCATAGAAACCTCCAAGAAAAGTTTTATACTTCTCAGTTGTGGAGCTACTCTATCTAAGGAGATATGTTTAGATTATCAAAGGAGATAAAGAAGGTAATGGCGGTTCCTTTAGCATCGGCTATAGGAAGCCTCTTGTATGCTAAAAACGAGACTGGATATCTGCTTTGCCGTGGGCATGGTTAACAGATATCAGAGTAACCCAAGTCAAGGAAATTGGATTGTAGTAAAAGCTTATATTAGTGCCTGAGAAGGACTAAGGATTATAAGCTGGTTTACCGGGCAGTCCAATTCCCTATGGGTTATACGGATACAAACTTCCAGTCGGATAGGGGCAAACGTAAGTATTCCTCGGGGTTTTGTGTTTACTTTTAGGAGGTAGAATCGTAGTTGGAGGAGTGTCGTGCAGCGACTGCGTGATGGACTCCACCATGGAAGCTAAGGATGTGGCAGTCTTTGTGACAGCCAAAAGGAAACTATATGGTCTAGGAACCTCAAGATGGACTTCGATGTTTTTCCTGGTTTGCTCAAAGCTATCACATTCTGTTGTGATAAACAAATGCTGTAGTTGTAAACTCGAAGGAATCACGAGCCCATGAGGCGAGTAAACACATAGAGCGCAAGTACCTCCCAGGAGAGGAAAAGTTGTAGTTGTCTAGATTACATCAGAAGACAACCTGGGAGATCTTTTCACTGAGGCCTTGATAGTGAAAGCTTTAGGCATGTGGAGGATCAGAGAGTCAAATGTATAGCATTTTGAGGGCAGCAAAGTCTTTAAGTATAAGTGGGAGATTGTTAGAGGTGTATACTGAAAGACATGCTTCTTTTATATATATGAACATCTTTATTTTGAAAAGAGAATCACAACCACACTAGGTGCTGGTTTATATTAGTACATGCATGAAGTCGAAATACTTTGCATTGTAGATAACATGGTGTGTGGTGTCACACGGAAGATCATGTTATCAGTTCCTTGCTTAGTATAAATAGAGGCCCACAACCGAGATGGAATTGGACAACCCATCGAAATGATTGTAGTGTAATTAGGTGTGGTTGATCTTGACCATAGGATTGCACTAGTGTGCTTTGAGTACATTGAGCAGGATCAAAATCCGAGGTTATCCAATTTGTACTGACTCGATAATTAGATAGGACCTCAAGATATTATTATGGAGTACGATCTCTTAATCCCGAAATAATATCGGGCATATATTATTAATTATTATTTCTTTGATTTACCAATAGGCGAGATCTATTCTGTTAGATCGATAGGCCCGGTAAGTTGGGAGATAATATTAATAATATGATGTGCTGTTGATTATTGACGGAATCCGTGTCCGGGTGAGTCAGGATGATGATGCCCTCTTGATGAGCTCAAAAGGTTCATCGTGCTAAACCCTGCAGGTGGATTTGATCCAGCACGATAATAAGGTTGAGTGGTACTAGTCAAGGACCCAGAGGTTAATTAATTTAAATTGTCAGTAATTTAATTAATTAACGGGCATTCGAGATTTTAAACACGGGGAGATGGACGACTCGTAATAAGTGGAGCCCATATGTAAATATGGGGGTTGGTGAGGTAAGTCAATGAGGGCCCTTTAGTGGAATGGATCCTCATTAATGAACCGAGTCCATTAGCGGGCTAAGATCCAACTCCTCCTTATGGTCCCTACCGTAGCCCTATAAATACCCCAAGGTGGTATGGAACCAAGTTGATGGTTAATCCAATAGATCACAAGAAACCCTAGCCTCAACTCTTCTCTCCTCTCTCTCTCTCTCTCCCTGGTTTACTCTGCGGCGCCGTACGGAAGAGAATAGTTCTCTTCTCCGATTAATTGCAAAGCATGCAATTAATCAGGCGTTTCTCCAATTATTTGCAACACATGCAATTAACTTTTGCTCTTCTCCATTTAGGGAGTGTTTGGGAGAGCTTCTGCTATCTACTTTTTAGATTTTGGCTACACAGAATCACTTTTGAGTGTTTGGGAAGGCTAGATTCTGCTTTAGCTTCTGTTACTTTTGCTCAGAAGTTAGAAGCAAGAATTTGATGCTTCTACCTGCTTCTGCTTTTTTATTTATGATATAACATTAAAAAATAATATTTATATCCTTAAATAATATAACATTTTACCTGATTGCCACTTGACCTAATTTTATCTCCTCAATCATATTGTACTAATATTTATTTTTAAATAAAATTTTATATTTTAAATAAAATTTTATATTTTTATAAAATTTCAATCATATTGTACAATTTCAGAATTATATATATATAAATTATATATTTTTTTTATTTTTTATTAATTTTATATATTTTTTCAAATATTCAAATTATAATGAAAAATTAATTTTAATACTATATTTAAAATATAATGATAATTATATCACTATTTAAAATATAATAATAATTACGTGATCAAATTATTGATAGTATCGAAATTATATTTAAATAATTAAAAAATAATTAATTTATATAGTTTAAGGATATTATTGTCATTCAATTAAAAATTAAGCTTGGAAGCAATTATTCTCCCAAACACTCAAACTTTATCTTGTATAAGCTTTTGGCTTCTATTTTCAAACACTGCTTACTTTACCTTCTTACTAATTTCAAGATAATCACTATAAGAATCACTTTTCAAGAAGTAAAAGCTCTCCCAAACACTCCCTTAATTGCATTGCATGCAGTTAAAATTGATTCTTCGCCGTTTGCATGCAGTTTACATCGCGGAGTAAATTGGAGAAAATTACTCCTTGCCGTTTGAATGCAATTAAAATTAATCCCAGCTATTTAATTGCATGCAATTAACAACAAGTTGTGTGCAACTTGTCTTGAGCAATATAAAAATGGCTTACGACTCAATTATTCGGTGAGGAATTTGCTAGGCGTAGAGAACAAGTAGCACACGCAACTTGTTCTTGAGCAATTCTAATTGCTTGGCGTGGAGAGGCACCGCCGACGGCTGGCAGTGGAGAAAATAGGCAGAGGAGAGTAGAAGACTTACGGCTTTGGAGAAGTTGTTTATGTGCGCAACTTGGAGGCTTCGAACTTGAAGCAAAGTTGCGTTATGCTCAACTCACAGCTTGGGCGCTACCGACGGCAGAAGAGAGGGAGCAGCGATTTTTCTCAAGGGAGATAAGTTGCTTACGCAATTTTTCTCAAAGGAAGAAAAATCTGCCAAGGGATTGTGTTTGGATTATCTCCTAGGAGCGGCCGACGGCATCCCTTTGGTTAGGGATTGGTTGGTGCAAGGAGAAGGGATCAACATGGTGGCCACAGGTCATGGTAGATCGTCGCTCACACGACGTCCAAGAGGGGAGGGTCATACGGTAGAAGATCGTAAGGTAACGGAAGATATATTCTTCCTTGGCTCCTTTCATTTTTATTTGTACCTTATTCAATTGCCTCATCATTTCATGTTTGTTATTTAATTATTTTGATTGTGAATCATAGTCAATAATTATTTAACTGGACCCCGACCAAAAACACAAAAGCTGGCGATCAACTCGTCACCTTTTCCGCGGTCGAACGGTCAAGCAAATTGCAAGACCAATTTTGGTAATTGGCTAAGTTGCAATTTGAATCGTTCGATACGACACGAGACGGTCGATGGGAAACAACCCTCTATTCAGATTAAATTTTTTAATCCGTAGGCATAGAGAGGTCTCTCGGATCGACCAGGTATCCGCTTAGGAAACCCACCAAGCCATACCCAACAGGTAGCAATTGAGGCGGCTAGGCCGCCTCAGGATTGCTGCCAAAGGCAGCAAACTGCCTTGGCCGGCAGCAATTGAAGCGGCTACGGTCGCATCGTGAATTGCTGTCGAGAGGAAGAAAAATTACTGCCGAGAGTTTTCAGTTGGGAGAGGAGAAGATAAGTTGCGAACACAAGTTGGAGTTGTGGGGCAACTTGGAGTTGCTCAGATCACAAGAACTCTAAAATACTTGTTGTTCAGACGTTATCAATGGAGGAAGGAATCAATTGGGTTTGTGTTTGGATTGTCTCCTAGGAGCGGCCGGCGACATCGCTTTGGTTGGGGATTGGTTGGCGCAAGGAGAAGGGATCGACTTGGTGGCCCAGGTCTTGGTAGGTCATCGCCCACACGACGTCCAAGAGGGGAGGGTCATACGGTAGAAGATCGTAAGGTAACTGAAGGTATATTCTTCCTTGGCTCCTTATGTTCATTTTGTGCCTTATTCATTAGTCTCGTCGTTTTATGTTTGTTATATAATTATTGTGATTGTGAATCATTGTTAATAATTATTTAACTGGACCCCGACCATAATCACAAAAGTCGGCGATCAACTCGTCGTCTTTTCCGCGGTCGAACGGTCGAGCAAATTACAAGGCCAATTTTGATAATTGGCTAAGTTGTAATTTGGATCGTTCGATACGGCACGAGACGATCGATGGGAGACGGCTCTCCATTCGGATTAATTTTTAATCCGTAGGCATGGAGAGGTTTCTCGGATTGACCAGGTATCCGCTTAGGAAACCCGCCAAGCCATACCCAACATTTGGTATCAGAGCAAGGTTTCCTGCTTTGTGTGTTTAGGATTGGTTAATTTTGTAATTTTTCATACATTTTTATTTTGATGATGCGTGGATGTGTGTAGGCTAACTTTATGTTGCAGGCACGAGATTCCAACTTCATAGCCAAAATATTGTTTGTGTGAATGTTAGCAATTTTTGTAATTAATTAATCCTCGGGGTTGACGAGGCTAAGTATTTAATTTTTGTAATTAAATACTACACTTATTTAGCCGAGTTTTTCATTTACAGTTGATCTAGATTTCATGTACACTCCTTCGTGGAGTATAGGATAAATGATGTAAATAATTAGCTCTTCATTTCGGCTCGGAGATCCCTCAAGGTAGCATGCGCAGAAGGAAGGGAGGAGTGAACGAAGTGACGACACGACTGGAGGCACATGAGTGACCAAGGGGCCATGAAAGTTGGAAAATCTAGGATTTTTCATTATTTTGTTCCATGTTGATTGGTTGTGTGCTTGGTTGTGTGAAAGTGCTATGAAAATTCCTCGAGATAAATTACTAAGTGGGAGAGGGACCCTAAGGGTCCCACGGCTTCCATTACAATTCGATAAGTGATGTGAACAAGTCTACACGCCGGCTCTGAGTGCCTTCCTCCCCATCGGATGGACTTGTTCTGCAGATCACTAGGTCGAAAAAGACTATAGAAAATTATTGAAGAGCGTGTGTACTTCCCCATCGAAACGCGCATAATCAGAAATAATTTTCTTAGTATTGTGTAATGATGCACACTTAGATGCGAATAATAGTATCCTCCCCATCGGAATCACTGCTATTATTCAGTGGAGCCGAAGGAGACCAAGTATTGATCTTACTTGTCAAAAAGTTAGGTTGACAAGATAGTAAGATCGATAGATAAAACCTCCTCTTACGAATGTAGGGATTCGTATACGTCCACACCATCGTGGCATGCGAATTTCTCGGTGTATAGGGGTGTTGGTTGATCTCGAAAATTAATTGTTTTGAGGAATCAATTTATTTTCGATTTCTAAAGTACTGTATGTTGTGATTCTTAGATTTTTCAGAATGATCTATAACCCACTAGAGACCATACTTAAGGAAAACAAACTTAGTGACCAAACTATATAGACTGGAAAATAAACATAGACATTGTCCTTTCCGCACAGGAGTACAAAAAGGTACTCTTCGAGGAATGTCCTGAAGATGATGACCCACCTTAATGAGATTGAGGTTATGAGAGGAGAAATCGACGGGGAAACCCATGTCGATATTATACTCCAATCTCTGCCTAAGAGTTTTGAGTAGTTCCGAGTCAACTATAGCATGAATAAGCATGAGTATATGTTGGGAACTCCTGGGAGAACTCTAGGCGGCAGAGGGGCAATTTCATCCGAACCTGCAGACCTTGGGAACTCAGAATGATGGAGACAAAGGAAGTGAAAAAGTTGCCCAACAAGCTAATGATACGAATCATGCTCAACCCACTCTAGAAGATGTTGATGATCCATTATGCATCAAAGGAGGCCCAATTACAAGGGCTAAGGCTAAAAAGATGAAAGAAATACTTCATGTGCTAATTGAAGATGTGAAAGCCAAAGCTACCATTGAAGAAGGTTTGACCAAGAGCAAGTTATACGGCTTAGTTAACCTAATTCAAGCCTTAGGTGAGCTTAACTAGCCTCCTTAGTCTCTTGTCCATGTAAGAAGGATATGTTAATTTTGTGGGTTCAATTTAGACCCAATATCTAGCTTTATTTGGGATGTAATGGTGCCAAAAGCTAAATAGGCCTATATAGTCTACATAGGCCTCTACTAAATGGGCTTCCTTTTGGCCTTTTAGGGTTTTTAGGTCACCCTATAGCTATAAATATAGGGGGTAGCGGCCACAACATGTAACTTTTGGCTTATTCAATCTACTACATGGTGAGGCTCTCACTTGTTGGTTCTTCATTGAACTAGAACTTATCAAGGCATCCATTGTGGCGTTCAAGACTTATCAACCTCCATCCCAAGGTTGTGGCGTCTATCTTCTTCTTCTTCTATACCAAGGTTCGTGCTTCCTTAAGCATTAGGTCAAAGTCTCTTCCATTCATTCTCCATCTTTTCGATTTAGACTATCTTTCTCTTTTTCTTCCATTTGTTGTGTGTTCTTAAGACTTCTTCTCATTGGGTTCGCATCATTTGGTATCAGAGCCATAGTTTCTCTAAATCGATTTGGTTATCCTTTTCTTTGTGTTCTTGAGTCTCTATCTTATTTTTGTTTCTTTTCTTTTACTTAGCAAGCCTTACTTGCTTTCTGCTTAAAAAAAAAAGAAAGAGGAGGGAAAAAAAATTCGGCCAAAAAAAAAAGAGAAAAGCCAAAAAAAAGGACAAAAAAAGAACAAAAGAGGCTAAAAAAAAAAGGAAGTAAAGACGTTATTTGCAAATTTATTTTTCTCATTTCCTTTAAATTTGCTTTGATTTAATTCTGGCATCCTAGATTAAGTTCTGGCGACTTTCATTTCAGCACTTATTTCAAGTATTCTCCTTTCATTTCAAGTTAGCCTAGATTAAGTTCTAGCGACTTTCATTTCAGCACTTATTTCAAGTATTCTCCTTTCATTTCAAGTTAGCATAGATAAAGTTCTGGCGACTTTCATTTCAGCTCTTATTTCAAGTATTCTCTTTTCATTGCAAGTTAGCCTAGTATTCTCTTTTCATTGCAAGTTTGGGTTCATATGAGAAAGGAGAGATTTCCTGCTAAACGTCGTACTAAGTTGCATCCAAGAGGAGATGGACCATTTCAAGTCGTGGCACGAATCAATGATAATGCCTACAAGCTTGACTTGCCGGGTGAGTATAATGTGAGTTCCACATTTAATGTTTCTGATCTCACTCCCTTTGATGTAGGTAAACAAGATTCGAGGACGAATCCTTTTGAGGAGAGGGGGAATGATGTAGACAAAGGAAGTGAACAAGTTGCCCAACAAGCTAACGATACGGATCATGCTCAACCCACTCTAGAAGATGTTGATGATCCATTATGCATCAAAGGAGACCCAATTACAAGGGCTAAGGCTAAAAAGATGAAAGAAGGACTTAATGTGCTAATTGAAAATGTGAAAGCCAAAGCTACCATTGAAGAAGGTTTGACCAAGAGCAAGTCATACAGCTTAGTCAACCTAATTCAAGCCTTAGATGAGCTTAACTAGCCTCCCTAGTCTCTTGTCCATGTAAGAAGGATATGTTAATTTTGTGGGTTCAATTTAGACCCAATTTCTAGCTTTATTTGGGTTGTAATGGTGCCAAGAGCTCAATAGACCTATGTAGTCTACATAGACCTCTACTAAATGGGCTTCCTTTTGGCCTTTTAGGGTTTTTAGGTCACCCTATAGCTATAAATATAGGGGGTGGCGGCCACAACATGTAACTTTTGGCTTATTCAATCTACTACATGGTGAGACTCTCACTTGTTGGTTCTTCATTGAACTAGAACTTATCAAGGCATCCCTTGTGGCGTTCAAGACTTATCAACCTCCATCCCAAGGTTGTGGCGTCTATCTTCTTCTTCTTCTATACCAAGGTTCGTGCTTCCTTAAGCATTGGGTCAAGGTCTCTTCCTTTCATTCTTCATCTTTTCGATTTAGACTATCTTTTTCTTTTTTTTCCATTTGTTGTGTATTCTTGAGACTTCTTCTCATTGGGTTCGCATCACAAAAGGTTTCTACTTCTGTTCCGAAAGGCAGGAAGAAGAAGAAACAAGGTGGGTTCAAGAAGGAAGCAGCATAGTAGGGACCGAGGACTAGCGTGAAGAGGCCGAAAGGCAAGTGCTTCACATATAAGCAAACTAGACATTGAAAGGCGAACTGTCCCCGTCATCAAGACAAAAACTATATTTTTTTTCTTTTGTCATTGTAACATGTTTAGTGTTGTTATCTACCAGTACCTGGTGGGTAGATACGGAAGCCACTAAACATGTCTGCAGTTCTTTGCAGGGGTTCCAGAAAACCCAACGACTAGCTAAGGAAGAGATTACTGTCTACAAGGGATATGCTACGGAGGTGACTACTATTATAGTGGGAGTTATTTATTTGTCTTTAGAAGATAAAGTTTTGGTTTTAAGATTGCTTTTATGTACCTAAATTTAGAAAGAACTCTGGTTCAGTTTTTTAAATAAAAGATATTCTATTGCTTTTTCATGAAAAGTGGAATAGAAAGATTATCTGTTTAGGTACATTGATAGACAATTGGTACACTTTAGAACCAAAAGTTCCCACGATGTGAATAGTTGTTAATAGCTCATCATCTAACCAAAATAAGAGGAAGGTTCCTTCCGAGATGAACCAAACATACCTTTGGCATCTAAGGTTTGGTCTTATTAACCTTAGTAGGATTCAAAGGTCGATAGCCGATGGGCCCTCGGGTTCATTGGTGGTGAGAGACTTCCCAACCTTTGAATCTTACTTTGAAGGTAAGATGACCAAGAGGTCTTTCAAGGTCGAGGGGTATAGAGACAAAGATATGTTAGAAATGGTTCATTCTGATTAGTGTGGTCCTATGCCCATCCAGGATAGAGGTAGCTTTGAATACTTCATGAGACGAATATTCAAAGTTATGTATATGTTTACATGATGGCCACAAGTCTGAATCTTTTGATTAGTTCAAAAAATTCAAGACGGTTGTGGAGAAACATCAAGGTAAAAGTATCAAGACACTACGATTAGATCGTGGTGGTGGGCACCTCTTAGGAAAGTTTAGGACTTACTTATCAGAAACATGGGATTCAATCCCAATTGACTACAGCTGGTACGCCCCAACAGAACGGTGCAGTAGAGCGAAGGAAAAGGGCTCTTATAGGGATAGGATAATGATGATCTGCTCCGAGTTGCCAGATTCGTTCTGGGGATATGCTCTGGAAATGATAGCGTACGTACTTGTTACCATCTAGGTCAGTACTTTCTACTCCCGTAGAAGTGTGGACTGGGTGAAAGCCAAGTCTAAGACATATTCAAATATGGGGTTGCTCAGCACATGTGCTGAGGAGGGATACTGATAAGTTGGAATCTAGTGCGCTTGTTTGCAGGGTATCCTAGAGGAACGAAAGGCGATTTTATAGTCTTAAGGCTCAAAGGGTAATCGTTGGGACGAATATCCGAATCTCAGAAGTAGACTATGTGATGAACCACGAACCCATTTGTAGACCAGTTCTTGAAAATTAAGAGGGGATGTTCTGACCTTAGTACCAACTGTACAAGAGGACACACCACAAGTCACTGCACCGCATGTCATAGAAGATACACAGGTGGTACCTCATCATAGTGTGAGGGTTGTTAGACAACCAGAAGGATTCATTGTTCTTGGGAGAGTATTCGGACTCGATCCCGGGTGACCATGAATCAAGATCCCTAGACCTATGACGAGGAACGCCCGCTTTGAAGAGATAAATCCGGTCATATGGATTTTGTTCAAAGGATGGATGAGAGTTGTGTATGTAAGAAATGTGACGGATACGTAGTGGTATTCTTGTACTATACGTAGATAATATTTTGTTAGTTGATAACAATGACAAATTTTATCAAACGTAAGTGTATGGTTGTCCAAATAGTAAATATGAAGGACTTGGAGAAGCAGGGCACATCCTTGGCAATCAAAGTTCTAAGGGATCACCAGCGAAGGATGTTGTGCTTATCCCAAGCTTCATATAGTGACAGTGTCTTATCTCGTTTTGCATGGAAACCTCCAAGAAAAGTTTTGAACTTTTCAGCAGTGGAGCCACTCTATCTAAGGAGATATGTTTAGATTATCAAAGGAGATAGAGCAGGGAATGACTGTTCCTTTAGCATCAACTCTAGGAAGCCTCACGTATGCTAAAAACGAGATCGGATATCTGTTTTGCTGTGGGCATGGTTAGCAGATATCAAAGTAACCCAGGTCAAGGAAATTAGATTGCGGTAAAAGCTTATATTAGTGCCTGAGAAGGGCTAAGGATTATAAACTTGTTTACCGGGTAGACCAATTCCCTATGTATTATACGGATATAGACTTCCAGTCGGATAGGGGCAAATGTAAGTATTCCTCGGGGTTTTGTGTTTACTTTTAGGAGGTAGAACCATAGTTTAGAGGAGTGTTGCGCAGCGGCTGCGTGATGGACTCCACCATGGAGGCTGAGTAAGTGGCAGCCTTTAAGGCAGCCAAAGGATGCTACATGGTCCAGGAACCTCAAGATGGACTTCGATGTGATTCCTGGTTTGCTCAGAGCTATCACATGTTGTTGTGATAAAGAAATGGTGCAGTTGCAAACTCGAAGAAATCATGAGCCCATAAGGCAAGTAAAACACATAGAGAGCAAGTACCACCCAGGAGAGGAAAAGGTGTTGTCGCCAAGATTGCATCGGAGGACAACCTGGCAGATCCCTTCACTAAGACTCTTCCATCTAGAACGTTTGACAGACATGTGGAGGGTATGGGAGTCAGATGTATGGCAGTGGGAGAATAATAGTGTCTTTAAGTATAAGTTGGAGATTGTAGGATGTGTATACTGAAAGACATGATTTCTTTATATGAACATTTTATTTTGAAAATAGAATTACAACTACACTAGCTGTTTATTTATAATAGTACATACACGAAGTCCCATTGCTTTGCATTGTAGATAACATGGTGTGTGGTGTCACACGAAATATCATGTTATGAGTTCCTTACTTAGCATAAATAGAGGCCCACAACCGAAATGGAATTGGACAACTCATCGGGATGATTGTAGTGTAATTAGGTGTGGTTGGTCTTGACCATAAAATTACACTAGTGTGCTTTGAGTACATTGGATAGGACCAAAACCTGAGGCTATCCGATTTGTACTCGCTCAATAATTGGATAGGACCTCAAGATATTATTATGGAGTACGATCCCTTAATCCTGAAATAATATCGGACATATATTATTAATTATTGTTTCTTTGATTTACCAATAGGCGAGATCTATTCTGTTAGATCGACAGACCCGGTATGTTGGGAAATAATATTAATAATATGATGTGCCGATGATTATTGAAGGAATCCGTATCCTGGTGAGTCAGGATGATGATGCCCCCTTGATGAGCTCAAAAGGTTCATCGTGCCAACCCTGCAGGTAGATTTTATTCGGCACGTTGAAAAGGTTGAGTGGTACTAATCAAGGACCCAGAAGTTAATTAATGTAAATTGTCAATAATTTAATTAATTAACGGGCATACGCTATCTTAAACACGGAGGGTGGATGACTCATAATAAATGGAGCTCATATGTAAATATGGGGGTTGGTGAGATAAGTCAATGAGGGCCCTTTAGTGGAATGGATCCTCATTAATGGACCGGGTTTGGATCCATTAGCAGGCCAAGATCCAACTCCTCCTCATGGTCCCTACCGTAGCCCTATAAATACCCCATGGTGGCATGAAAATAACTTAATTTATCTTTTGGAAGAATTTAATCCAATAGATCACAAGTAACTCTAGCCTCTTATCTTCTCTCCTCTCTCTCTCCAATTCACGGCGTCTACTGAATTCTCGAAGGAGAATATTCTGCGCTGGCAGAATTCTCGAAGGAGAATTCACAGAATTCTCTTGTGAATTCTCGAACGCAGACGTCGGCAGCATGCTAGGCCGCCTCGGGATTGCTGCTGATGGCAGCAAATGGCTGCTGCCGAAGGCAGCAATTAAGGAGGCAAGGCCGCCTTGGGATTGCAGCCGAAGGGTAGCAATCTGCTGCCTTGGTCGGCAGCAATTGAGGCGGCTAGGCTGCCTCGGGATTGCTGCCGAAGGGCAGTAAACTGCCTTGGCCGGCAGCAATTGAAGTGGTTACGGTCGCATTGGGAATTGCTATCGAGAGGAATAAAAATTGCTATTGAGAGTTTTCAGTTGGGAGAGGAGGAGATAAATTGCGAACATAAGTTGGAGTTGTGGGGTAACTTGGAGTTGCTCAGATCACAAGAACTTCAAAATACTTCTTGTTCAGACGTTAGCAGTGGAGGACGGAATCAATTGGGTTTGTGTTTGGATTATCTCCTAGGAGCGGCCAGCGACATCCCTTTGGTTGGGGATTGGTTAGCGTAAGGAGAAGGTATTGACTTGGTGGCCCAGGTCTTGGTAGATCGTCACCCACACGACGTCTAAGAGAGGAGGATCATACGGTAGATGATCGTAAGGTAACGGAAGGTATATTCTTCCTTGGCTCCTTATGTTCATTTTATGCCTTATTCATTAGTCTCGTCGTTTTATGTTTGTTATATAATTATTGTGATTGTGAATCATTGTTAATAATTATTTAACTAGACCCCGACCATAAACACAAAAGCCAGCGATCAACTCGTCGCCTTTTTCGCGGTCGAACGGCCGAGCAAATTACAAGGCCAATTTTGATAATTGGCTAAGTTGTAATTTGGATCGTTCGATATTGCACGAGACAATCGATGGGAGACGACTTTCCATTCGGATTAATTTTTAATCCGTAGGCATGGAGAGGTTTCTCGGATCTGATAGATCGACAGGTGTGCTAGAGGGGGGGGTGAATAGCATGTTTTCGTTGACGTCTCTACAAGGTTGTTAGCGCAGCGGAAACAATAATATGTAAAGGACAATAAAACAATTCTAACAACAAAAATTTAGTCGGTATCCACCCAAATGGTGACTAATCCAAGGATCCACACACGTACATCACTTCCACTATGAAAAATCTCCTTTAGGTGGAGAAACCTTTACAGCGGTGTTGTCTTCCTCTTTACAAAATGTAGTGATTGAAGAGAGAGGAAGATGAGAGGACTTTTCACACGAGCAGCACTTCGTTATAGTACGGAATCGTACTGTTCACGTGCAAAAAGGTCCTCCTTTTATTGGTGAACAGG
>JAGFNQ010004862.1:473294-673856 GCA_024364735.1 Boesenbergia rotunda | reverse complement strand
CGCCAAGGAGTTCGCTGAGAACGAGAGCCTCTTCTTCATGGAGACTTCCGCCCTCGAGGCCACCAACGTCGACAGTGCTTTCGTGACCATTCTCACCGAGATTTACCGGATCGTGAGCAAGAAGTCCCTTGTGGCCAACGACGACGCTGAGCCAACCGGGGACTCCAACCTACTGAAAGGAACTCAAATAGCAGTCTCCAGTCAAGAGCCTGCTGGCTATATATCTACATGCTGTCAATCTTCTTAGATGGAGTGCTTTTTTAAATTCATCTTTTTTTACTCAAACAGACCCCTGTGGAATTCTATTCTTGAACTTGTAGCCTCATAAACATGTCACAGGAATTTAAGAACATGGAAAAGTTTGGACTCTAGAGCCTTTAGCTTGCCAATGATAAAGTTTGGGATCAAGCCATTGTCTTCAATGTTTTCTAACATAGAAGATAGGTATTCTCATGTCTAAACCTATACCAATATCTAGGTTTTGCAATCTCACTAAATCTTCGACTAGTTATTTTTCTCATCCTTCCCCTCAAATCAGCTTCACTTAAGTTTTGTTATATCTGTTCTTGTGTGTATCGTTTCCTAGTGTGATTTCCTCATTCATAGTCCCTTCTCAATCGCAAGAATCATAAATACTTTGGAAATTTTATCTACACAAGCCATTAGCCATCCCTAAGTTATTGAATATGAATTAACGAATGCCACAACATCGCAAAAGTGAGTAGTTTCCGAGTGTTATTTCCTCTTCCATCTTCCCTTCTCAAATGCAATTATACATGAAAATTTTATCTAGACAAGGATTAACATACCATAAACAATTCAGTTTCACCTATAATAACTTTATCAAATTATATAAGGATTAGCATGCAAGTGTGAAAGACTAAGAAATTCTAAAATATTTTCATGTGAAATTTTAAAAAATAATTTTTTGGTCATTAAAGCTCTTACCTACTTTTAAGAACAATCTCAAACCTAATAACTTCAGTGTTTAGTACTGCTCTGGGGATAATATATTTGTTTAGTACCTACTATTTCTACTTTCAGTGCTTTGTTCCCTTGTCCTAGAGTTTCTTATCACTTTATCAATGCCAAATGTTTTGCTAGTCAGATCAGACCAATCAATTCAACCAATTATTAGAAACCAGAGGTAAACCTAGTTTCCTTTAACCGTAGAGACATTCTGATCGAATCAAACTATATACTAGAACAATATATTAGAATGAATATACAATAGTTGTTGCTTGACTATTTTCAACAAAACTAGCTTCTATCTTTTTTCTCGAACAAGACATCATACTTTACATAAAACTAGTCAAGTCGATCTCAACCTCTGGCACAGTTGGGTTTGAAACCTCCATTCTAAGTTCTAACCTACCTTCCAACCTCAAGTGGAAAATGTCTCTTGACCCTGTGCAAAGATAGCTATGTTCAACTATACTTCGGTGAAAAAATGTATAACTATATAATTATATAATACATGTGCTATTAAATTACAGTGGGCGGGGCTACCAAGTGTAGATGTTATAAGGGCCCTTAAAGAATTGGTTGTTAAGCCTAATGGCTAACCAAAATCCTAAAAGATATCTACAATCATTCTTTGATTTCACAGAGAGAGAGTCTTCCCCTAACTCGGGCTCTCTCAAGATCAAGAGCCTCTTCAAGGGTTGCGTCTTTCGACATGCCAGTCATCTGATACATACCCTTGCTAAGATGAAGTGGAGGAGGCAGAGGAAGGAACAACAGTTCGAGTTGATAAATCTGCAACTGAACTGGTCGTCCCCAAATGTCATCAGTCCCATCCACGAGCTTCCTGTCTTTGGTGAGTTTGATACTTAGTTTGTGCTATGACTATCCCTTGAATTCAGCATTAACTTTGACTGGGGATGGTGATGACAAAGCAGAGATGTCGCTTGCGGGACACCTTGAATGGGTTGAGGATGATTTGGAGGTTCTAGGGGAGGAGGATGGAGAGAATGAGATCGACCAGCTTGCGGAGAAGTTTATCGCTAGTTGCCACGAGAAGTTTCGGCTGGAGAAGGAGGAGTCTTATAGGAGGTACCAAGAGATGCTGGAAAGAAGCACATGAGGAAGTTAAATATTGTTCTTGTTATGTTCCTGTTCGTCGCTAAGGTTCAATGCTGGTGAAATGTTTGGGTTGCAAGACCAATTGTAGAGGTGAATAATGTCATCTCTGCAGGTATTATTGCCTCACATTCGCTCAAAAAATGGATACCGAATTTTATGCGAGACTATACAATTAGGTTGACATAAGATAGAAGAAAAAATATGGCAAAATGCTAAGTATCACCAGCACCAATAATCAAGTTGTTAATTGTGCACAAATAACTCGTATGAAATGTTTAGAACCAACTCTTCCTCAGTGATATATAATGAATTAAATGAATCCACGGACAAGAAAATCAGAACCTGTTTTGATATCTTATGTTGCGAGTCTTGGGCTGTCAAGGGCGAGTCCCATGGTATTCAAACCGTTGTCCACATAAACTACAGAACCAGTCACTGCTGAAGCCAGAGGTGACACCAAGAACGCTGCCGTGTTGCCAACTTCCTCTGCACAAACATGTCAATATTTGAACAGAAAGAAAAATGTGGAATTGAGCTGAGATGAGGGGAAACCTTTCCTCATCACCTAACAATACAACAGTAAAGATTATGCTTTCAACCTGCACACAGTTCTTTCTGCAACGGGGCATTGGCGTAGGAATAATCTATCATCTTTTCTATGAATCCAATAGCTTTTGCTGCTCGGCTTCCCAATGGCCCTGAGCACATATTAACATAAACAAAAAAGGAGGGGATACATAATATTTGCATGCGCATACTAAACACAACGATATTCAAGTTGGTGGCAACTCTTTTTTTTTTTTTGGTCGTTTGGAAATCTAAGTGAACAAATATTTAATAAGAGTAAATGAAACAACTGAACTTGAATACAATTAAGCATAAACTTTTATTCTTCTCTACTCGTAAAATTGTGAAATATTCACAAACAATTTCCATGAAACATTTCGCTTGACTTATTATGTATTCATAATAAAATATATATTTGTAGTTTTAGACGTAATGTTAGTTCCTAGATACTAAACTTTGAAGAAATAACTTATGAGCATAGGCTTGTTGAGCTGACTACATGCTTTAGTGATAAATATGCAACTTAAGTGGAGAAAAATGACTACCACCCATCTTGAGTCGAACTCGTTTTCCCCATAAATGTCCACATTTTATGTTTGACTAGGAAAAAAATATTCACTACTGTGATTTTTCCACACACCAGACACTACAAAATAAAATTTAAAAAAAAACTACAAAACTAACACACGGAAAAGTAAAATTATCAATCAGGAGAAATATTAAAGGGATCAATGCTATTTCTGAGAAGTCTGTACCTGCTGATATTGTATTTACTCGAATTTTGCCTTTTCGTCCTGCTTCAAAAGCTAATACCTGTAGCCAGAACTAAATGTAGTGAACAGAAAACATGTAATTCAAACCACAAATCATCATCAGTCTAGTATAACATTAAAGATCAAGGAAATCAAATGCACCCTAGTATCACTCTCCAAGGCTGCTTTTGCTGAACTCATTCCGCCTCCATATCTGCATATGGATATAAAAACGGACATACACAATTTAAACAACTTCAGCTGGTTTTACTAGAGAAGCTAGAGAACAGAATATACCCTGGAATGGTTCTTTCGGAAGCAATATATGTTAATGACAATGTAGCACCCCCTGCCACATTGGAGTTTAAAAGTTTAATGGATACAAGCAATTGCTATATTAACATAAAAAAACAAAATATCAAAAATTGTCTAGCAAGAAAAGATGAATGATAATGATATCCATAAAATCGAGAAAAATATTTATCTAGTGTATGCTAACTTTGTTAGTTTATTTTTTGGCAATCGTACAAACTATCTGTAAAGGTGTTTGATTATACTAGAGATACTAGAGTAGATTTGCAATCCTATAAAATCCCAAAATCATAGCCTGCCATGGGCAGATAAAGTCCAAATATTCATGCAATGCCCATGATCAGTTCCCTTTGAAAGATCACATGCATCACATCGAAGAGATGTTACATTTATCTGAGGACACAGTCAAAGGAAATCTGATTTTATTATAGTTAGTCTACTCTGAATATACCTTGGTTCATTATTGGAAGGAAGTGTTGGAGCAATGAAACAAAAGAGTAACTTGAAGCCGAGATTGCAGAAAGGTATCCTCTTCTAGATGTCTCCAAAAGTGGTTTTGTCACCTATTTACAGACACTGAAAATCTGAAGGGGAAAAAAATCGTACATGCATGTCTGTACTCAAATAAGAAGACAAAGGAAGACCTCTGGTCCATTAGCAAGTGAATGCACAAGGATATCGATGCTTTCATAATCATTCTTCACAGATTCAGCTACTTCCTGTGTAAACGAGATAAATATTTGAACAATAAGGAGCCAATTTAATTCCACAGCATTACTTTGGTAGGAGTCAGAATAAACAAGTTCAATTGTTCAACAATCTACCTTGACAGTCCAGTTTGAGGCCCCAGCATAACGTTTATTTGCTTTGACCTAAAATGCAACATAACATCAAGTCATTATATAGCGGAAAGGGCAAAGACAAGTTCAATGAAACAGTATCCTAGGCATTTTTTCCATACATCTTCTGGCACATCCTCAAGAGTATCGTAAACTGCATCAAGAGGATATACTTTGGCAATTTCCATAAGAGAACCATTTGGCAATCTTCAAAATAGCATCATTATCATAATCGCCCAAATAAAGTTATCAATTGTGTAAGGATATATGTTTAAGCTACAACGATAAGGTAGAGGAAAAACAATACATGAATGCTCATAATTCTTGTAACCCACATACCTGCGAGACTCATCAAACTTGCCACGCCTTAAGCTAGTCTCAAAAATGTTTAGAGCCTAAGCCTCAACAATGAAATTTTGTTAGTAGTTATTCTGTATTAAAAGCAAAATGTTATGAGAATGCAAATTCACACACAGGAACCCATGTGCCCACAAGAATTTCTGCCCCAGCAGCAGCAAGAGCCTTTGCAATTGCCCAACCATAGCCATTGTCATCAGCCACACCCGCAATAAAAGCTCTCTTACCTTAAAAAACAGAAGCAGTATCTCACTAAAGAAAAAAAACACAGCAAGCCATTTACGGGTAAACGACAATTTATCATCTTGTAAGCAATGAACTATGAACTACCAATTTTTCCAGTCAGCATCATTAAGGAATTCAAGCACTAGAATATCTAGAAAAGTGGTTTTCTTGATCTGGATTGTGAGCATGCAAACATAGTGCACTTAACATTCACTTGAGACAATAATTTTATAAGTTGATGCAAAAAAATATTTGATATAAGATGCTAAAATATTTAATATGCTACCACAAATATAACAGAAAAAAGAAAGTATTTCAAATTATACTGAGTGGGAAGAAATGTATAAAGAATCCAATACCTCTTAGATCAATGGGTAAGCCGTATGCCAATGTTTTCTCAGTTTCCCCAGACATTGCCCTGGTGATGACTCTGGAATGTTTTACAGAGGGTGGATGTCTCTTTGAAAGAGATTTGAGAAAGAAGGAATTTGACGAGCTTGTGAACCCTTGACTGGCTACTTTCAAGTTGAACTGCGAGATTGTTGTCATAGACATTAACACCCTCCTAGAAGTGGAGGCGCAATGGTTTGCTCCTACCACTTGTAAACCAGCAACTGCTGATGCCACCACCATTGTTCTTCAGATACCATAGCGATCAAACATAAGCCATAGTGGAAACAAGGAGTTTAAGCCAGACGTTAACTGGGTCTCAGTGTATATGGCAAGCATGCATTTCAAACAAAATATTCTATGCACAAAAGTGGAACAAACACCAAGGTACCAAAAGGAACATAACCAAGAAACAAATATCACAAACAATGACATAAATCAGAGAGATGTTTGACAAGGCACCTTCTTTATCCTTTCAATTAATCTAACACTAGTTCAAATTTTAGAAACATCCTTTAAACAAGATAGGTTTGTTAGTAATGGAGCGTCTAATACGGGCATTGTCTATAAAATCATCAACCTGTTCTCAATCAATAACCTTATCCACGACAGCGGACATGAGCGTATTGAAGTAGTCCACTCCGAAGCATTATATTGGAACCAACTTGAGGATATCTCTTACCTGTACTTGCGGCTGGAAGACTCCAAATTCGTCGAAGAAAGGATCTCCTTTTGGTTCGCTTCTCCGATGGGAAGTGGGCGGCGCCAGAAGGCCGAGAAAGCGTTGCCGATGCGACCTCTGAGTGAAGACCACCTCGTCGCCAAGGAGGTGATGGTGGTAAGAGTGAGGTTTAGGGTTTGCGTTTTGCGGAAGGTGGAGGTCGCGCTCGGCCTCTCCCTTCCGTTGAGCTCGATCTAGTTCGGGTTAGATGGATGTGTACTATTTGACAGTGCAGAACTCATTTAGTCCTTGGACAGTCTGTCCACTGTTTTCATTTTCTTTTTTTAAATGTAATTTTTATTATTTCTTATATATATATATATATATTTATTTATTTATTTATTTAAAAAAAATTGTAACCGGGTGTGTACATATATCCTGACATAACTTTCGGATCCTCTACATCCATGCGTGCATCGTTTCCTAGGTATCTCAGTGCATGCGAGACGTCTTAGCGATGTGTAGGCATGTGTAGGATACAAAATATATATACAGTTAATTTAAAGATTAATTATAACGGATTTAAATTAATAAGATTTTTTTTTAAAATTTAAATTTTTTTCTTAGATTATAATATTTAAAATAAAAAAAATCATAAATATTCACAAGATATATTATATATATTTAACATTTAAAATTTTAAAATTTAAGAATTAGATTGTAAAATTATAATAGATTTATAAGTGAATAAGATTTTTTCTCCTAGGGTTCAAACTTCCCTTAAGTTATAGTGTTTAAGATAATAAATTTTAGATATTAACGGAATATATATTATAGGATTAAAAAATTATTTATTAAAAATCACCATACGCGCCCATTGTGCGTGACATTGGAACCTATAATTAAGGCAGGATCTTAATTGATTAAGACAAAGCCTTTTATATATATATATATATATATATATATATATATATATATATATATATATATAGAAAAAAAGTAAGAGTAAAGAGACGTCTCAATTTATTTTTTTAAAATTAATATTTTTTTCAAATATAAATTATACCACATGAGCATATAATTTTTTTTTATCTTAAACATTATAATGAAAAAAAATTAAACCCTAAAAATCTTATTGATTTAAATCTATTATAACTCAATCTTTAAATTTTAAATTCTAAATACATATAATATATTCCTATAATTTAAGTTTTCTAATTAGATTATAATGTCTAAGCTATTTTTTTAAGATTTTATTTATAGGGTTTATATTTTCTAATTAAATTATAATATTCAAATTAAAAAAATACAAACGAAATTTTTTTAAATGTTTACAAAAACTAATAATATATTTAACGTTATATTTAAAAAATTATTATTTTTTTTTTAAAAATAAAAATTAACTTGGTGCATCCCATAGAATGAGGCGCACCTCAAACACGCCTCAATCACTTAAAAAAAAAAAAAGGGTTTGAAGACACCTTTAATTGAATTGGAAGTTCCTTCGATTGGCCGCAAACGAGTCTGCAACAGCGGAGGCACCTTCGATTGCCCACGAACAAGTCTGCAACATTTGATCCATATTTCAAACTAATACATATATAATCTCCTAATCTCCTTCAAACTAACACCTATTATCATACTAAGATCTAAAGATTAAATCTTAACCAGTAGCTGAATGTCTATCTTTGTCCATATGCTATTCAACTATCCCGATTAATAACATCTATGATGTATCTGAAATGGCATCAAAGAAGGGGACAAGATTGGAGTTGTGATCGTCACTAGAGAAATTGTTATAGGAAAGGTGGAGTAACTTCAAAGAAGACAACTGCATCAATATGTATGATGGTAATATCCCACTGAATGAGTTGTTCTCAATGTCAATCTCCTCCAGCATCGTTGAATTGGCGAGATATGAAGGGATGCCACCGATGAGTTGGTTTGAATACAAAAGACCAGCCAAGGAAGATGGTATCCAAGGTGTGATGGAATGAAACCTGTGAACAAGTTGGTCGAAAAATCGACATAGCTCAATTTTGTGCAATTGTACAAAAGATTAACGGGAAGCTGGCCGTGGAGCATATTATAGCTGAGGTCAATGAATTCAAGGTTCGCAAGCATTCCAAAGCTCTCAGGAATGCTTCCTTGTAGGTCATTTTGCTTCAGAGCAAGCACCTGTAGCTGAGACAAAGATCCAAGTTCCACAGGAATGGATCCTCTGAGGGTATTATCCGACAATTCAAGCAGTATGAGCTGAGAAAGATCGGACAAGGACGCTGAGAGGGTGCCTACCATGGACTTACCTTTAAGAGTAACTCTATTCACTCTTTGAGGGCTTAGGTTGCAGATGATGCCATTCCACTCGCAGACATGATTCTGCCGATTCCAGTTGCTGAGCGCATTTTCCGGATCAGAAATTATGCCTTTCTTGAACTCCAGAAGAGCAGATTGGTCTGTCCAAATTGTGCCACTCTGATGCAAAGGAAGAACAGATGGAACGAAGAGGAGGAGAGCAAATTTGGCCAAGACAATCGTGAGGCAATTCATCGACACAAGGTTATGTTATTAGTGTGTGTTGTGTTTACTTGCTGCAATCTCCTTAAGCATTAATGATGCCATGTAGCACTCTAATCCGCAATCACAAAGGTGGAGGATGATGAAAGGGAACTGGTCGTGATGGCACACTTTAGTGGTATGTCAATGTAACTTCTATATTTTACCACCTAGTGGTTCTTAATATTTTGTCATTGCCACTAAGTGATGCATACTGCACTGCATTTGGCTTTTCAAGGTTTGTCTCCCACAATAATGTAATGCACCGGATGATAAAGAGGGTGGAGAAGATGGCTGATGTCCCATTATTCATTGTGGCCGATGCTTGTTAATGGTGCTGCCACTTGACAAAAGGCTGCTGGTGCTGCTGCTGCTCTTGATGGCCTCTGGATGCGAAGATAATGCGTTAGGCAATTCAGGTGATACATCTTGCTCCCTTTTTCTTTTTCCAGTAGTGATCCTTCTCTATCGTTCGTTTCTTTTGATGTGTTATTTGCTCAATGGATCATCGAAGTAATGATTGAATTTATTTATCTAAAAAATATATATTTAAAATTACCAATACAAGGAAAAACATACGGTAAATAATTGTGCATATAAAAACCATTTATTTTCAAACACAAGTACGCACTCCGACCGTTCTTATCGCTAATTAACACGATCGGTACATTAACTAATTACTCCGCGCTCGTGATTATTTTCTAAGTGTAGTGGCCGCCGGTGCCGCGCGCCACCGGCTCCTCCGATCCCACGAAGGGGTTATGCGCCGCCGACGGCCGCCCCGTCCCCGTCGCCCTGCCGATCGGCCGTGACTCCGCCACCCCCTCCACGCCTTGCCCGCCGATCGGGTGCCCGGCCACCACCCCCGGCTCTTCGTGGCGCCGCATCGCCTCCTGCTTCTCGATCTCGGCCTCACGGAGCTTCTCCCGCTTCTTCGCCTCCGCCGCGGCCTTCTCCGCGGGCGTTCGGGCCGTCGCCTTCTCCACCTTCTCCTGCACGGTCGCCTTGGTCTTCTCCATCCCCGCCTGCGCCGACGCCGCGATGCCGGACGCCGCCTCCTTCACGGACTCCGTCGCTCTCTTCCCCGCTTGCATTTCCGGCGATCGATGGGTACGAATCCAAGTTGCAGCTCGAGGCATAAATAAAACGAAGAGATATGAATTAAATTGTTCTTAATTCATGACACGTGCTTAGTTCAACGAGCGACACGAGTCGATTCGGATCCTCGTGTCCAGCCACGTGTCATTAAGGCCGCCAAATATTTTAAATAAAACATCAAGTTTAAAATTAAAAAGAAAACATAAACAATTTAACATTTTTTTTATAATTTCAATAAATATTAAATCAGTGTTTTTTTTATTGCCATCTTTCATATTCTTCTGCCTCTTTCTTCGATCATTCTCTGCGATCGAGTCTTCCTTTGAGCCGTGCGATTCCGGATCGAGTCTTCCTATTTGTTTCATTTTTTGTCCGGTGATTTCTCGACATTTTGATACGGTTTGATGTTTTATACGCTCAGGAAATCCTTGGATCGATGGTGTTATTCCGGAGTGTGTCGGCGCTTTCGAAGCTTCGGTCTCGTTTAGTGAGTTTTTCCTTCTTTTTTTTTTTTTTGGGAAAAATAGATGATGTTTAGAGGCTTGTTTGCGGTTTGAATCTTAGATGATGGTTCGTTAGCAGTATTTTTCTTTATTTGTCGTTATATATGTGTGTTTTTGTGGGCTTTGTTTACAGGCACAGCAGTTGTCCTCTTTGGGTTCGATTCGATGGTTGCAAGTCCAGAGCGCAACGGATGCTGTGAATTTTTATCCTTCTTTGGATTAGTTTAAGAAATTGCAGTTGTTCAACTATTAAATGATTGTATGCGATTGTGATATGAGATTTATTCGCTGTTATGCTTCATTTTCTATATGTTACAGACTGAATGTGAAAACTGATGTCTGCAAAACCCTTTTTGGAATCCCAATTTTACGATTTTAACGATTCCCTCTTATTTGAACAAAGTGGAAAAACACAACAACAAATAGTTTTTATTCCCAACAACTTGGTCTCCGTTACAAGAATAGCAAAGATAATTTATTAATCTTTTCCTAGACTTTGTATTGGTTCAACATAAAATATAAGATCTATGTTCTTGAGAGTTCAGTTCTACTTTATAAGCTCATATGTTTTTTTCTTTTGAAATTTGTTTCCAAAAAAATCGGGGTTTGCATTTACTCAGAAAAAATAATTAATTGCTGCAAAGACACCACTTTTCACTAAGTATGGCCCATTTAATCTTGTTTGCAAAAATATCTATATTTTATGTCATTTGTTAAAATATTTCTTCTTTTTCATGATTATGTTTCTTTTTCAGGATCTTCATTCTCAGTTGAAAGAATTGATTCCAGAGCAGCAGGTTCATATATCCCTTCTTTTGATTTTCTATGTGATAACAATTGACGCACCACACAACCTTTGATTCCAAATACCATTCTTCAACTAACAGATACAATTTTCTTCCTTTGAGTCAGCTTTTTTTTTTAATGGTATTGTACATTGTAACAAAAGAGTTTTGGGCAACAAATCTATTAGATTGTAGATACATGGGAACCAACTCTTTTCGAATAAGTAAGCATCTTCATATTAACATTTTCTGCTTCTTGGGAGATTTAAATCCAAATTCCAATTATATATGAATGTGCGCATGCTCACACTGGTAATGTTTCTATTAAGCTATAATTAAATTGTGACTATGGTCTTTATTATGTGCTTCATGGAACCTGAAATAAAAAATCAAAGGGCTAATCTAATACGTATGGGCTTAATTTTTTTCTTTGCCTTCAAGACATGGTTAACATGCATCTATGGTCTTATATGTAAAAGAAAACATATGGGAAATAGCATTAATCTCGAGGAGTATAAGCTCTAGCTCTTGTTGAATCACACACGTAATATATAATATATATAATATATATATATATATATTATATATATATATATATATATATATATATATATAATTATAATCTAGTGAACTCTTGAAAACCCTTGCTTTATGTATTTTTGGTAATTATATTCTGTTTTCTTCCAGGAACGGTTGAAGAAATTGAAATCTGAACATGGGAAAGTTCAGCTTGGGAATATCACAGCAGATATGGTACAAAGACTCATATAGACACCATGAATATCACACCACAAGTCCACAACAAACTCACAATGGCCTGCATTTCCAGATCCATGGTTTTACTATTTTATTTTTACATGGCAGGTCATTGGTGGAATGAGAGGAATGACAGGACTGCTATGGGAAACATCATTACTTGATCCAGACGAGGTGCATTTTCTTAGTTCTGTAGACAATTTGCTTAGGCTTATGCTTTTTTTGACAAACTATTCCATGATTCATTGTCTGAAAAATTTCTATTGGCAATGAAAATTTTTTCAGGGGATACGATTTAGAGGACTTTCTATCCCTGAGTGTCAAAAGCTGCTGCCTGCTGCAAAAGATGCTGGAGAACCATTGCCTGAGGGACTTTTATGGCTTCTGTTGACTGGAAAGGTTATCTGTTAACTTGCTTCCCACAATCTAAGTTGTCTTCCTTTAGAGGGAGCTATGGGCGAGTGGACATAGGATTCAGGAAAAACATGAAGAAAGTGAAATCGTTGCCTGTAATTTAAGTGGAAATTTAATTCTCATGAAACAGTCGACAGTTCTATGTAGATTTTAAAATTAATTGTCTATCACATCTTATGTAGATTCGGCATTAGATCTCCGTACATGCAAGAGATGTGATTAAAGTTTCATATGTTTTGTTCCTTTACCTGGCACTCTGATTCCCGTACTATATCTGTCCTTGTAGTTTGTAGATGTTCCCAAACCCAAATATTTGTGGAAATATAAGAATAACCAGAATAGTTTTGGTCTTGACTACATACAACACTTGCCATTAATGTTGCTACTATTACTTTGCTTCATGTTAAAATGCCTTTTGTTTTCTTTAATCCTAGGTGCCTAATAAAGAACAAGTTGATGGACTATCAGCAGAGCTATGTAGTCGTGCAAAAATTCCAGGTTTCTTTATTATTGACTTAATTTTCTTTTACTTGTCAGTCGAGGAGGAAACAGTAAGTTATTATTTTTTGGATATTCTAGGACATGCTTGTGGTCAAATTCTTCTATATGTAAATTTTGAAATACTTTGACCAAAGAAAATTCATCAATAACTTGTGAGAAGGTTGGCATGATTACAGGTGAATTAGATACGTGGAAGGATCAGGTGTCAATGCCTTGTTTCCCACTATAATATTTGATGAATTTTATATGTTCGTTGCATTTTTTTCCCTCCTTAATATGCAATTATTATTTTACTAGATTACTAGCCTAATCTATGTGTACATTCCACTTATTTAAGTTATTTGGACTCTATGCACATATCAATGTATCACACAACATGCATTGGTGTTGTATGCCAATATTTAGCTTTTGATGACAAAACATTTTGGTAATCATCCCCATTGCAGGAGCTGAGATTTATCCATGCATAATATTAATTCATATTGAATCTTGTTTAATTTTTGTTTTTGATGTAGATCATGTGTTCAAGGCGATTGATTCTCTTCCAGTAGCAGCTCATCCAATGACACAGTTTGCAACTGGAGTTATGGCACTTCAGGTAATGAATAGTCTACTGTCAACTTCAGCAAAGGGGTCAAAGGTTGTGTTCCTAACTTAGAGTTAATTGGTTCATTGGAAGTGGCTAAGATTTATATAATCTGAAATATATTTCCTCTCCCTGAAATAGTCCCTTCTCAATGACTGAAGAGCTGAAAAGATGTCTCTGGTGTTGTAATAGATAGTTGAAATTAACTTCTAAGACAATTGTATCAAATGGTTCTAAAATATGGTTTATTACTAATCTAAATTTGATGGCGTGATTTATACAAGGCTTGTTTCTGTTTGTGTTATTTTCTAAATTAGTAAGCTATGCTTTTTACAGGATATCTGCCTACCTACAATATTGTGTTAGTTTGTGAGACAACTAAAAAAAACGATTAACCAGGTTGGGTAACGTCGAACCTGGAATGACTAGCCTGACCCCACGGAAGTTTCTCACCGGCCGCTAGGGTAAATCGGAAAGTGCTCGCAGCGGGCAGTCCAGAAGCCTCACATCCCACGGTTGCACGCCCTATTTGGAGAAAAAATTCCTGCAAAATTTACCGTAGCTAGGGCTCGAACTGTGGGTGCTTGGGAGATAACTAGTCGCTCTTCTGCTGCACCATAGCCCGGGGGCTTGTGAGACAACTAGCTTAGCCTTCTCATGTTCCTCTGTCGCAATTTTATCATTTATTATTCATTGATTAATTTTGTTTTGGTGGAAAAGGTTGGTTGATACTTTCATCTATTGTGTCTCAATATTAAGTTTTGAATCTTGTTTCAGATGTATATTTTTTTTTAAATATTTATTGTTATTTGGTCAAGTTTTAGATCTTGCTTGGAGAAATCTAGTGGCATTCAGTTACAGAAAGGGTATTTAAAATATAGAATGTTGGGTAAGTGACAATCACTTTTCCCATTTTCAGGTTGATAGTGAATTTCAGAAGGCATATGAAAAGGGGATGCCAAAAGTTAAGTAAGTTCTCTGTTACTTCTATCTATACTTTGTTCATGACTTTGAGTTATAGTGTAACAAAATTCACCACTGTGTTAGGTTTTGGGAGCTAACATATGAGGATTCAATGAACTTGATTGCTCGTCTACCATCATTGGCTTCATATGTTTATAGAAGGTAAGTTTCCATCTATCTGCTAATTCGCTATTTCTATGTAAGTGATGCTTCACTTAACTTTCTCCTAGTAATTAATAAAGATTTTTGCCTTTAGCAACCATATTACTTCTTTTTCATCTCTGTAGTCCTATTGCTATATACTCATATATACTATCTATCATAACAAGTTGCCTAATCCCATCGCTTGATAGTTCTGCCAAAGAAAATTACTTTAGTTTTTGAGATCTGAGCTATATTATTTTCACTTAGGGCTGCTTATAAATTGACAGCTAGGAGATCCATTTTCAAAAACTGATTTTTCTTCCGGTTACACTTTTAGAATTTACAAGGATGGTGGAATCATACCGGCAGATAGTTCTCTGGATTATGCAGCTAATTTTTCTCACATGCTTGGATATGATGATCCTAAAATGCTTGAGCTGATGAGACTTTATATAACAATACACAGGTGTGTATATGTTGATAATAACTGAAAATTTTAAGGATGCTTCTTGTGATCATATTTTATAGTTGATGTTTTGGTTTATATGCTTCAGTGACCACGAGGGTGGCAATGTTAGTGCTCACACTGCTCATCTGGTAATCAGAACATTATATATGTTTATTTCTTCTCTTATTGTCTTTTATGTGTTCGTTTGCATGTGTATGCTTACAGTAAGCACTTGGATTAGAGATGACAACGGGTGCCCTAATAATGGGATTCCCATGGGTACTCTATTTAAATGGGCGAGTTTCAGATATATATATTTCTGATTGCAGCTAAGGCTTGGTGGGAATTTATGAGTTTCATAATAGTGGGTATTTTAAGATACACACATATATATGTATATATGGACCCTACAGTAGGTGAATACTTAGGCTGCATTTGATTTGAGTCATTTTTCTTTTCATTTTCTAGAAAATCGTATTATCTCATTTCTTGGAAAATGTTCATTTTCTAGAAAATTACATTTTCTCATTTATTGGAAAATGATTTTTAGATATTCTCTAGTTTTCCAAAATGATATATCTTTTTCTAGAAAACAGAGGTGGAAAATGCAAATCAAACACTATTTTCTAGAAAATTATATTTTCTCATAAAATGAAAACAGAAAATACACAAACCAAACACAACCTTACAGTTCCCACCACTCTTTCTCAAAAAAGCACCCCCTTAGTTGTGTTTATGATAATTTGATGATTTTAGTAACGGTTGGCTAATATGTTGTTTTTATATTTGTTTGTTAATCAATAACAATTTTATACTTGAGGAATTTGATTACTGTTTATTTGGGTATTCAGCTATCTGTATAGTTAAAGAACGGATTCAAGTATAGTTATGTAACTTATATAGGTATTTTGTGGGTTGAATATTCCTTAAATTAAAATGGTACTAGTTTGAATAATATGTTAAATTTGATTACTGTTTATTTGGGTATTCAGCTATCTGTATAGTTAAAGAACGGATTCAAGTATAGTTATGTAACTTATATAGGTATTTTGTGGGTTGAATATTCCTTCAATTAAAATGGTACTAGTTTGAATAATATGTTAAATCATGGGTATCCAATCCGTTGTCATCCCTAATTCTAACACAAAAGGTATTTATTAACGTTGGCGTTCTATCCTATCATTGTATATGCATAGACTTTTCCTTACCGAACAAGTTTATAACTTGCAGGTCGGCAGTGCTCTTTCAGATCCTTTCCTTTCATTTGCAGCCGCACTAAATGGTTTAGCTGGACCTCTACATGGCTTAGCTAATCAGGTATACGATTAATTAATAGTCAGTTTTCCTTTTTGGTTTCCATGCATGTGACTTCGATAAATTAACAGTAATCTGTCTTTCATGCCAAAATAATGTTGGAATATCATCCGACTTTATGATATTGTGAATTAACCTGTCCAATTAGTTGCTCGATTAATGATATTATTATGTTTACTGTTTTTGACTATTACGCAGGAAGTTCTTTTATGGATTGAATCTCTTGTTAAGGAGTGTGGAGAGGATATTACCACAGATCAGTTAAAGGACTACGTTTGGAAAACCTTAAAAAGCGGCAAGGTACTATAATTTGACATTTCAATCCAATATGCAAGTAGAATAGTAGTTTTACCGTGGATGAGTTGGAAGTGAGACAATTTCATTTATTGCAAAAGGACAATAAAGCATTGAAAGTTTTCCTAATCTAATTTGATGGTTTAGTTTGAAGAGACTAGAGTCACCAATCTCAAGTTCGAGCACTGTCTACAGGTTGTACCTGGTTATGGACACGGGGTGCTAAGGAAGACAGATCCCAGATATACCTGCCAAAGGGAATTTGCATTGAAGCATTTGCCTCATGATCCACTTTTTAAGCTGGTCTCTCTATGATTACTTTTCCCTTAATTTCTCTAATATCAGGAGGTGCGATCAGTTTAGCTGATCCTTTTTTCATATGTTATTCTTGCAGGTTTCAAAGTTGTATGAAGTTGTTCCTCCTATCCTCACTGAGCTAGGCAAGGTAATTACTAAGCAGCTTATCAATAAGATTTGCTTATCAATTCTGTTCGGGAACATGTTCTTATGTTCGATCAAGTTAGATGGCGAACCTGTTTATCACAGTCAGACATTATTTGTCCCAACTATTCGGGTTCATGAAGTTTATATCCCTCAATTGAACTTTATGCAAATTTACATCTTTATTTTTACTAGTAAACTCTGCCAGTTATTTTCACTTTATATATATACATATAGCACATATACCTACACATACAAACATACATATATATTTATACAAGAATGTTACCCTACTTATCCTGTGGTGCTCACCTTATGAGTACTATATATATATATATATATTTTAGAGCTTAATGTTTAGAATTTAGGGCTTAGAGTTTGGATTATAATATTTAAGCTAAAGAAATTTAAAAAACATTACACATGATGCTCACAAGGCTCACATCATAAAGGAAGTAGGGTATCATGACTCTCTCTCTCTCTCTCTCTCTCTCTACACACACACACACAACTGTGAAATAATATTTTGGACTGGAATTCTTGCAGGTCAAGAATCCATGGCCAAATGTTGATGCTCATAGTGGAGTTCTTCTGAAGTATTTTGGTCTATCAGAAGCACGGTAAGCTATATCATACTTAGAATTGGCATGTTTTTGAATTTATTGGTTTGGCGCCAAAAAATTGAAACAATATCAGTTGAAACCAGGGCCATTTTAGTTCGGTTTGAAAAATTCAAACTAGAACCATTTTGGTTCGGTATGAGCAAACCAAACTGAAATTGCTTGTTTGATTTCAGTTTATTTTGTTTGAAACCTTAAATTAGAAAAATAAACATATATTATCCAAAACTAGTTTCCTAATAAGATTTTCATTGAGAATAACAATAAAAATTATGTTGACTAAAATGTATTGATAACTATACCTAGTTAGTCAATCGAACCAAAAAATTGTTGAATCAAATTCATGCCCATCGGCAATAAAATTCTGCCATATTTTATATTTTCAGGTACTACACTGTTTTATTTGGGGTCTCAAGAAGCATTGGTATCGGCTCTCAGGTTCGTGACTCTGCATACATGCCTTCGATGTGATTATAAACTCATCGTTGTTAAGTGGTAAAATCTTTTGAATTGTTGTAGCTTATATGGGACCGTGCACTTGGTTTACCTCTTGAGAGGCCAAAGAGTGTGACGATGGATTGGCTTGAAAGCTACTGCAAAAAAGCTGCTTGAGCTACGACTAGGTGAATTCCTTTTTGTTGGTTCTATCTAAAATAAATATCTTGATGCAAAGTGTTTCGCGAGCAGTTTCCTTTTGTTTGCGGAGTTAGGTCGATCGATTTGCTCACTAACCTATTCATTGAGTCCTGGATGTCATCATGATGAATTCCTGAGATTATTTTACCATCACTTGTAATAAATTTGATCCAAAGTGATCTTTGTAATTTATATACCAATAGAAGAACAGGGTCTTAATAATTAGAAATGAGACCGAATGCAATATTTGAGGATGACTTTGGTACCATCTTAACTAATGTTCTGTAAAGGTCAGACTTAGGCTTGTGCAAACGGTCGGTTAAATCGAACTAACCGACCGAACCAACCGAATTTAAAAGTTTGGTTTGGTTAATTCGGGATTTCATTTTTTTTCCGAAAGTATCGGTTTAATTGGATTGATTTTGATTTTGAAAATTGAAATTCAATTAAACCGATTATATCTATAATTTAAATAAAATCGAACCAAATTAGAACTGAATTAAATAAAAATTAAATCAAATAAAATCAAACGGAAATTAAATTGAAATCAAATTAAATTAATATTATAAGTTGGAATGAATCAAATCAGAACAAATTAAATTGATATTATAAGTTGAACTAAATCAAATTAAGATTAAATCAAATTAAACCAAAAGCGAAGCAAATCGAATAGAAAAATTCGGTTATTTCGATCGAAAATCGAATAAATCGATATTTTATCGGTTCGGTTTTTTGAAAAGTTCGGTTTGGTTTTTTGAAAAGTTGAGTTCGGTTTGGTTGATTCGAAAACAATTCGGTCAATTCAATTTTAAATTTAATTGGTTCGGTCGGCTCGATTTTAACTGATTGTACACATTTGCGAAATGGAAATCATGCCATAAATCAGTTTGAGTCATCCATTTTTTTTTGTCAATTTTCTTAAAAGATCTATATTATTTGATCAGCTCCCATTTACTCAAATTATTACATAATTCTGGTGTTTATAAAGTTAAAACCATTTTTATTTAAATGTAAAATTGATATAATCTTTTAGAGAATAAAATCTTTCAGTTGCTAATTTAAGTTAGGACTATAACGTGTATTAAAATACGATCTACAAAAGTACTTTTTTTTTTTTTTTCATATAAGTATTTCTTTTATTTTGGTAGAAACTAGTGCGAATAAGTCAGATGAAAATTAAAACTATTTGGGCTAACTGACTTAAACGTATATATGAAAATTTAAATTTTACAAGAAATTAATTTAATGTAAAAATTATTATTTACAATTAAATATATGTCATTGAAAGGTCAAACCTGGTCTCATGGTCTAGTGGTTAGGACATTGGACTCTGAATGCAGTAACCCGAGTTCAAATCTCGGTGGGACCTCTTTTTAAGTTTTTAATTCAAATAATACTTTATTTTTGTTTTATATAACTTTATTTTGAAATAAAAACAACGCCCGTTACAGATATGTTTTCAACTCTTTTACTTTTCCAATTTTTAAAAGTGTCATTCATAAATATTTTAAGAAATTCTAAAAGTGTCATTCAAAAATAATTTTAATTTTTTTATTCAAAGAATATTGGAGAAGAAAAATTGAAATCCTATTTACAAAATTAATTTTCATTGAATGAATCGCTAAACAGCTGAACATGGAGGAACGAACACTAAAAATTGCACTTATAAAATTTTTGATATTATATTTTATGAATCCAGTAACCCCTAAAATCTTTTGAAATGTAGATGTTATTAAATAAAAAATATATAAAAGTTTAGTTTTAAGAGTTATTATGTGTTTCGGATTTATCCAGTAGCCAACAAGAGTATTCGTGCCTTGTGAATAACATGTCAAATAGATAATTTTATTGAAACCTCATTATTACGAAACATATATTACTATAATGGATAAAAGTTTGAATTTCGATAAAATTAAGAAAAATATTCTTTTCACAGTGATCAATTATAACTTCTGGACTTACCTCACAAATAGTCATAAGACCGATCATTGAATTGACAGATTTCATCTTTTACAATAAGCTAATTATATATCTATTCATTAAAATTAATTATTTGCTCCCATGGTATGACATAGTTGATATTGTATGAGTAGTTATGATATTGTATGAGTAATTGTTCTAATATATTTGCTCTCGTGATTTGACATAGTGGATATTGTAGGAGTAGTTATGATATTGTATGAGTAATTGTTCTAATATATTTTGGAATTCTTAACTGTTACAAAATGACTCCTCTGTAAATAATCATTGACGTAGAGTAAAATATTCATTTTTATGATTTACTTATATATACTATATATATCTAAATAAGGACCGATTATACTGAAATCTATTCTGTTTTATTCCAATCTAATTATCTATCTATTATATAAAAAAAGATTATTATACATCAATTTTTTATTTATTTTTATAAAGTGATAAAGTTACAGTGAACTATTGTGATAATGCTTCCCTCGGAATCATAAGAGTTATTTTTTTTCTTTTATAATTTATTTTCTTTTAATAATTTTTTATATTTAGTTTTTCTTTTTATTCGACCATAAATATATTGTATAAAAATTTTCTTTTTTTTAATGAATTGATTGGTATTTTTCTTCTTTTTTATATGAAAACGAATATCCATCCACATATTTATGTCTATTAAAAAATTAAATATCTCCTGTATTAAATTTTTTTTTTCTTATTTTCATAACGATCATCTTTCAAAAAAATATATACTAAAATTAACATCATATATATATATATATATATATATATAAAATTAAAAAAAATAAATTAAATATCTACCTAACATATTTAATATTGATAATCTTTATTGAATATTAGGATCGATGCTAATAGGCTAATTAGTTTTAGCCATACAAGTTTGCAACTGAGAACATAAACCCGATATTAAAACATCAAATTATATGACTTTATTAATAATTGATGATATGGTTGAATAAGCCCGTCATGGCGGGTAAGGATGATGGAGAAGCTGAAGGATGAGACACTTCGAATCAAAAAGATTCTCCAGCCCAGGCCCAGGGATCTTCTTCAGAGTTTCGCTCGGAACAGTCGGCTAGAAGACCCCCGGGTTCGCCTCGACAGATTGGGTCCCGAGAACAGGATGTGGTCGAATGAGCCCCGGCCAGGACAAAGGATGAAGAGTCTGCCCGACACAACAACGGTGATTAGTGGAGACCCTCTGTCCCAGGTCTCGGGAAATTCCCGAGGGTGAGGTGCCCGGGAAGGGCAGCTGAAGTTCTTCCTCGGGGGCATCTCGAGGGGTTGGGTCTCGAGAGCACATCGGGAGTTGTGACGCACGGGAACCCCGGGCTCTCCTGGGGGGGGGGGGGGAGTCCTCATGATAATCGACCTCAGACATTGACCCTTCCCTCGAGGAACAGATAAGCACTCCCGTTATGCAAGGTCTGCACGATCCCTGAATCTTGAAACGGGCAGAAGCCGATAACGGCGAAGACCGTTTCAAAGGATATCCCATAACCACTGAAAGAGGAGGAGGACGTGGTTTACGTATCGGAGATGTGACTAATCGAGGGTCACGTCTATTCTGTCGTGATCGGTATAAAAGGTTACAATCCCTCCGGTAAGGGGGTTACAATCTCTCGTTTTACATACTATCTTTTTTTCTCACTGCGATTACTCTTCAGACAACCAACTAACTTTAGCGTCGGAGTGGACTCCGCCGGATCCCTGCCGGCGTGTCCCCTAACGCTTGTGTTAACTTCGCAAGACCCCCAAGTTCTTCTCCAATTTGGTAACTTCCCTGTGGGCAAGACCTCGACGACTGGCCATCGGCGATGACTCCTTCCGGAACAAATTTGACGCCGTCTGTGGGAAACTCTAACAAGGGACTTGAAGGAGCACCGATGGCGGAAGCAGAGGACGTTACCCATCCGCGAGAGGATGAATGACCCAAGCAAGAATGAAGGGAAGTCGAGAGCGAGGAGGTACAGATCCTGTCACGCCCCGAGGAGCCGCTCGTTCGATACCGACCGGACAGCTACTCCCTCGTCCCGGCGGACAATCCGAAACCTAATCACCACGACTACCTTAGCATGCTTGTACCACAGCCTATAGGGCTGGAACAAGCGACTGTACAAAGCAAAAATGAGAACGACGACAAAGCTGCGTACCGGTACGACTTACGACAAAACCAAAACGGAACCGAGGCCTCCATGGCACACAAAAGTACAACTATACTGTCGTAAAATGAACGTCACAACAGAGCACAGCATATGACAGTGGAATGAAAAGAAACAAACTAATAAAAGAAAAGGGTACCAACATGTACCACAACCAAAACACGGAACAATCGCGGAAATCGTCTCGGAGACACATGAACTGGGACAGGCTGCTGGGCAATCCAGTCGATCATCCTGAAAAGAGAAAAACAGGGCTAACTGGGTGAGTCCTAAGAACTCAGCGAATACAATCTAATATGCACAGGAAGAAATACTAGCAGTAAGTCACTGTCTATCTATTTATCACAATACTGAAGATAATTGTAGTAAAAAGAAATGCAGAACTGAACCATAAGCAGTAAAGGAACTACATACCTACCTGCGTCGATCCAAACCCGGTAGTATGCATGTCAACCAAGTGCAACAATCAAGTGCAACAATCACAATCATATGCATCAATGCACAGTATGCTCATGATGCAGCATGGGTCACCCCTGATGCCTCGATCAATAATGCACACGCGAGACCATATGGGTAGGGCTCTGACCTGGTCTTCCCTGCACGAACAGACGGTCAATAATGCACACGCGGGACCGAATGGGTAGGGTCGGAGACCATGAACGTACCCCGCCATCGGGTGGAGTAACGTCCTAAACACCCCTCACTATCATCGGATAGGTAGGGGACCTGCTGCAGCGCCGGGTACCGCCAACGGGGCTGCACGACAGGTCATGTGGCAGGTCTGACGGCCCATCTCAACCACTAGGGGAGTCAAAGGTCGCCTACATATGCCCCTACACGAGTAGCAAGTACGACGGCCCATCTCAACCTCTAGGGAGTCAAAGGTCGTCCCCTATGCTACGTGCAACAATGATGCATGTCACTATCCCATGCATCATCCACTATCTATCCCTGCTGTCATCTACATGATATGCAGTAGTATAAATAACCGGTATGCACCAATACCTAAATCCTAGCGTAAGGTATAAGGTATGATGTCCACAGATCCAATAAACACAGTAGCATGGAACAGTAAACAGTAATCCCTCAGCAGATAGCAAGTACCGAAATATAGTACAAGAATAAAATTAATAGGTATCCCTACTACTATCATATCTAACTATGCATAGTAAAGGTACCCGCCTCGATATGAAGAAGTCCAGGCGTCGAGAACCCCCCGTCCAAATAATAGCCGCGACGAATGGATCAAATCAATGCCCTGCATCAAAACAAATACAACTTATCTAAATATACAATCAATAAGAAACTTAGCCAAATATCATCTAATTTAATTAGGATCAATTTTATTTAATTAATCCTAATTCTTTAATCATTTTCCTATACCCAAATCAAATTCAACTAACTTAGGTTTTATTCCCAAACTAATACGATCCAACTTAAATCCAAACCCATAACCTAATCAAACACTCAGATTAGCAACCGGTGATATCCAAAACCAACACCACAATCCCCAATCTAAACAGATTCAAAAAGATACGAAGAACTCAGAAAAACTGAAACTCCACCATACACCTATCACAGCTCACGACAACATGATCAACACACAAAACCTAGTCTAAACCATCCGGATTCACAGCCACAAGCCGAATCATTAATCAACACCCTAAGAACCGAGTTGATCAGCAGACAATCGAAGCCCAAAATCCCGACTCCAAAGCTGATCCAACATAGCATACCACCAAGACAAAGACAAGAATCGAATGAAGGGTAATCCACTACAACATATCTAATTGTATCAACCCAATTCACAACCAAACGATTCCCATTCCAACAAAGAACAGAGATAGACTTCGAATTGATCAACTAACGCACCCATAGATATGATACCATAAGAATATGACCTATACCTTCTCTAATCTCTCGACCAGAGCAAGAATGACATCGACCAACACAAGCATAACAATTCCAATTCATTCGGAGATCAAGAACAATAACGAAAACTGGAAATCAAACCATCGTAGATCATAGCAATGGAAGAGAAAGCCAAAAGAGTAAAACGAGATCACATCAGACCCGAAATTTGATCCAAGAAATCAAATCCTTACCTCAGATCGAATCAATGCGCCTTAACTCCGGCTCCAGTGATCACAGACGCGACTCCCAAACACCCGATCGGCTAAGAGAACACCTAGAACCATAGATCCAGACTCAGGACCAAGATAAGTTGAGAACTACCGAGAGGATCAAGGTTAGAAACCTCGGATCAAAAACTAGGTCAAAATCACACCGCTTACCTCCTCAATGATGCCGGCGACGACGCGATCTGCCAGGGGAACAGGGTCACGAACCTCCTAGTGTCGAGTATCCCCGGCGGCACGAGCTAAGGGGTCGTTGGCGCTGGTTCCGTGGCCCGAAGGTGGCGGCGAGAAGAAGAAAACGAAGAAGAAGGCGAAGATGCGAGAGAGAGAGCGAGAGAGGGAGAGAGAGATCGAGCGTGATGGCATCTGCGAAATCGAGGGGCAAAACATTTAATACACAAAGGGTTATTTGCATCTAACCCCTCAAATTTCCGAAATTCTCACAGACACCCTTAAGTTCGGAAATTTTGCATTTTAAACCCTTGAATTTCCCAGATTCTCACAGATCCATCCTCACCTCAGAGGGGGAGGCACGCGTATCGCCCTTGACCTCGCACCAGAATTGGGAAACCGCCTCGTCGAGTGCCTGCGAAACCATAAAGATGCGTTCGCTTGGGCCGCTGAAGAGATTAAAGGGGTCCCCCCGGCGCTGGCCATGCATCACCTACATGTTACACCGAAGACCCGACCCGTGAAGCAAAAGCGAAGGCATTTCTCCCCTGAGCAAGATAAGACTATTCGGGATGAAGTTCAGAAGCTATTAAAAGCTGGGCATATCAGAGAAGTCCGATTCCCTGCTTAGCTGGCTAATGTGGTCCTTGTTCCCAAGCCGGGGGGCAAATGGCGAGTCTGCATCGACTTCCGGGACCTAAACAAAGTCTGCCCAAAAGACTGCTACCCCCACCTCGGATAGATCGGCTGGTGGACTCTACAGCCGGCTGTGAGTTCATCTCAATGTTAGACGCTTACTAGGGCTACCACCAAGTCCCCCTCGCTCCCGAGGACCAGGAGAAGGTCAGTTTTGTGACGGCTGACAGCACGTACTGCTACAATGTTATGCCCTTTGGCTTGCGTAATGTGGGCGCCACGTACTAGCGGATGATGGACAAAGTCTTCAGGCACCAGATCGGGTGGAACATTGAGGTGTACGTGGACAATATCTTGGTCAAGAAGGACAGGGGGGGTGACATGATATCTGACCTTGAGGAGACGTTCGCCACCCTGAGAGCACACAAGTTGAAACTGAACCTAACTAAATGTTTGTTTGGGGTAAAAAGTGGCACGTTCTTGGGGTACATGGTGATGGAGAGGGGGATCGAAGCCAATGCGGAAAAGGTAAAGGCCATTTTGGATATGCCACCCCCGGGAAGTACAGCGGCTGAACGGTAGGATCACGGCGTTATCTCGGTTCATATCCAAATCCGCGGACAAAGCCCTCCCCTTTTTCAAAATTCTGAGGAAGGCCGTCAAGTTCGAATGGGATGACCAGTGTGAGAAGGCCTTTGCGGAGTTGAAGATCTATCTGGCAGATCTCCCGACCTTGCATAAGCCCATGGAAGGGGATACCTTATTTGTCTACTTATCAGCAGCTGAGCAAGCGGTAGGATCGGCGCTCGTCCGAGAGCAAGATCGGATACAACACCCCATCTATTTTTTCAAACACCTGCTAAAGGATGCCGAGACGCGGTACACCATGATGGAAAAATTGGTCTACGCCTTGGTCCTGATTGCTCGAAGGTTACGACCATACTTCTTAGTGCATCCCATCGTGGTCCTCACTAATAGCCCGCTCGCCCGAGTCCTCACTAACCCCGAGGCATCGGGCAGGTTAATCAAATGGACGACGGAGTTAAGTGAATATAGAATTGAGTATCTGCCTCGAGCCGCCATCAAAGCACATGCCCTCTCCGACTTCATGTTGGAGACCGTCCCGGAGGCAGAGACCGAAGGTATACGGAAGGTCTATGTGGATGGATCCGCCAACAGCCAGCACAGCGGAGTTGGACTGCTATTGATTTCCCCTAGGGGAGACACGCTGCATCTGTCTACCCGACTGCACTTTAAAGCTACCAACAATGAGGCTGAATATGAGGCGATCCTGGTAGGATTACAAGTCGCTCGGCACATGGGAGCTCGTCGAATCACGGTCTATTCGGACTCTCAATTGGTGGCTCAGCAAATAGCGGGTGGTTTCGAAGTCAGATGCGAGCGACTGCAAAGGTATGTAGCCCTCTATGAGCAACTAAAAGCAGCTTTCTCGGAGGTCATTCTGCAGAAGATCTCCCGGTCGGATAATGTGCGGGCCGACGAGTTACCCAAGCTGGCCAGTTCCATGTCTACCTGGCAGTTGGAGGAGCCTAGTGTGACGGAAGCAATGGTTGCCCAAATTGGAGGAGAGGCCAGGATGGACAGCCCCACAGACTGGAGGGATCCCTACATAGCATTCCTTCGGGATGGATCCTTGCCGAGTGGGGGCCAAGATAGTCGGTTGTTTCTCCGACGGATGGACAGGTTCACACTGGTCGGGGATCAGCTATACAGGAAGGCCTATGCCCGACCCCTCATAAAATGCGTCGGGCCAGAAGAGACTGGCTACGTAATACGAGAGGTGCATGAGGGCATCTGTAGGAGCCACATCGGAGGAAGGTCCCTATCTCGAAAGATCCTTTTGGCTGGATACTTTTGGCCCACCTTGCAGGCCGACTCGCTTAAGTTTATGGCCAGATGCAAGGTTTGTCAGAGGCATCAGCATGTGTCGTACCGCCCAACGGAACCCTTGCGAGTTTCCACAGTATCGTGCCCGTTCGACCAGTGGGGAATGGACATTGTGAGGCCTTTCCCCATTGGGCCCCAGCAGAAGAAGTTCCTTCTGGTCTTCGTCGATTACTTTTCTAAGTGGGTAGAAGCTGAACCTCTGGTCAACATCACAGAGGGGGCGGTAATGAAAGTTTTATGGAAAGATATTGTCTGCAGATATGACATTCCTCATAAGCTGGTATCAGACAACGGGAGACAATTCTCCGGACGCAGATTGAAGGAATGGTGTGAAGGATTGGGCATTCGGCAGACCTTCACCTCTGTTGCATACCCACAAAGCAATAGACAAGCGGAGGTAGTCAATCGGGAAATTCTACGAAGGCTCAAGGTAAAGCTGGACCATGTCGGACGCAGCTGGGTTGAAGAACTTCCCATCATCTTGTGGTCCTACCGGACTACCCCAAAAGAAGGAACGGGCGAGAGCCCTTTCCAGCTGGTCTACGGAGTTGAGGCCGTCATTCCGGTGGAAGTAGGGGAAGAGTCCCCGCGACGGAAACATTATCGCAAGGAAGATAACGACCAGGAGCATTTGATTGATCTGGATCTCATCTCGGAGGTACGGGATAAAGCTGCAGCAAGATTGGAGGCCTATCGAAGAAGGATGCAGCTAGCCTACAACCACCCGGTGATCGCCTGCAGCTTCGAGGTAGGTGATCGAGTTTGGAAGAGAATCAAATCGGTAGGTGATCCCGGGAAGTTAGAGCTGCAGTGGGACGACCCCTACGTTGTCGTCAAAAAACTTACAGGAGGCAGCTGTTATTTGGAAGACAATGAAGGCAGAAGACTGGAAAGGCCCTGGCATGCTAAGCATCTTCGTCCCTACTGTACTTTGTGAGTTGCCGTGTAGGGCACTTTCTTTGATGTATGTTTTCACTTCTTCACTGCCTTGCAGTATAATCAATAAAGGGTGTGGATGACATGTCATTCTGGAAATGTTAAATCTCCGTTTCTGATTAAATCCTACAACCTCTCAGTGTGTAGGTTTAGTCTCGGAGCTATACATGCTCGGCCAAGAGCTGATTAAATCCTACAGCCTCTCACTGTGTAGGCTTGGCCTCGGAGCTGTACACGCTCCGCCAAGAGCTGATTAAATTCTACAGCCTCTCGGTGTGTAGGCCTGGCCTCGGAGCTGTACACGCTCAGCCAAGAGTTGATTAAATCCTACAACCACTCGGTGTATAGGCTTGGCCTCGAAGCTGTACACGCCCGGCCAAGAGCTGATTAAATCCTACAACCTCTCGGTGTGTAGGCTTGGCCTCAGAGCTGTACACGCCTGGCCAAGAGTTGATTAAATCCTACAGCCTCTCGGTGTGTGGGCTTAGCCTTGGAGCTGTACACGCCCGGCCAAGAGCTGATTAAATTCTACAGCCTCTTGGTGTGTAGGCTTGGCCTCGGAGCTGTACACGCCTGGCCAAGAGCTGATTAAATCCTACAGCCTCTCGGTGTGTAGGCTTGGCCTTGGAACTGTACATGCCCGGCCAAGAGCTGATTAAATCCTACAGCCTCTCGGTGTGTGGGCTTGGCCTCGGAGTTGTACCCGCCGGCCAAGAGCTGATTAAATCTTATAGCCTCTCAGTGTGTGGGCTTGGCCTCAAAGCTATACACGCCCGGCCAAAAGCTGATTAAATCCTACACTCTCTCGGTGTGTAGGCTTGGCCTCGGAGCTGTACACGCCCGGCCAAGAGCTGATTAAATCCTACAGCCTCTCGGTATGTAGGCTTGGCCTCGGAGCTGTACACGCCCGACCAATAGCTGATTAAATCCTACAGCCCTCGATGTGTATGCTTGGCCTCGGAGCTGTACACGCCCGGCCAAGAGCTGATTAAATCCTACAGCCTCTCGGTGTGTAGGCCTGGCCTCAGAGCTGTTGATAACTACCATTTTATTGATAAATTTAGACTCTCAAATCCATGTTTTGATCCACTTTTATATGCTTAAGTTTGCATTTACATTAGGTTTCATGAATTCCTTCTATTTTGACTTTTGATTCAAATCTTTCTATAATTGAGATATTTTGGCATTAATTTTGAATCTAATTTTGTAGGCTTTAAATGATCATGGACCTAGATCAGATTGGACCTAACTTGAGCCAGAATTGGAACCGGATCAAGACGATCAAGCCTTGGATTAATATGAGCCGCCCGATTAAGAAACGAAGCAATTTGACCATTGGATCAAGCTCAAGAGGATCTAGACTATCCATTCAAAAGAAGGGAAGATCTGAGTCATCCGCCGCAGATATGATTGATCCAAGGAGGAGTAGATCAGAGCCACAGATCAAGATCTGGGAAGTTTGGTTCAAATCTGAGAAGATCCAAACGTTGGGTGAAGCCAAAACGATCTCAACCGTCCAAATTTAAATGGGATGTATAAATGCAGAATTCCCTCATCACGCTCGGTGTCGTCGCGTCGTCGCCAGATCGCAGAGCAGAGTTTTTCTGTAGTTTTCTTCTTCGTTTTCTTCGTAGCTTCTTCTCAGATCGCGCGACCAACATCAATTCCAATCTCATTTCCAAGCTTTCAGATCATTAAGGTATACTTTCCGGTTGAGTTCGCATTCAGTTTTGTCACTGAGAGGAGAAAAGGGGAGGGTGTCGCCGGAGCTCCATTCCGCTGATAACTTCCACTTGATCGCGGGTTGTCTTCGCCTTCGGAGCAATCAGAGCACTTGGAGGGGTTCTCTGAATGCCACTGAGGGTTCTTAAGTATTGATCGCCAGCTAGCTCATCGAGGAAGAGGAGATCGCAGAGTTTCTCAGCCACTGATCGGTGACTGTGATCGGACAGAGGGTTCTCTGATCGGTCCCGTGACCGATCAGAAGAGGACCTGATCGGTCGGCTGACCGATCAGGGAGGCTAATTTGCAGCAACTTATCCAGGGAGTGATCTTTCACTGATTTTTGAGCTAGGGGGTTCATAGCTCAACTTTTGTGTGACGGCAAAGGGAAAACTTGATAATGAATTGGGTTGATGTTCAATTTAGAATAATTTTAGTTTCAAGCATTTATTTCTTCAAGTTGTTCTAGTTGTTACCATTACACTTCAAGCCAAGTGCTTAAGCCATGTTTTGATCTAGTTTCTATTGTCAAGCAATTAATTCCCTACAATTAGTTTCTGCAATTAATTCCTTGCAATGAAGTTTAGTTCTTGAATTTTAATTTCATTGTTTGAATTTAAGTGCTTAGTTCTTCCACTAGGTTAAGTGTAGCTCTTGCAATTTCCTACTTCAGTTCTGCTAGTTCAGTCTATTTCATCCAAACTTGTTATTTCATTTCTTGTCGCAAAACCCCCCATTTTATCTAGAAAACCCCAAACATCAAACGACAAATAACTTACAAGCTTGAGTTAAACATTCATTCAACTAGTCCTTGGAAAAATACGACCTGAGGTCCTCTGTTACATTTTAACTTTGTTAACCAAGGGTTTTCAGTTATAAATATCTAAATTTGAGTGCTCATCGTGACACTGGTATTGGGCTCCTATCAGCTGTACACGCCCGACCAAGAGCTGATTAAATCCTACAGGATCTCGGTGTGTAGGTTTGTCCTCGGAGTTGTACACGCCCGGCCAAGAGCTGATTAAATCATACAGCCTCTCGGCGTGTAGGCTTGGCCTCGGAGCTGTACACGCCTGGCCAAGAGCTGATTAAATCCTACATCCTCTCGGTTTGTAGGCTTGGCCTCGGAGCCGTACACGCCCGACCAAGAGATGATTAAATCCTACAGCCTCTCGGTGTGTAGACTTGGCCTCGGAGCTGTACACACCCGACCAAGAGCTGATTAAATCCTACAGCCTCTCGGTGTGTAGGCTTGGCATCGGAGTTGTACACGCTCGATCAAGAGCTGATTAAATCCTACAGCCTCTCGGTGTGCGGGCTTGGCCTCGGAGCTGTACCCGCCCGACCAAGAGCTGATTAAATCCTACAACCTCTCGGTGTGTATGTAGGCTTGGCCCTGGAGTTGTACACGCCCGACCAAGAGATGATTAAATCCTACAGCCTCTCGGTGTGTAGGCTTGGCCTCGGAGCTGTATACGCCCGTCCAAGAGCTGATTAAATTCTACAGCCTCTCGGTTTGTAGGCTTGGCCTCGGAGTTGTACATGCCCGGCCAAGAGCTGATTAAATTCTACAACCTCTCGGTGTGTAGACTTGGCCTCGGAGCTGTACACGCCCGGCCAAGAGCTGATTAAATCCTACAACCTTTCAGTGTGTAGGCTTGGCCTCGGAGCTGAACGCGCCCAGCCAAGAGCTGATTAAGTCATACAACCTCCTCGGTGACGCACACTGTATATACGCCGCCAAAAACAAATAGAAGTGTCATGCCTACTCCGACTACCTAGGACCGAAGCTGGACATTTTTAAGAAAATGGGAAATCATGCCAAAAATAAGGAGTTCGGCGGCAAATCAAACAAATAGTTGTGCTAGGAAAAGAGAATTTAATAAGAATAGGCTACAGTAGCCAAGGGAGGATCGGGGGAGGCTATGCACACAACAGGGGGCGCCCTACAATGCCCCCTCTTCGGGGGAATGATCGTCCCAGACACACTGAATAGTTATTGCGCGCAAGTTGGAACTGGGTTTCAATAGCTCGTCTTTCTTCAGCTGCTTGATAGCGCCGTAGAAGCCCTGTTTGAGGCTCTTAATTGCTTGTGCAACTACTAGATTGGCGTACTCCTCTGACTCCAAAAATTTGTCCTTATATGTCACCTCAATCTGGGATACTTGGAGTACAGGATCCCTTTGCTGCTGTTGCGCCCTGGCTTCGGCTTCGGCCTTGGCAAAATCAGAATTTTTCGGTACCTTCACCTACAAATCAAGTGATGAGGTTGTGTAGCATTTGTTCAAGTCAAGAACATAACTCGGATTTGTGCCCAAACCTACAACAAGATGAATCTTTAGTGGCCTTGACTAGAGGAAGCCAATTCCAACAAAGAAACAACCCATATTCATCTACCTACAATTCGAGTTAGAGGGATCATCCTAATTTGAAGTATGGTAATTCTTTCTATCAACAAAACACTTCACAACAGCCCCTACAACAACCTCAGCCGAATTTCCATAATTTTTAGCAAAGTAATCAGCCTTTCCAACCATTTCAGCAGCCTTTTCATCAAAATCAGCAAGGTTTTCAAGGTAATCAGAATTTTCATCAACCTTTTCAACCTTTACAGCAAGGATATCAATCTTCACAGCAAGTATTTCAACCACATAAACAAAATTTTCAGTTTTCAAATCAGAGTTATCAACCCCAACAATTTCAGGCCTCACACCAACAATTTCATCCTCAAAATCAGAATTTTCAGAGCTACAATTTTCGGCAATTTCAACCAAGCTCCCATCCCAATTTTCAGCAATTTCAGCAGCCGAATCAATCATTTAATCAGCCCCAACAACCTCAATTTCAGAATTTACAGCAAGGTCACAATTTTCAGCAACCTCAACCTTCATTTCAAGGCCAACCGAAGACCCATGTTAATCAAGGAGGTTATGGAGGTTCTAGTGGGGTGAATACTCAACAACAAAGGCCAGAGGAGATGATGCAACAAATTCTCCAACAACAAATTTTGCAGCAACAACAAGGTCAACAAAAAAATGATTCTACCCTTCAAAACATAGAGAGACACATTGGACAACTAGCTAGTGGGATGAATCAAATGCAAGCCCAAGGATCAAGTCAACTATCTTCTCAAGCTACTCCTAATCCAAAGGAAAATATTAGTGTCATCACATTGAGGAGTGGGAAGGTTGCTTCAAGTCCAAACACTCCAAGGGCTGAATTTTCTGAAAACCAATCAGCAGCTAGTTTTCCAACTCAAAACAACCCTGAATTGTCTTCTAAATCAGTTGGTTGTGTTCTTAGTTCAAGCCTAACTCATTCTTCAATAGATCCTGTGATTTTGGTGGAAAATAAAGGAGAAATCAGTGGAAAAAGTGAGCCTACAGCAGCTACTTCACTTGAAATTCCAGCTCAAGTCTCAATTCCAAAAGTTTCGGCTCAAGTGAAAGAATCAAGGGTTCCTTTACCTTTTCCACATCGCAAGATTTAAGCCAAAAAGCATGTAGAGGAGGAGAAAGCAAAGGAGTATAATGAGCTTGTTAAACTTTTCAGTAAGGTGGAGATTAATGTGTCTTTGTTGACCATGAACAAGAAATTCCCAAGTATGCTAAATTTCTCAAGGATTTGTGTGCGCACAAGAAGAAGCTTAAGGAAAATGAAATGGTCAGTTTAGGGAAGAATGTCTCAGCTCTTATTCATTCTATTCCTTAGAAATGTGAAGATTCAGGGGTATTTACTGTGTCTTGTGAGATTGGGAGGACTCTTTTCCATGATGCCATGTTAGATTTGGGAGCCTCTATTAATGTGATGCCTAGATCAGTTTTTCAGATGCTTAGTATTGGTCCTCTGCAGCCTACAGGAGTGGTGATTCAGTTAGGAGACAGGAGTCAGACTCACCCAGCTGGGATCATTGAAGATGTATTAGTGAAGGTGAAGGAGCTGATTTTTCCTGCGGATTTCTATATCTTGGACATGGAGGGGGACTACCTAGCACATAGATCTCCACTCATTCTTGGGAGACCATTCTTGAAGACTGCAAGGACAAAAATTGATGTATATGCAGGCACATTGTCCATGGAGATAGGAGACACAGTAATCCAGTTCAGTATTTTTGATGCTATGAAGCACCCCAGAGAAGATCACTCTATTATGAGCATGGATGTTCTAGATGAGTTGGTTGATGCAGATTTATTTGCTGAGGGAGTTTCATTTGGTATTTCCAGAGGGTATTTTAGTTCAGAGGAGGCTGAGGAGACATTTGCTATAGAGGAGCTTGATTTGGAGGGTGTATCAGATTTTCTTATAGCTGGAGAGGATTTTATAGGTGTAGGGGATTGCACTGAGCCCCAAGGATCACCCATACCTATTGAGCAGTCACAAATTGAGTTAAAGCCATTGCCAGATCATCTGAAGTATGCTTATCTAGGAGAGGAGCAGAATTTACCTGTCATCATCGTCCAGAACTTAGATTCAGAGCAAGAGGATAAATTACTACAAGTTCTGAGGCAGCACAAGAGAGTTATTGGGTGGACATTAGCTGACATACCTGGTATTAGCCCGACTATTTGCATGCACAGGATATTTTTGGAAGAGAATGTCAAACCAGTCAGACAACCACAGAGGAGGCTAAATCCACTGATTTTAGATATTGTAAAGAAAGAGGTGACTCGATTTTTACAAGCAGGTATCATATACCTTATTTCTGACAGTAAGTGGGTTAGTCCTATCCATGTGGTGCCTAGGAAATCAGGAGTTACATTGGTGGAGAATGAGAGCAATGAGTTAGTACCCATCAGAGTGAAGAATTCATGGAGAGTTTGCATTGACTACAGGAAGTTGAACCAAGTCACGTGGAAAGACCACTACCCCTTGCCTTTTATTGATCAGATGCTAGACAGGTTGGCAGGGAAGTCTCATTACTGCTTCTTAGATGGGTACTCAGGATATTTTCAGATTTGCATAGACCCGGAGGATCAGGAGAAGACCACTTTCACTTATCCTTTCGATATTTTTGCTTATAGACGCATGCCATTCGGACTCTGCAACGCTCCAGGGACTTTCCAGAGGTGTATGGTGAGTATTTTTGGTGAGTTATTAGAACACTGCATGAAAATTTTCATGGATGATTTTTCTGTATTTGGCACATCTTTTGACACTTGTTTGGATAATCTGCCTAGGGTTTTACATAGATGCATTGAAACTAATCTTGTTCTTAAGTTTGAAAAATGTTATTTTATGGTAGAGCATGGTATTGTCTTAGGCCATATAGTCTCTAGGAAAGACATTGAAGTAGATCTTGCTAAAGTTAGTGTTATATCTTCTTTATCTTACCCCGTATGCGTACGGGATGTTCGAGCTTTTCTTGGCCATGCAGGATTCTACAGGAGATTTATTAGAGACTTCAGTGAGATTGCTCGGCCCTTGACTAGACTTTTGCGGAAAGATGTGGAATTTTGTTTTGATGAAAAATGCCAAGAAGCTTTTCAGAGATTAAGGGAGGCTCTTACTTCAGCTCCTATTATTAGACCCCCTGATTGGAATTTACCTTTTGAACTAATGTGTGATGCTTCTAATTTTGCTGTAGGAGCAGTACTTACACAGAGGGTGGATGGAGCGCCTCATGTTATTTGCTATACTTCCAAGACCTTAGATGCTGCCCAGGCCACTACACCACCACAGAAAAAGAGCTCCTTGATATTGTTTTTGCTTTAGACAGATTTAGATCATATTTGCTATGTTCTCATGTTATTGTGTTTTCTGATCATGCAGCTCTGAAGTACCTTCTGAAGAAGTCAGATGCTAAGCCCAGATTAATTAGATGGATGCTTTTACTTCAAGAGTTTGACTTGGAAATCCGAGATAGGAGTGGCAAGGAAAACTTAGTGGTGGATCATTTGAGCAGAATAGAGGGAGATGGATACCCTACCACTATTGATGATGATTTCAGAGATGAACACCTTTTATTGGTACATGGTGAGTCGCCCTGGTATGCAGATCTAGTTAACTATTTAATAACTCATGTTTTTCCTGCACAATTTACTAAGGCTCAGAAAGATAAATTTAAGAGTGATGCTAAATTCTATGTGTGGGATGATCCTTATTTGTGAAAATTTTGTAGTGATCAAATAATTAGAAGATGCATACATGATCATGAATTTTATTCAGTTCTTACATTTTTCCATTCATCAGCATGTGGAGGACATTTTTGGACCACAGAGGACAGCTAGGAAAGTTTTAGAGTGTCGATTATATTAGCCTATATTATTTCATGATGCATATCTATTTTATAAAAATTGTGATAGATGTCAGAGAACAGGTAACATAGGAGCTAGGAATGAAATGCCCCAACAAACTATGCTTTTTTGTGAAATATTTGATGTATGGGGAATAGACTTTATGGACCTTTTCCTGCATCTTGTGGATATTTGTATATATTGCTTGCTGTTGATTTAGTTTCTAAATGGGTGGAGGCCATTCCCTCCAGGACTGATGATTCTTGTGTTGTTGTTAGTTTTGTCAGGTCACATATTTTTTTGTAGGTTTGGAATTCCAAGGGCCATCATAAGTGATCAAGGTTCACATTTTTGCAACAAACACATGAAAGCTCTACTTAGCAAGTATGAGGTTGTGCACAAAGTTTCTACTTCCTACCATCCCCAAACTAATGGACAAGCTGAAATATCAAATAGAGAGATCAAAGCAATTTTGGAGAAGACCGTTGGGCCTAATAGGAAAGATTGGAGCAAGAGACTTGATGATGCATTATGGGCCTATCGTACGACATATAAGACACCAATTGGAATGTCTCCCTACCAGCTAGTTTATAGAAAAGCTTGTCATCTACCCGTGGAGATAGAGCATAAAGCTTATTGGGTGGTGAAAGCTTACAATTTTGATGCCACTAAAGTGGGAGAAGAAAGGAAGCTTCAACTTCAAGAACTTGAGGAGATAAGACTAGAAGCATATGAAAACTTAAGAATTTACAAAGAGAAGACTAAGACTTTTCATGATAAACATATAGTGAAGAAAGAGTTCCATATTGGCGACAAGGTTCTATCGTACAAGTCAAGGCTCAAATTGATTAAAGGTAAGTTGAGGTCTAGATGGGAGGGTCCATTTCTTGTTACTAATGCTTTTCCTTATGGTGTTGTTGAGATCAAGGATGAGGCTAATGGTTTTGTTTGGAGAGTAAATGACCACCGGCTCAAGAAATACTTTGAAGAAGTAAAGGAGCTAGATGTGGATGGATTGGACATCAAAGATGTTATCTACCCAACTTAAAGGGGAGTTTTATTTTTCGTGCATTTTTTTATTTCATTATATATATCATTTTTATATTTTCTAGCAATAAAATTTTCTTTTACAATGAGTTCTTGTTAATAAATGCTTAAGTAGTGTAGAATGAATAAAAAGTCATTGTAGGTACCATTTTATCCTTTTTGGCACCTTATTTCTTGCATGATTAGGAATAAATGTATCCCTTTAAATTTTCTCTATATCATTTTAGAGTCCTTTGAAAGTAAATTAAATTTGGTTGTTAAAACTTAGGATTTGAGCCAATGGATGAAAATTCTTGGATGTTTGAGTACTACTTAGTTATGGACTCTAGATTGATGACCTGAGATGAATTCTTTTTACCTAGTGAGGATTTGGCCTAATTTTGTGATACAAGCATGTGATTGTACTCTAGAACTTGTTTAGGTTCTTTTAAAACTATATTTCTATGATTGAACCACATTTATAGAGGTGAATCACTTTGTTATAGAACTTGCTATAGCTCAATTGGTATCAGGATTCATAAACTCTAGTACTTATCCTGGAGGTCTAGAGTTCGAATCCCGAGGAAGACAAAAATCCACTGGCCAGGGGTGGAAAGTACTTGTGAGTAACGGCACGGCCAATGATCGTCGGTTGACGACATAAGGGGTCGCCAAGTGGGTCGCCCAAGGGACTGCCTGTTGGGCCGCCAAGTGGGCCGCCCATGGGGTCGAGGGGTCGGGTCGTTACAATGAAAGGCGCCTTTTTATTGTAACGACCTGGCCCCTCGGCCCCTTGGGCGGCCCAACTAGCGGCCCACTTGGCGGCCCAACAGGCGATCCCTTGGGCGACCCAACTGGCGGCCCATTTAGCGACCCCTTATGTCGTCAACTGACGACTATTGGCCGTGTCGTTACTCACAAGTACTTCCCACCCCTGGCTAGTGGGTTTTTTTTGCCTTCCTCAGGATTCGAACTCTAGACCTCTAGGTTAAGTACTAAAGTTTATGAATCCTGATACCAACTGAGCTATAGCTCAATTGGTACCAGGATTCAGGAACTTTAGTACTTAGCCTGGAGGTCTAGAGTTCGAATCCTGGGGAAAGCAAAAATCCACTGGCCAGGGGTGAGAAGACCCGTAGGGTCTCGGGCCTAAAGGGTTGCCTGCGGGAACCATAGAGGCCGAGATCGCTACATAAAAAGACGTCTTTTTATTGTAACGACCCTGCCCCTCGGCCCCTTGGGCGGCCCAACTGGCGGCCCACTTGGCGGCCTAATGGTGGTCCCTTGGGCGGCCCAACTGGCGGCCCATTTGGCGACCCCTTATGTCGTCAACCGACGACTAACGCCAGTTGGGCCGCGCAAGGGGCCGAGGGGCCGGGTCGTTACACTTGTTCATTAGCCTGGTCCCACTTTAGAAGATTATTTTTCGCAAGAGGGAGCATGAGGTCGCCTGCAGGGTAAAAGGCAGGAGGGCGTCAATAAGCATTAGCCGGGCATTATACCAGGTGCAAAGTAACTCATGTAGGTTGGAGCTGAGGGGGGTAATCTTCGGACTAAGCTCCGCTCGATAAAGGAGCTCCTCGCATTGCACCAACTGGAGCACGTGGAATTCCATCCTTGCCAAGATACTCTTAGCCCTCTGATATCCCGAGTCCTGTTGAATGCCACCCAGATCGGGGGTAGGAGGCAAGTTCTCCGTCCAATGGATGTCGCTAAAGGGACGCTCGGGAAGCCGAATGTAGAAAAATCTCTCCTTCCATCCCTTGTGAGAGGATGGAAGCCCTCCCAAAAATCTATGACCACCACCAGCAGTGAAGCCAAATGCCCCGTGAGATCCCACAGGAACGAAGAAGAAATGGAAAAATTAGGGGTTAGAGGAATGTCGAAAAGTTTGAAGAGAACCAGAGCCCCGGTCATCTGGGCGAAAGCATTCAGGGCCAACTGTTGGAGCGGGATGCGGAAATAATGCGCAACATTCATGAAGTAGGAGTGGATAGGGAAACGTAGCCCTAGTTCCAGTTTCCCCAGGAAGGTGTAAAAATCCTCATCGGTGGTTACCGGCAATTGACCTGCGGCGGGGACCCTTACTTCCCAATCTGTCGGAATGCCACATTTTTGACAAGCAGCCTAGAGGGAATCCGACTTCACCTTGGAGGAGATGGTCTCATACCACTCGGGATGAAACCCCAATTCTCCCAAAGAGCATTCATCCGAGCCTGCAGACTTCTTTATCTTCTCCATCGGGTCCAGGGGGAAGGAATGAGGGGCGCACAGAACAAAGGAGAAAGTACTCCCGTCGGAAGAACACTATCGAGGAGGATGAGTAAGCGAGGAAAACTCTGGACGGCAGCTAGGGTAAGGCTGTCGCAGGGCGCCGTTGCACCCACTTTTATAGGGATGTGACACCTCCCCCGAAGCAATCGAAGGCCAGCATGTTGAGGGTATTAACAGACTATCTAGGGGATCGACTAGCCTTCAATCGCCGTCGCTTCGTATGACCCGCAGTACGCCGTAAAGCGAGGAAAAAGACACGTGGCGCCGTTGCATGCGCTGGGCAATCGCGTCACCTCGGATGTTGCAAAGATCGCAGGAGTAAAGGGCACATTCAAAAAAGCAGTCCGAGTCAAGATACTCGTGGAATATGTCCGAAAGCCCGGTCATAAAAAAGGGGGGGAAGGCGGGGCCCGACTTCTCCATCATCACTATAGTCTGATCAGTCAGCCACACTTCCTTCAATCAGACTTGAAGGAGGGGACTTATGATAGGGTTGAATAAGCTCGTGGCCGGCAAGGAAGATGGAGAAGCTGAAGGACGAGACACTTCGAATCGGAAAGATTCTCCTGCCCGGGCCCAGGGATCTTCTTCAGAGGTTCGCCCGGAACAGTCGGCTAGAAGACCCCCGGGTTCGCCTCGAGAGATTGGGTCCCGAGAGCAGGATGTGGTCGAATGAGCCCCGGCCAGGACAAAGGATGAAGAGTATACCCGACACAACAACGGTGGTTAGTGGAGACCCTCCGTCCCGGGTCTCGGGAAATTCCCGAGGGTGAGGAGCCCGGGAAGGGTAGCTGAAGTTCTTCCTCGGGGGCATCCCGGGGGGATGGGTCTCGAGAGCACATCGGGAGCTGTGACGCATGGGAACCCCAGGCTCTCCTCGGGGAGGGGGGGGGGGAGTCCTCATGATAGTCGACCTCAGACATTGACCCTTCCCTCGAGGAACGGATAAGCACTCCCGTCATGCAAGGTCTGCACGACCCCTGAATCTTGAAACGGGCAGAAGCCGATAACGGCGAAGATCGTTTCAAAGGATATCCCATAACCACTGAAAGAGGAGGAGGACGTGGTTTACGGATCGGAGATGTGACACTAATTGAGGGTCACGTCTATCCTGTCGTGATCGGTATAAAAGGTATACCAACCCCTCCGGTAAGGGGGTTACAATCTCTCGTTTTACATAGTCTTTCTTTCTCACTGCGATTACTCTTCGGACAACCTACTAACTTGAGCGTCGGAGTGGACTCCGCCGGACCCCTGCCGGTGTGTCCCCTAGCGCTAGTGTTAACTTCGCAGGACCCCAAGTTCTTCTCCAATTTGGTAACTTCCCCGCGGGCAAGACCTCAGCGACTGGCAATCGGTGATGACTCCTTCCAGAACAATTGATATGTCAACCAATGTAGTAGAGAATTAATCTAACACTCTCTTATTATGCAATTGCCAACTTGAATGAACGCAAATAGTTTTTTTTAGTCGACACAAGATATCCTGCCATTCAAACTGACTAATATTGGGATGACCGATCCGACTCCATAAAAGTTTTCCATTGACAATCAGGATAATTCGAGAAGTGCTCATGGAGACTTATCCAGACGGTCAACATTTTGATGTCGGACAGGATATGATTATCCTGTGGGCTACCGAGAAGGGAAGATGGAGGAGAAAAGAAGTAGAGGATCCTCCTAAAATGAATAGAAATATGTCTCTCTTTGAATTTTACCATAACAAGAAAATTTTATTTTCAATGAAGGATAATCTCTCAACATCTAAACATACTCTTATATAGACCATAACCTAAGATCCAAATAATGGAAATAAATTACAATTAACAGATCTTAATTCTAAACTTTAAAGAAAGGAAATAAATCTATTTATCAAAATAAAGTAATTAAGATAAATCTCTTAATTAAAATATAGAAATTAAATAATTCTCTAAAATATTAAAATCAAAAATAGCCTAAAATATCTTAAAACATAAATTTGCAAAAATGACAAAAGGTAGAAAAGGATTTACAAATTTGTAGGGGCCAAACAGAGTTACATTTCACTGGCAACAAAAGTAGGGTTTTGAATTTTAGCCACACGGTGACCGATCAACAAGTCTATTTCCTGAGATCCCGGAACCAAAATTTAGTCCTTTGAACTTTGAATTCATATTGGGCTAACCATTATCCTACTGCCTAGGGCAAAGACAAATAGCTTTTACGAGAGTTAGTTCTTGAGACAAATAGTTTTTACGAGAGATAGTTCTTCATTCACATCATTTGCATGGATTGTGATTGATTTTCCAAAGAACACTACCCGAACTAAGACAATTAAATATTATGATCTATGAATGCATATGTTTGAAGTCAATGTTATCGAACTTAAGCCTTTGGCAATGGTAGCTCTTTGTTGCATTTGAGTGTCCTTGCCTCACCATTGTTGTTGTATTTGAATGTCGTTAAATTTTGACATCTCTTGATTGCAAACGAGAGGCCCCTTACAGATACATACACAAAGAAAGTGTCAAATGATTTACATTCACGCAAACAAAGTAAATTTTACGCAAACATCAACGATCACAAAGAACAAGGGCGACTAAGAACAAGGGCAAACATCAACGATCACCACAATGAACAAGCTCACAACGATCACAAAGATTTTCTTTATAACAAAAGCATTTTTTTCCCTCGAATTAATCAAAATCAAATAACATAATCAGGGCGACTAAGTGAAAGCCACCACTTCGTTACAATGGAACTTAAACTTCATGCACCAACTCTTTAACTTTAGATATCCATTGCCACAATCTTAATCTTTGTCGATCGAAGCTTGGCTGCAACGAAAAATGCACCTAACCATTCAAACTATACGAGCTTCTTCTTCTTTTTCTTCTTCTTCTTTGTCTCGTCAATTGCACCGAGCAGGATTGATTTGGCCAGAATAGATTGCACGAGCATTAACACAAACAGACACTGCACTCTGTGTGCCAGAACCTTGGAGGTTAACATTGTCAAGTCTAAGCCCTTGGCACGGTAACCCTTTGCTGCATTTTAGTATCATTGCCTCCTTATATTGCACTGTTCCCCGAATGTCCTTGAACGTGATGTCTTTTAGTTGCACACGAGAAGGCACCTGCCGAGATGATCATAAACAAAATATCTTAGTGATTTAATAAAGCTAGCTACAATTGTCTACATGTAGCCATTTATACAAACCGAGTTGTCACAACTGGAATAGGGGCAATAAGTTTGGTCGACGATGATGGGATTTCCAACATTCTTCATGATGAGATTTGAAAAGGTAATGTTTTGAGCTGTCGTTTGAATAGGAGAGTTAGCCCAAGTCTTGATACGCACTCCAACTACTGTGCCAGTGAAGGTGCTATCTCTCACAATAAGGTTCTTGACATCCTTCTCGGTGTTATACCTTCCTAAGCTCCCAACACTATTGCAAAGAGGAAGTAGTATCGATATCAAACACATGCGCCGACATCTAAAGACCCATTATATATTTTGTATGTGGAAGCTAACCTGATGCCATGGCCAGGACCACAATTGATCCCACTAACAGTGACAAAAGAGTTGCCTTGTCCAATGGAGACACAGTCATCGCCCGTGCCAATGTTGGAGTTCGAAATGGTCACACCGGAATTGCTCTCAAGGTGTATGCCATCTGTGTTAGGGCTTTTTTCAGGAGCCTTGATGGTGATCCCACTGCCTTGAAAATTTTTGTTATTCATCAAAGCTATGTGGAAGAACTTGCTATTGATCGACGTTATATCCTTGACGATAGTATTGTTTGTGTACTCAAAGGTGAGTGACTGCCAGCATAAAAGAATTAAGACTCATGAAACAGAAAAATTTAGCCAATACAAGTAATTCTATTCTAGAACAATTATAAGATAACAACAAGATGAATACCGATGGCAGCGGATTGCAATTCTTTTGTCTGGGGCAATCGTTGTGTTGCCAAGATGCTTCTCCCTGGCCATGGAACGTTCCTCCGCCAGTCAAGGTCAAGTGGTCCACAAATATAAAGGCCACCCAACCACGGGTCTGTTTGAATTTGTTCAAGTCGGTCGACGCCTTCACGTATCCCTGCATTCATAAACGAGCAGTGATGAACAAAGATTGAGCTTTTCATGATCGACATATAGCTTCAAATGGCGATATGAGCTTGCATGGGTTTGGAATATCAAATTCTGGACAGCTGGGCAAGGGCCACTGAATTCGACAGGGTTGAGGAAGTATGTCCCGACAGGTACCAAGACCTTGGTCACTCCAGACGAGCTGCAAGCTTTCTTCCACGCAGCCAGAAATGCCTGCATCAACCACTACACTGTTAGAATCATGAGCTAGACAAAACCACAAACAGATGATGAACAAAGATTACGAACCTGGCTATCATCAGTCGCGCCATTGGCTTTGGCACCGAAATCCATCACATTGTAAGTTCCGCTCGCGCTTGCCAATGCAATGCCATGGCACACTAAGCAGAGGAAGGTGACCAGCTTCATCTTCAATTTTTTTTAATTTTTTTTTTATATATTTTGCGTAGAATCTCTACGACTTTATTTTTATTTTTATTTTTATTTTTATTGAGAGTTGATGCTGCGATGAAATGAATCAACAAAGAGGGATTTTTATACCTTCTTGATCTCTAAAAATAGCGTGGGTGCAGCTTGATCATCGCCAACTCTGCCATGGCCATGGTGCCACGGTGCCCCGCTCAAATCTTTTACTTTTTATGTTTTTAATTCAAATAATACTTTATTTTTGTTTTATATAACTTTATTTTGAAATAAAAACAACACCCGTTACAGATATGTTTTCAACTCTTTTACTTTTCCAATTTTTCTCTAAGATAAATATTTTAAGAAATTCTAAAAGTGTCATTCAAAAATAATTTTAATTTTTTTGTTCAAAGAATATTGGAGAAGAAAAATAGAAATCCTATTTACCAAATTAATTTTCATTGAATGAATCACTAAACAACTGAACATGGAGCAACGAGCACTAAAATTTGCACTTCTAAAATTATTGATATTGTATTTTATAAATCCAGTAACCCCTAAAATCTTTTGAAATGGAGATGTTATTAAATAAAAAATATATAAAAGTATAGTTTTAAGAGTTATTATGAGTTTTGGATTTATCCAGTTGCCAACAAGAGCATTCGTGCCTTGTGAATGACGTGTCAAATAGACCATTTTATTTTTATTTTAAAATATTTTATAATTTGCTAAATAATATATAAAATATACCTATAAAAAAATTTAGAGTTGTTTTTTAATGGATAGATGCAATTTTTTGTTTTTTACTTTGACATAATATTGATATGACGCTATAAAAGCTTTGTAACCCCTCAAAGAAAGTCGATCCTATTCCGTCCGTAATATCCACCTCCACCTCCTGATCATTACCTACACTCTATATCCACCTCCACCTCCTGATCATTGGATATCTCTGAGGCTTTCAGCTATTTGTATCAGTACTTGGACCTGCATGTTGTTTTGCTTGATTATGGCAGCAATCCCACTTGGCCCTTGATACTCACTGGGTTTAGTGAACCCAAGAGAAGGGGGTTCAATTTGTTCTGTTGCCCGAACTGCTTCCTTGTAGGAACTTGTGTTTTTGGTGAAATGATGACTGCTCATAGAACAAAGAAAAGTACCTACTAACCCTTCTCACACAGGTGTGCCCTTGGGCTTACTTCGGCTTTAACGCCTTCTGCCAAGTTAGGACCTGTTCTTTTGAAGGTCAGCAAGAACCTTTATTCAAGATGAAAGCCACCAACGATTACAACAAAGCCGGATGAGGTATATTCACCTCGGGGCACTCCAGGTACGAATACAAATCTTTCACAGGCAAGAAGAAGGAACAATGACGCTCGTGGTCTTCAGGGATAATAGATGGATGGGCGACCAAGCAATCCTTGCAACAATGGAAATTAACCTCACCAAGGGAAGTCAACTTGTTTACGTCATTCCTGACATTATGCTTACTATTGGTGACTTCTATAGGAACATTCAAGTTTCCATCCTCACTCGAGGATATGAGCAGTGGAATAATGGTGAAGCAAATTTACTAATCACTCGAGGACTGGTGGGAAGGCTGTCAAACACGCCTAATGTAGGTTTTGCCTACGAAATACAAGGCGTGGTAGACTACTTAACAAGCCATGGTGTAAGAGCCCTACCAGGAAGACGATGCTCAACAGCTACATTACAAGGACGCCAGTGGATTATTAGACCTACCACGGTAAATATTCCCATGGAACCCATGGAGATAAACACAAGAAATCTTATTGATGGAAGAATATCATTAAGTTTTAGTAGTTATAGAACCTCAAGGTCCATAGAGACCGCGAGATCACAATCTTTCAAAGAAAATGCAGAATATAAAGATGAAGACCATCTCCATACTATTGCAATATTAATTGAGCAAGATGGCATCATCATGGACCTTCTTGACCAACCAATAATGGTGGAAGAGGACAGACAATACTTACATCATGATGTGCTGGTACATTTATTATCACCAAATGCTATTATACCTAAACGCCAAAGTCCAGGAGCGGCAGGATATGATTTGGCGGCCAGTGAGAATTGTATAATACCAGCAAGAGAACGGGAGATTATTCCAACAGGAGTACGAATGGAAATCCCTTGGGGAAGCTACGGACGCATTGCCCCCAGATCAGGGATAGCATATAGAAAGGGACTGGACATTGGTGCAGGAGTGATTGACTCAGATTATAGAGGTGAAATATTCATTCTTGCATTTAATCATTCTGATACAAATATTACAGTGGAACAGGGTGATTGCATAGCCCAGCTTATATTTGAAAGAATACTGCTACCGGAGATGCTTGTAGTAAACAAATTGAATGAGACAGAACGAGCAAACAAAGGTTTTGGCTCCACATCGACGTCCAGCAGTGATCTTACTTCAAAGGAACACAATGATGTTACACTGGAAATATCTATAAACAAGAAGCATCAACCAATACTCACCAAGACACTATTAGATATATTAATACCAAAGCCAAAATCAGATGAAGAAGAGATGGAAGAGTACATAGGCAAGTATGAAAAACATACAATATCTATTTTCACTGAACACTTGGAACAAGAGACACCATTGAAAGACCATGCAGGAGATGCAAGCCCAGGGGCCTCTGTACTCCGGTCCATGGACCCTACAATAGAGGATCTTGATTCTGAGGAGTTCTTTGAGCAGATACAATATATGACCTCCATAACAACACCCTTTAATGAAGAACCAATTTGGGACGAGTACCCTACCACGGAAGAGCCCAAAACGCTCACCAACCCCCCCGGGCAGATCCTTTGTCTCAAAAAAAGCCCCTGTCCCGTTCCCCGATGACGACCGCGAGTAGTCCGATCGCCGATCGGACATTACCGGCGACCTCCGGCTGCCGCCCTGAACAAAACTATACCCTGGGGGTACGTGAACCCGTCGGGATCGCCGCAATTGCGATCTCGCCGGATTCACCATTGAATCCAACGAGATTGCAATTGCACGATTCCGACTAATTCATCGTTCTTCTAGGATATCATTTGATTCAGTACGACGATCAAAATCCATCGGTGGTGTCCGATCGCCGATCGGACGACTCGCCGGCCATCGCCAGGGAGCGGAACAGACGCTTTTTTTGGGACAGAGGATCCCAATTGCCCCCCCCCTTCCCCGACATATCTAAATCAGATAGTAGTCTCGTCATCTATCTTTTATATGTGGTGCGAATCCTGAGATTATGGTGTGCAGTGGTTGGCGACTAGTTGCTATCCCAGACATCCGCGGTTTGATCCCCAGCTACGGCGTATTTGTAGGAATTTTTTCTCCAAATGAGGCGTGAACCCTGGGACGTTGGACTTCTAGACCGCCCACTGCGAGCGCTTCCCGATTTACCCTGGCGACCGGTGGGAATCATCCGTGAGGCTGGGTCGATCGCCCAAGGTTGAAAAAACCTCGTTAATCTTTTTTTATATGTGAATTTGTTTAATTTCCTTCCATATCAAGTGAAACTGTCGTTATTAGGAAACATATATTACTATAATGGATAAAAGTTTGGATCTATCTCGATTTACTTCACAAATAGTCATGAGACTGACTATTGAGGTGACAGATTTCATCTTTTATTATAATCTAATTATCTATCTATTCATTAAAATTAATTATTTGCTCTCATGATTTGACATAGTTAATATTACATGAGTAGTGATATTGCATGAGTAATTATTCCAATATATTTTGAAGTCAATTTTTAACCGGTACAAAATGACTCATTATTATTTGACCTCTCTGGTATAAATAATCATTGTAGTAGAGTAAAATATCTATTTTTATGATTTACTTATATATATACTATATATATCTAAATAGAGGACCGATTATACTGAAATCTGTTTTATTCCAATCTAATTATCTATCTATTATATAAAAAAGGATTATTATACATCAATTTTATTTATTTATTTATTTTTATAAAGTGATAAAGTTGTAGTGAACCATTGTGATTATGCTTCCCTGGCATCATAAGTTATTTTTTTCTTTATAATTTATTTTATTTAATATTTTTTATTTTAGTTTTTTTTTATTCGACCATATATTGTATAAAATTTTCTTTTTTAATGAATGATCGCTTTTTTATATAAAAATTTTATTCGAATATCCATCCACGTATTTATGTGTATTAAAGAATTAAATATCTTCTGATATTAATTTTGAAAAATTAGGCTAGGCAATGAGTTTTACACATACAAGTTCGCAACAAAGATCATTAACCCGCGATTAAAACAATAAATTATATGACTTTATTAATAATTTGACTGTCAACCAATGTAATAGAGACTTAATCTAACACTCATTATGCAATTGCCAACTTGAATAAACACAAATAACTTTTTTTGTTTTAGTTGACACAAGATATCCTGCATTCGAACTGACTAATACTGGGATGACCGACCCGACTCCATAAAAGTTTTTCATTGACCATCAGGGTAATTCGAGAAGTGCTCATGGATGCTTATCCAGATGGTCAACATTTTGACGTCGGACAAAATATGATTATATTGTGAGCTACCGAGAAGGGAAGATGAAGGAGAAAAGAAGTAGAGGATCCTCCTAAAATGAATAGAAATATATCTCTCTTTGAGTTTTACCATAATAAGAAAATTTTATTTTCAATGAAGGATAATCTCTCAACATCTAAACATACTCTTATATAGACCATAACCTAAGATCCAAATAAAGAAAAAAAAATTACAATTAATAGATCTTAATTCAAGGAAATAAATCTTTAACCTGAAAAGGAAAGTACATAATTAAACGATCTTAATTCAAAATAAGGCGTGAATTAAGATAAATTCTCTCCTAAAAATATTAGGAATATCAAAAATACCCTAAATATTCTTAAAACAAAAATTATCAAAAATATCAAAAAGACTAGAAAAGAATTTAGTAGTGGAATTTGGGGCCAAAACTTGATGATTACTATTTCACCGATAACAAAGGTAGGTTTTCGAATTTTGCATGTGTGACCATCAACAGAGTTTAATTCCGAGTCCCGAATCAAAAGTTATGTCACTTAATTTTGAAGAGTCATATTGGGCTTCATCACGGGTTGAGCCGACTTCATATTCTTAAGCTTGTTTCTCACTAGAGGAAAAATTCTCTGGTGCTCCACAATTTAGATTCAAACTTTAGACACTTAGATTATTTATTGGAGGCTTAACCATTGTCCTACTGCCTAGAGCAAAGACAAATAGCTTTTACAAGAGTTAGTTCTTCACCCGCATCATTTGCATGGATTGTGATTGATTTTCCAAAGAACTCTACCCGAACTAAGACAATTAGATATTATGATCTATGAATCCATATGTTTGAAGTCAATGTTATCGAACTTAAGCCTTTGGCAATGGTAGCTCTTTGTTGCATTTGAGTGTCCTTGCCTCACCATTGTTGTTGTATTTGAATGTCGTTAAACTTTGACATCTCTTGATTGCAAACGAGAAGCACCCCTTACAGATGCATACACAAAGAAAGTGCCAAATGATTTACATTCACGCAAACAAAGTAAATTTTAACATCAACGACAACGCTACTAGTAGTAGTCGAATACATCAACAAAATACTGAAACAATTTCAACGCGCAATCACCACAATGAACAAGCTCACAATGATCACAAAGATTTTCTTTATAACAAAATCATTTTTTTTCGAATTAATCAAAATCAAATAACATAATAAGGGCGACTAAGTGAAAGCCACCACTTCATTACAATGAAACTTAAACTTCATACACCAACTCTTTAACTTTAGATATCCATTGCCACAACCTTAATCTTTGTCAATCAAAGCTTGGCCTTAACGAAAAATGCACCTAACCATTCAAACTATACAAGCTTCTTCTTCTTTTCTTCTTCTGTCAATTGCACCGAGCAGGATTGATTTGGCCAGAATAGATTGCACGAGCATTAACACAAACAGACACTGCACTCTGTGTGCTAGAACTTTGGAGGTTAACATTGTCAAGTCTAAGTCCTTGGCACGGTAACCCTTTGCTGCATTTTAGTATCATTGCCTCCTTATATTGCACTGTTCCCCGAATGTCCTTGAACGTGACGTCTTTTAGTTGCACACGAGAAGGCACCTGCCGAGATGTTCATAAACAAAATATCTTAGTGATTTAATAAAGCTAGCTACAATTGTCTACATATAGCCATTCATACAAACCGAGTTGTCACAACTGGAATACGGGCAATAAGTTTGGTCGACGATGATGGGATTTCCAACATTCTTCATGATGAGATTTGAAAAGGTAATGTTTTGAGCTGTCGTTTGAATAGGAGAGTTAGCCCAAGTCTTGATACGCACTCCAACTACTGTGCCAGTGAAGGTGCTATCTCTCACAATAAGGTTCTTGACATCCTTCTCGGTGTTATACCTTCCTAAGCTCCCAACACTATTGCAAAGAGGAAGTAGTATCGATATCAAACACATGCGCCGACATCTAAAGATCCATTATATATTTTGTATTGGAAGCTAACCTGATGCCATGGCCAGGACCACAATTGATCCCACTAACAGTGACAAAAGAGTTGCCTTGTCCAATGGAGACACAGTCATCGCCCGTGCCAATGTTCGAGCTCGAAATGGTCACACCGGAATTGCTCTCAAGGTGTATGCCATCTGTGTTAGGGCTTTTTTCAGGAGCCTTGATGGTGATCCCACTGCCTTGAAAATTTTTGTTATTCATCAAAGCTATGTGGAAGAACTTGCTATTGATCGACGTTATATCCTTGACGATAGTATTGTTTGTGTACTCAAAGGTGAGTGACTGCCAGCATAAAAAAATTAAGACTCATGAAACAGAAAAATTTAGCCAATACAAGTAATTCTATTCTAAAACAATTATAAGATAACAACAAGATGAATACCGATGGCAGCGGATTGCAATTCTTTTGTCTGGGGCAATCGTTGTGTTGCCAAGATGCTTCTCCCTGGCCATGGAACGTTCCTCCGCCAGTCAAGGTCAAGTGGTCCACAAATGTAAAGGCCACCCAACCACGCTTCTGTTTGAATTTGTTCAAGTCGGTCGACGCCTTCACGTATCCCTGCATTCATAAACGAGCAGTGATGAACAAAGATTGAGCTTTTCATGATCGACATATAGCTTCAAATGGCGATATGAGCTTGCATGGGTTTGGAATATCAAATTCTGGACAGCTGGGCAAGGGCCACTGAATTCGACAGGGTTGAGGAAGTATGTCCCGACAGGTACCAACACCTTGGTCACTCCAGACGAGCTGCAGGCTTTCTTCCACGCAGCCAGAAATGCCTGCATCAACCATTACACTGTTAGAATCATGAGCTAGGCAAAACCACAAACAGATGAGGAACAAAGATTACGAACCTGGCTATCATCAGTCGCGCCATTGGCTTTGGCACCGAAATCCATCACATTGTAAGTTCCGCTCGCGCTCGCCAATGCAATGCCATGGCACACTAAGCAGAGGAAGGTGACCAGCTTCATCTTCAATTTTTTTTTTTTTATATATTTTGCGTAGAATCTCTACGACTTTATTTTTATTTTTATTTTTATTGAGAGTTGATGCTGCGATGAAATGAATCAACAAAGAGGGATTTTTATACCTTCGTGATCTCTAAAAATAGCGAGGGAGCAGCTTGATCATCGCCAACTCTGCCATGGCCATGATGCCACGGTGCCCCGCTCTTTGGAAAATTTCTTCGTGGTCATCGTTTTAAGAATTTTGGACGTATATAAATGTATATATAGGCCAAAAATCTAAAGATGCCTCAAATTTTGCAAATGGTCATTTTTTTTAAACAAAATTAAAATTAAAAGCGTATCTCATTAGTGATGTTATTCAAAAATATCCCATATTCTAGCGACGTTGTAATAATTATTGAATAGTTATTATATCACATAGAAATAGTTTTTCGGTGGTTATTACAATATATTTATATTTAAAATTAATTTACAATTCAGTTTTTATTAAATATGATATAGATTATTTTTGACATTATAGTAGCTATTGATTAACTGTTATAGTTTGGATTCTTGTGATTGTTTAATTCCGAGATGTTACATGTTCTTTTCAAAGGTGGAATCGCCGCCTCAGCGGCCCCCTGGCCTAGGCCCCCTGGCCTAGGCCCCATAGAAATTCAGAGGGAGGTAAATCATGATTATCACTGGTGTGGTGAGGCACCTGGGGTCGAGGGGATTTAAAGCCAGCAGACTAGGATTTTATCCCTGTGTGCAACTGGCAACCCTCGAACCCATGACCTCCGTTTCAAGCAACAGGCGCCTTACCATCTGATCCAGCTCGTGGGGGCTGATGTTACATGTTCTTGATAAGATTGAACATTAGGTGCCCTTTTTTAAGTTCTTTGCTGTGCATCATCAAGACTTCATTCTTTCTGGAAATCTAAGTTACTTTGAAAACTATTTTAAGTTAATTAATTATCTTCTGATAGGCCTTTATGTGGTCTTCACTGACTGACTCGATGGTTAATGTTGGCACGGAGCATGCGATGAATGATCGCTCTGCAAGGATAGAAACTAAACTTCAAGCCGGAGGCTTATGGACTTCGTTGGAGAGGAAACACGCGGAAAAACAGAGTTTTTTCTGCAAGAACAAACTGATTTGATTGCTTGTTCTAAATCTGTTGATGGATCTATAGAAATTGATATGGTTATGGAATCAGATATGGATGTTGCACTCCTGGAGAAGGAAACTGATAGGACACTCATGGAGATGCAAACGGATAATCAAATGACTGTGACAGTGAGAGTTGGCTCAGGATTTGTTAATCCATTTTGGGGACAAAATTTGGCTGAGAAATCTGACAAGGCTAATGGTATGTCCTTGGAGGAGAAATCTAATTGCATGCCCAGGATGACAAAACTGATGGCCCACTTTCAAAGAATAAAACCAACGAGCAAGTCATTGTACTTGATCTATTGGCAGCTTTCCACCCATCTGAATGTTGATTTTTGTTTGAATTTTAAACATTTTGGTGTATGTGTTTAGTCCCACATTGCTAAGCTAAGAGAGTTGGAAGACTTTATATATGAAGTCATTTCTACTATGCTTAGCAAGCTTAGGAGGACCTACACGCATGCGCGGGCTGAGTTCAAACCAGGTGGTTTCAGGGAACTCATTCACTGCTTCTCTCCTCTTCGAGCATCATCTCCTTCTCGAGTTTCTTTTCTTCTTCTTCCTGTTTCGGTTTTCTCGGTCTTGAGGCTTCGCCTTGTGCGATCTGAGGTTGGGTCCGGAGGCAGCGTTCGTCTTGGAGTGCACCTACGAACGTCGCGAGGTTGTCGGATCTTGGGAGGATTTTGCCGGGAGTCTTTGCACCGTAGGGCGGCAATCAATTCTCTAAGAGCAGTCGGCACACCGACGCTTCAACCGGATAACTATACTTTAACTCGGCTCTTTCCTTATCAGGCTACTGCATCTATACATATTTTATTGTCTACTGGTTTGGTGCATATTACATTTACTGTTTTTTATTACAATCTTAGAGAATTGATTGTACCTAAGTAGACATGTTAAATATTAGAATGTCGGGGTCTGATGAGGCTAGCGCCAAACCCGAGAGGTTTTCCGGGCAAAACTTCAAACGTTGGCAACAACGAATGAAATTTTGGCTTACTACGCTGGGGCTTTTCTCCGTTATAGAATCAGATCATCCTTCACCTGATGAAGAAGAACCTGCCCGTAGTGCTTCCACCGAGAGGTTTAAACAGAGGGATTATCTCTGCCATGGGAGAATCCTGTCCGCCCTCTCAGACGCACTATTTGATGTGTACTGCTCTACAACCTCGGCCAAAGAGTTATGGAAATCTTTGGATAAAAATATAACTCTGAGGACTCTGATTTAGAGAAGTACACCGTGAGGAAGTTCTTAAACTTCAAAATGGTTGAGGGTAAATCTGTCATTGAGCAGACCCATGAATTTCAAATTTTGATTCACGGTCTTGCTGAGGGAGATATGCCGATACCCGAGAAACTTCAAGTCTTGTCTATCATCGAAAAGTTGCCTTCGAGTTGGGAAGATTTTGGCATGACACTTAAACACAGGAGAGGTAAAATCTCTCTTGAAGATTTAATGATTGCCTTAAATATCGAGGAAGAACATCGGAAGCAACATAAGGATGATGATAAGGGGATGTCTATGGATTTTGCTCCAAAGGCAAATGTGGTGGTCTCTTCTGACAAGAACAAGTTCAAAAACCAAAAAATGAAGAACAAAATGAAACCCAAATCAAAGGTTCAGAAGAAGCATGAGACTAGGCCGTGCTGGGCTTGTGGACAAGTTGGACATTTTGCCAAATTCTGTCCTAAGCAGAAGGACAAAAAGAAGAACCAAGACAATGTGCCCAACACCAAGGCACAAGTCAATGTTGTGACCAGCACCAGCAATGGGTTTGTTTCCTTTAACCCCGAACTAAATTTGATTTATCAACCCAATGAGTGGTTGGTTGATACAGGTGCTAATGTGCACTGTTGTGCTGATCGTTCTGCCTTCCTTACTTATCAGGTAATTGAAGGCACTTCCATAACCATGGGGAATCATTCTGCAGCCAGAGTGTTAGGGATTGGACGAGTTGACTTGAGGTTTACCTCAGGGAAGGTCCTGTCACTGCATGAGGTGCATCATGTTCCAGCGGTCCGACGGAATTTGATTAGCGGGTCAAAATTAGTTCGTGCTGGTTATGAGCTAAACTTCAAATATAATAAAGTTGTATTGTTACATTTAGGAACCTTTATTGGAAAGGGTTACCTTAATGAAAGTTTATTTAAACTCAATGTTGAAAATACGACTATAAATAAAATTAGTGATATTGGTTGTTCTTATAACATTGAGTCTTATGATGTGTGGCATGATAGATTAGGACATGTTAATTTTCAAACAATAAAAAGGATGATGAATCTTGACATGATTCCTAAGCATGCCATAAATGATAAGAAAAACTGTGAAGTTTGTGTGCAATATAAACAGCCCCGTAAACCCTTCAAATCAGTTGATAGAAATTCTAATATTTTAGAATTGATTCATATTGACTGTTGTGAGTTTAACGGTACAATAACGAGAGATCATAAAAGGTATTTCATTACCTTTATTGATGATTACTCTCGTTATTGCTATGCTTATTTGCTGAAAACAAAAGATGAAGCTTTAGAAAAATTTATGATCTTCAAATCTGAAGCTGAAAATCAAACAAACCAAACCATTAAGAGGATAAGGTCTGATAGGGGTGGAGAGTTCACCTCACACCTGTTTCAAAAATTCTGTCAAGATTCAGGTATAATTCATGAGATCACTGCTCCATATAGTCCTCAATCTAATGGTGTAGCAGAATGCAAAAACTGAACCTTTGAAGATATGATTAATTCCATGTTAGGTAGTTCTGGGTTACCCAACTTCTTGTGGGGGGGGCTCTATACATTGCTTGTCATGTGTTAAATAGAGTACCTATGAAGTCAAGGGATAAAAGCCCATATGAACTTTGGAAAGGTCGAAGGACAAGTTTGAAATACCTTAAAGTGTGGGGGTGCCTTGCAAAAGTGCTAGTACCTGAACATAAAAGGAAAAAAATTTGGTCCGAAGACTGTAGATGGTGTCTTCTTGGGTTATGCTCAGAATAGTTCTGCATATAGGTTTCTGATTATTAAATCAGAAATTTCTGGAATAGATGCAAACACTATTGTAGAACTTCGTGATGCTACATTCTTTGAGGATATATTTCCTATGAAGACTAGAACACCTCAGTCTATTTCTAGTACTCCTACTAGAAATAACTCTGCATCCATAGAAGTCCCATTATCCTTAGTGGGTGTACCTTCCTCAAGTCACTCTAGATTAGATGAATCTAGTGAGTGTACAGAATTGAGAAAGAGCAAGAGGCAACGTGTGTCTAAGGATTTAGGCCAAGACTTTATCACCTATAATATAGAAGGTGACCCTGTGACATATAGAGATGTTATGGCTTCTCCTGAAGCTAAGCACTGGAAAAAAGCTATTAAAAATGAAATGGACTCTATTATCTCTAATGTCACTTGGGAGTTAGTGGATTTGCCTCCTGGTTGTACCACCATTGGATGTAAATGGGTGTTTAAGAGGAAGTTAAAACCTGATGGGTCAGTAGATAAGTTCAAAGCCCACCTGGTTGCTAAGGGATTCAAACAGATAGAAGGGATTGACTATTTTGACACTTATTCCCCTGTTACTAGAATTACTACAATCCGAATATTGATAGCACTGGCATCTATATATCATCTTGAGGTCAATCAAATGGATGTCAAAACAGCATTTCTTAATGGAGATCTTGAAGAAGAGATATATATGGATCAGCCAGAGGGATATGTAGTTTCTGGAAGTGAGAATAAAGTCTGTAAGTTAGTAAAATCTCTTTATAGTTTGAAGCAAGCCCCAAAGCAATGACACGAAAAATTTGATAGAGCTATGCTATCATTTGGCTTTGAAATTAATGACTGTGATAAATGCATTTATACTAAAATGAAAGGTGATAAATGTATGATTTTATGTTTATATGTAGATGATATTTTACTTTTTGGATCTAACCTTTCAATTATTAACGAGACCAAGGCTCTCTTAAGTGGTAAGTTTGATATGAAGGATATGGGTTGTGCTGATGTGATTTTAGGGCTGAAGTTGACTCGCTCAACTGATGGAATAGCAATTTCTCAGGAACACTATGTTGAGAAAGTGTTAGAGAAATATGGTTATAGCCACATAAAATCTGTAGTCCACCCTATGATCCTTCAAAGACTCTCCACAAGAATAAGAGTGGCGTGGCTGTGTCTCAATTAAGATATTCCCAAATAATTAGTAGTATAATGTATTTGGCAAATTGTTCTAGACCTGATATTTCGTTTGCTATAACTAAATTGAGTAGGTTTACCAGCTGTCCGGACAGAACTCATTGGGATGCATTAGACAGAGTACTCAGATACCTAAAGGGTACTATATCCTTGGGCTTGTGCTATGGGAGGTTTCCTGTACTCCTGGAGGGATATAGTGATGCCAGTTGGATAGCTGACACTGCTGAGTGTAAAGGCGTTACTGGCTATGTTTTTACACTTGGAGGCGGTGCGGTTGCTTGGAGGTCTGTTAAACAGACGATCATATCCCGTTCTACAGCTGAGGCAGAATTGTGTGCTTTGGATACCACAGTAACTGAAACTGATTGGCTTAAGGGTCTTCTTACTGAGATTCCCTTGATTATGAAGCCAATACCTCCTATTTAAGTGAACTGTGATAATCAAACAACAATAGCTCAGATTAGAAGCTCCAAGTATAACCAGAAGCAGAAGAGACATGTACGAATAAGATTGAAGTCTGTTCGTGAGCTAGTGTCTCTAGGAGTGGTGTCATTGGACTTTGTAAGTTCAAAAGACAATATTGCTGATCCACTCACAAAAGGACTTGATTCTGAGAAAATCAAGAGAACCAGTAAGGGAATGGGACTAAGGCCTATTCTGGTTTCATCTATAGCGGCAACCCAACCTATTTGATTAGAGATCCCAAGAAGTAGGTTCAATGTGGTATAAACAAGCTATAAGGTGAACCGTAAGCATAAATTGATTGAGATATAATCTCAAAGTCTCTTCCCTGGATAGATGCTTGACTGCTAGTAAGGATGAGCTTAAGGCTTTTAATGAGTTCTAGGTCTTTATGACAGGATGCTTGCAGTACATCCTTGGAGAACTCACCTATGTAAGTGTAACTGTGAGGCCGCAGTGTGGGGGTCTGGGCAACTCTCCTTAACACTTATGAAACAAGATTCGGTGGCATGACCGTAATGCACCAACCCAGAAGGATTCAACCGTCGCCTGTGATGAGTTGTTGCCAATTGATTTTTACATATTAAAGGCTTAAGTTCAAGACTTAGTTCACTTCAAACCTATGTGAATAAGATTGGTTTACTTAGGTGAAAATTCAAATCGGAAGGTATTTTCACTGAAAGCTCATTACGACAAAGCCTCAAGACCTGTTTTTTCTACCAAAATAATTTGAAATTTGTGGGGGATTGTTGATTTTTGTTTGAATTTCAAACATTTTGGTGTATGTGTTTAGTCCCACATTGCTAAGCTAAAAGAGTTGGAAGACTTTATATATGAAGTCATTCCTACTATGCTTAGCAAGCTTAGGAGGACCTACACGCATGCGCGGGTTGATCCCAAACCGGGTGGTTTCAACAGGTCTGGGCCGGAAATCCATAAACCGGGCGTGACGCACGCGATTATCACGCGCAGGGGGGGTGCAAATCTCCAGCCCGTGGGCTTCACGCTTGCGGGCGGCCTGGTTCGATTTTGGTCTGGTCTCCTAAACCAATTTGGTTTGGTTTATTTTTATTTCTTATTTTCATTCCTTTATTTTGTTTTTTTATTTCTTTTTCTGAGGAATCAATTCCTCGCGCAAGGCACGACGCCTCGCGGCGTGGCCGCGACTCCTCATCGCGAAGAGGTACTCATTGTCTCTTCGGATCTATAAAAGAAGGGGAAGAATGCAGAGAACTCATTCACTGCTTCTCTCCTCTTCGAGCATCATCTCCTTCTCGAGTTTCTTTTCTTCTTCTTCATGTTTCGGTTTTCTCGGTCTTGAGGCTTCGCCTTGTCAGATCTGAGGTTGGGTCCGGAGGCAGCGTTCGTCTTAGAGTGCACCTACGAACGTCGCGAGGTTGTCGGATCTTGGGAGGATTTTGCCAGGAGTTTTTGCACCGTAGGGCGGCAATCAATTCTCTAAGGGCAGTCGGCACGCCGGCGCTTCAACCGGATAACTATACTTTAACTCGGCTCTTTCCTTATCAGGCTACTGCATCTATAAATATTTTATTGTCTACTGGTTTGGTGCATATTACATTTACTGTTTTTTTATTACAGTACATACATAGAATTTTGAGAAAGCCGATGATACACTCCTAGAAAAGAAAGATGTCTTAGTCATGCAAACAGAAAGCTATGCCTCTGAATCTTTCCGAGCATACGTAGTGAACAATTTGTTAGTGTGTATTTATGTGTCAAGATATTTTTATATATTTATAGATAATTATTTTAATAAAGGTAAATATTTATCGTTAATCATTTACTTTTCTGTACGTATATGATTAATGATAAAATTTCACAGATTAATGGTTATATTATTCTGAAAATAGTCTTTGATCGGATAGATATCTAGAGGGGATCGACATAAATATCTAAATCAACGTTGAGTATGACTAGGTCAAGATAGATCGAGGGATGGATATCCAAACTATACTTGGGGGTGCCTTGAGTTTAGAGGCACACTGGACACGACCTGCTTAAGAGAAAACCATATATTAAGTATCATTAGTCGTTCGTCTTAATGAACGAGTGTAACTGATCTTTTGACTTGAGACCTTCATATATTCTATGCGTGGAGTTATGTACTTTCATGCCGTTAAAATCATTCTTTAATCGGATTGTGATTAATATAGTAGTTGGGTGTATGATAAAACATAGAGAGAATAGTGTTGAGTTAATAAAGGATTCATCGCTCTCTTGGAGTAGTGAGTTAACATTCTGGTCGCTTGATAGAGATATTAGTGACTCAAAATCTATGGCCATGGGAGGAATGATTATCATTCAAGATGACTCTATTATATCTTGAAAATCAAGTAAAACAATTAAATTGGTGATGATGCATAGTGCACCAAATTAATTGAGATGTATGATAAAGATGAAGAGATTGAATTACAAGGTAATCGGTTCATGAAAATTTTAGTTTATAACTAATATTCTATCACGTTAGGTGGCTAAAAATTGCTACTAGACGGTTACCTTAGTCTGTGTATGAATTTACACTGCCTTCGAGTATAGACCCTAGAGGTCGCACATATCACATAAACATGAACAATATCCGTAATTGATTATTTTAGTGGCTACTAAAATTAATCAAGTTATTATTTCTGAATAAGAATTAATTGAATTATTAATTATTTCTGAAATATCGGAAGTTAGAATGGATCAAGATCAAATATGGATTTATTTGATCTAGAGAAGAGAAAGTGGATTTTATCACTTATTCTCTTTGGAGAATTTGAAGAGTCACAATTATGGTGGCAATAATGGAGAAAATGAAGAGTCTCTATTAATGATTATTAATGGAGAATTTAAAAAGTCATAATTATAATAATTAATGGAGAAGATAAAGAGTCTACTCTTGGAAGAAGACTAGAGCACTTCTTCTTTATCTTTCTTGTGTGAGCTCTCATAGGTAATAACACTGCCCACACGGATTGATCGTATCGAACATCTACCGTAGCGACCCATCGACTTCTTAGATACATGAAGTTGCTCTCCACAATAGCCTCAACAAAACTAACAGTCTTTTATGAAACAAACACAAATTGGACTGCTTACTACAAGTTTTTGCATTTGTTCTTGTTTGTTGGATATAGTGTGAATGGAAAGGGAGAAAAGATACTCCAATATTGTGAATGAGATTTTAGTCCTACATTGAGAGTTTCTAGTGAATGGAAAGGAAGGTGGAGAATAAAGAGACTCCATTGTGAATGGAACTTTAGTCCCACATTGGGAGTCTTAAGGCATAATTGTTGGTTTATATTGTTTCATAAGCATGTTAATTGTGAACAAATGCAAGGGGAGAGACTCTCTCATGCGTAGGTGCGTAGGGAGGGTGCGGTCGGGGCAAAATCTCTCCAAGTGGATGAACCAACGTTTTGCCAAATTTTTTGCTCAAATGTAACAGATGCATTAACTATTGATTAATGCAAAATCTGTAACCCCCAGACGTTTGGATCTGACCGGTTAATTGACAGTGACCTAGAGCAAAAGATATAGAGGATATAGATTGTCTTCCACCTCGTTCCCAACTCCCTGGTAGCGTTCGAGTGTTTATTTAGTTCGCCATGAGCAACGAGTCTCCTGCTATTGTATCCTGAGAGACAGACGTTCATCGGAACCTCGAAGCACCGTCAGAGGAGGACAAATTTATTTCAATGAAACTACGTTACGCAGGCCTTAGCAACTCTCCATGTCCGGTTCAAGAAGATCGGTTCGGGACTTCCGGTTCGAGACGTCTGGCTCGGGAGATATTGTTCGGGAATTCCTGCTCGGGATAATCTGCTCGGGCAATTCAGCTCGAGAAGACCGGTTCGCGACGTCCGGTTCGGGAAACCTGCTTGGGAGATCTCTTCGGAAGACTGCATTCTGCCTAAAAGGCAGCTGGGGCCACTCAACAGCTATGTTGAAATTTTTTGTAATTTTAATTTAATTTTGTTAACTCTCCGGAAGGAATATTTCCTCCAACATTGTTCTCCGATCATCAACACCAGTTACTAGAGTTGAGATTTCTTCTGCTGTCCAAACTGATCCATTGAGTGCCTGCTCCAAGTATGGCTCTTAGGCTTAAGGCGAGTGAAGATTCTCAGCGTCACTCCTCTAACGTAGATGTAGTAAAATATCAGTGGTATTGCCATCGCGATCGCCATCGTTGTGTAATTGTATTCATCAGGTTTTTTTATTGCGATTGTCATTGTAGAAGATTATTGGTTCACGAACCAATTTAAATAGTTTTCATATTCGCCGGAGCTCTCCTTGGTTTGTGTTAATATAACAGTAAATTGTCTTTACATTTTCAATTACACTTTAAACTTTATCGTCTGTCAGTTCTTATGTAAAAAAAAATTCTTTTTTATTTTTTCATGTAAAATTTTATTTATTACAATTCTCTAATAAATATCAATTTACTTAAATATCCTCATTTTTTGAGATATAAAAGTCTAAAATGAGATATAATTTATCATAAATTCAGTATCATTTAATTATAATCTAGTATATTATCGATCAAATTTAATACTGACTCTTTTTCAAATCCAGTTGATCGAGAATCGATCGGAGCTGTTCATAATCGATTGGAACTACAACAATCAAGTAGGGAGCTCTGATCGATTAAGAATCAATCGGTAATTAATCAATTATCTTGGTACGAGAGAGCATAACTTTAATTTTTTTTTATAGGTACAAAAATTTAAAAGTAAGTATATTTTCTTTTTAAATTCAACACATTTAAATTAGAATTTAGCATATTTTTTATCAAACTGATTATAATTTTTTTCCGCTTGATTGAGAGTTTATACCAATTGATTGGTTTATGATAAATCGGTTGGTCGTACTAAATTTGATAGAAAATATAATTATATTTTATTTTAGACCTTTTTTTACTTTAAATGAGGATAATTAGGTAAATTGATATATATTAGAGAATTAAAGTAAATAAAATTATATAAATATATATGGAGTGAAAATAAAATTTTTTTCCTCAAACACTGAAATTTTTTTTTAAATTTGCTATTAGAAAATTTAGGATAATTTGTTTTTAATATAACATTTTGACGGACATTATTATGGGTGCATTTAGTGGGATAAAACGGGCGTCGAGGACCCATTGATCACCCCACCCCCTCTTTTTCATATAAATTTTAAATTAGATATGTACATAAATTGTAATTTAATATAATATATATTTTGTGAACAAACTATATATAATTTAGTAAAAATTATAGTAAAATTTGATTGGTTTTTTAGTTACTTATAATATTATATTTAGCAACACTTATAATATGCTCAATCATATAATTTGATGTCATTTATAATAAAAAAGTAAGGTGAAGATGGTGTCATTTATCAAAATTATTCACATGCTAAAAAGTTAAATTTATAGTTTCTTATACTTTGTTAAGCAATTTTTGGTTAACTATTAGTTAGTTACTTATTTGCATAACTTGTAACGTTTCAAAAATATTTTACAGTCATATTTTATAAAATCATCTTTTGATTCTATTATGTTTTATGATTTAGTAATAAATCATCTTTTGATTCTATTATGTTTTATGATTTAGTAATAAATATGTATGATGCATGATAATTATTATTAATGATTTAGTTTTCTTTATATTAGATTTCACTATGTCTAATCTTTCAAAGTTAGAGTTTGCAACTCTTGACATAAAAGAAAAAATTATCCATCGTGGATTTTGGATGTGGAGATTCATTTAGATGCTATGGGTCTTAGGGACACCATAAAAGAAGGAAATAAGAAATCTTTACAAAATCATGCAAAAACAATGATATTTATTCGTCGCCATCTTCATGAAGGATTGAAAACCGAATATTTAACCATCAAAGATCTACTTGAGCTATGGAATAATTTAAAAGAAAGATATAACCACTATAAAACTGTGATTCTTCCAAATGCTCGTTACGAATGGATTCATTTACGTTTATAAGATTTTAAATCTGTAAGTGAATATAACTTCGCTATGTTTAGAATCAGCTCAAATTAAAATTATGTGGTGAAAAAATTACTGATGATGATATGTTAGAAAAAGCATATTCTACCTTTCATGCATCTAACATGTTCCTGCAACAATAATATAGAGAGAAAAGTTTCAAGAAATATTCTGAGTTGATTACATATCTTCTTGTGGTTGAGCAAAACAATGAGCTTTTGATAAAAAATCATAAGACCCGCCTAATTGGTGTTAGTCCATTCCTTGAAGTGAAATAGATAACTTATAAAAATGATAAACGACAGCACAGACAAAAATTTCATCGTGATTGTAGTTATGGGCATGGGTGTAGTTGTGGTTACAGACACGAAAATGATTGATTTTAAGAAAATCATGGTGGTTATAATAATAGAAGTATAACAACTCACCATAAGTCGGTTAACAATAATGCCCACCAGAAGTGGACAAATGACAATGGTAAAAGGGTTAAAAGTGGACATGATAATGATGAAAATAAATTAGAAAATTCATGTTATAGATGTGACATAAAAGGACATTGGTCATGTACATGTCGTACACCAAAATTCCTTTCTGATCTCTACCAAATCTCTTTAAAGGACAAAGCAAAAGATATAGAGACAAATGTTGTCTTTCAAGATAATAGCACAGTTCTTGATCCTTTTATGACTATACATTTGAATGTCTCTAATTTCTTTGCGGATCCTGATGGAGGAATAAACAATTTGATTGGAAATGAAGATATTTATAGGAATATCTAACCTAATCAGATATTTTAAAATAAATTAGTTCATTTATTGTTATGTTTCTTTAGTAATCTTTTAGTCATCTCTTATTATGTATTTATTTTGTTTTAATGAATAATATCATGGTTTTTGGATTCGATAATGAAGATTTATACCTTATTAATAGTGTAACGACACATTCTATATTAAAAAAGAAAAAAATATTTTTCTTATTTAGTAGTGGGTGAAACTAATGTTAATACAATATATGGTAATACAAATATTATTGAAGGCTCCGGAAGAGCTAATATATCATTACTTGGAAGAACAAAATTTATAATTGACAATGCATTATTTTCTCCTGAGTCTCAAAGAAATTTGTTAAATTTTAAAGATATTCGTCGAAATGGATATCACATTGAAACACATAATGAGAATATTGATTACCTTTATATTACAAAATTAGCATTGGGTAAAAAACACATATATGAAAGATTATCCGCTTTCCCATTTGATTTTGTACTACACAATACTATATTCAGTATAAACAAATGCAATAGCAATCCTAAAGTTTACAACCTCAAATGATTTTATACTTTGGCATGATCGGTTGGGACATCTTGGTTCTACAATATTTCAAAAATTATCAAGAATTCACATGGACACCCATTAAAGAATCAGAAGATTCTTCAATTTAATGAATTCTTATGTGCTGCTTGTTCTCAAGGAAAACTTATTATACGACCTTCTCTATCAAAAGTTGGAATTGAATCTCCTGTATTTCTGGAACGTATACAAGGCGATATATGTGGGCTTATTCATCCACCATGTGGACCATTTAAATATTTTATGATTCTAATTGATGCTTCTACAAGTTGGTCACATGTATGTTTATTATTAACTTGCAACCTAGCATTTGCAAAATTGCTTGCACAAATAATTCGATCGAGAGCACAATTTCCAGAATATTCTATCAAGAAAATACGTCTTGATAATGCTGGTGATCGAATTTACATTCCAAGTATTTAATGACTATTGTATGTCTATTGAGATAACTGTTGAACATTCTGTTGCTTATGTTCACACACAAAATGGTTTAGTTGAATCATTTATTAAACGTCTCCAGTTAATAGCTAGACTATTGATTATGAGAATTAAGCTTCCTATATCCATATGGGGACATGTTATTTTGCATGCAGCAACACTTGTATTTATCAAGCCAACCAATTATCATATATTCTTTCCTTTACAATTGACTTTTGGTCAGGAGTCTCATACATCCCATTTGAGAATATTTGGATGTGCGGTATATATTCCAATTAGTCCACTACAACATACTAAAATGGGACCCCAAAGGAAATTGGGAATATATGTTGGATATAATTCCTCTTTAATTATAAGATATTTGGAACCAATGATGGGAGATGTCTTTACGGCACGATTTGCCGACTGTCAGTTTAATGAAACAATTTTTCCAAAGTTAGGGGGAGAAAATAACGATTCTTCCAAAGAAGTCACTTGGCGTGCATCATTATCGCAATTTGATCCTCGTACAAATCAATGTGAATTTGAAGTTCAGAGAGTAATACATTTGCAAAATATTACAAATTAATTGTCTGATGCATTCACTGGCCTGGAAAGAGTGACTAAGATACAAGCATTTAATGCTCCAACTCATATTGATGTATTAATTGGACAATCAATTAATGAGACTACTACTCGCCAGAAACGTAGAAACATGGTAGACCGATCAGTTCTAAAGATAAATGTAAAATACGGTTCTAAAAGAGAAAAACAATAAAAGAAATAAATAAATTATAACTAGAATAATAATATTATTATTATTTATAGATATATAAATATAATCACCATAAATTGGATTTAAAAATTGGAAAGAATCAGATGGAAAAAATTTTCTAGAGTCAGCTCTCTCTTTCAGGAGTTTTACTTCCTGTCGGAGAGATTCGACTCAGAGTTTAGCTTTTGCCAAATCTCGAGAAAGATACGAAATTAACTCATTTAATTGAATTCTTGAAAAACCACTTACAGTTATTTCGCCGTCCTCCGAGAATGTGAGTTTGCCGTAGTCCGGCTCTGACTCTGACTCTGTCTCTATTTCTTCTGAGGCGGTTAGTCCGAGCAGGTTCGACTGTGGGAGCTCTTCTTCGGAGGAGGAGGAGGACTCGTCCCACGTTGCCTGAAGTGCCTTCTTCTTTCTTGTTTTCTTTGTTTCCTTCAGGTTGGGGCATTCAGTCTTGTAGTGGCCCTTCTTCTTGCACTCGTAGCAGGTCACGTTGGGTTTGTTCTTTTCATTTGAGGGTTCAGTTGGTTCTTCCTTTCTTCGGCTGACTTTTCTTCTGTTAGTCTGGTTCTTTAGTTCTTTGTAGTAGTCTCGGGCTAGCCGAACCAACTTAGGCTGATTTCCCTCGCTATCTTCTGAGTCTGAATCTGAGTCAGACTCGGGTGCAGGTTGAGGCTTCTTTTTGGTTGTCCTTCCAGTTTTACCTGCAACAAAGGCGATACCTTTCTCGGCCAAATTGCAATTAGTCTGTTCATGTAATTCAAGTTCAGAAAAAAGTTCATCTAACTTAATTTTGGAAAGATCCCTAGAAACTTTGTAAGCATCTACCATAGATGCCCACAAGGTGTTTCTTGGGAAAGCGTTAAGAGCGTACCTTATTAGGTCACGGTTTTCTACCTTGTGACCGATTGTGTGTAGTCCGTTCATTAATTCCTGAATTTTGGCATGAAGCTGTGCTGTTTTTTCGTTGTCATTCATCTTGATCGTGTACAGCTTGTTCAGGAGGAGATCTCTCTTACTGATTCTAGTGTCTGAAGTTCCTTCGTGTAGCTCGATCAGTTTGCCCCACAGCTCCTTGGCACTGTTGAATGGACCCACCCGGTTCAGCTCCTCTTTTGTTAGACCGCATTGGAGGGTCTGGGTTGCTTTAGCATCCGCTTTAATTCTTCTTTTCAGAGTGGTATCCCACTCAGTGTACGGCTGTGGTACTCCTTCAGCGTTCTTTGGAATCTCCAATCCAGACTGGATGATTATCCACATGTCCACCTGAGTTTTCAGGTGGACCTCCATTCGACTTTTCCAGTAGAAAAAGTCTTCTCCACTGAAAAGTGGAGGTCTGGCTGTGCTGAATCCTTCTTGCATGGTCATTAAGGATTTTACCTAAAAAAGAGGGAAGAGAAAAAAAAACTTTGTCCCAAGACTTGGTCTTGGATTAGTAGTGCGGGATAAAGAAAATTAAATATCGAGGGGTGTTGCACCGGTCTCGATTAACGATAAGAATTCGAAAAAAATAAGAAATAATTTTATGAAAATCCGAAAAAATTCTCAAACTGGTGGTTGCACCAAATTTGAGCTTCCCCGCTCTGATACCACTTGTTGGATCGAGAGAAAACGATAGAGGGGGGTGAATATCGTAAAACGTTTCGGATTGTAAGATAGAGAATGCACAGCGGAAATTAAAACAAAACAATACGCAAACACCAAGATTTTACTTGGTTTAGAGTCGCGGTCGGCTCCTACTCCAAGGCCCACGGTCGTTGACCGTTTACTGCGGGCAATACTATAATCGCGCAAAACAGTTTACAAAAGGATGATTGCAATGATAGTGCAGTAAGAAAAAAAACACAGCTCTTCGTTACCGACGTCCGGTGTGGAATGTATCTCGGAGCAAAGGGACGTCGTCGGCGCTTGTATCTCGAGTTGGGAGGTTTCTGTAGCAGAGCGCCTTGAGTAGAAGAGCGTGAAAGCGTTGGAAAACTTGATTGTCAGAAGCCTTGGTGTTGGGTACTATTTATAGTACTTCGGGGCGCCCTGAACGTTGGGGGCGCCCCCCCACGTGTCAACCGATCCGGAATTACCTCGGTCAGCCCTTATCCCACTCGAATAGGGCTGAGGATTGACTCTGGGGGCGCCCGGGACGCTGGGGGCGCCCTGGTTGACCTTTTCAGCTAGCTTCTCGGCTGGATAAAAGTAATCCGCTTCGTTGGCTTGTGTGCGGGGCGCCCTGGGCACTAGTGGCGCCCGGGAGCACGGGGGCGCCCCGCCCAGTAGGCTTCCGAAGCACTTTTTTGCTTAACTTGCTTTGTACTGGCCTTGGGGGCGCCCGGGACACTGGGGGCGCCCTACTCAGCTGTTGCCTCTCTACTTTGAGGCGCTTTGAGCTGCAGACACTCATTCCTTCGGTCCTGCATCCAGGGTTAGTCCAAAACAACATAAAGCAATCAAGTATTAGTTTTATACAGCCTTAGCTGTCTTGGTTCTGACTTTGGGTCTCCAAAATGGAGCCCTAGGTCGAACCGACGCCTACTGTTCCCTCGACGGGGAACGCGTCCTCACCTACTCCTCTCAGGAGAATTTACCTGTTGCCAACCGGCTCCTCCGGTTGGACTTTTGCCTAGCGGTCCTTCGCCAGGTCTTGGATACCAAGCTGTCCTTCGCCCGGTGCCTAGCAGTCCTTCGCCAGGTCTTCGGATCCTGGCAGTCCTTGGCCAGGTGCCTAGCAGTCCTTCGCTAGGTCTTTGTATCCTAGCAGTCCTTCGCCAGGTGCCTAGCAGTCCTTCGCTAGGTCTTAGATACCAAGCTGTCCTTCGCCCGGTGCCTAGCAGTCCTTCGCTAGGTGTTCGTATCCTAGCAGCCCTTCGCTAGGTGCCCAGCTGTCCTTCGCCAGGACTTAGGGTTTCAGTGCCTAGCATTCCTTCGCTAGGTGCCTAGCATTCCTGTGCTAGGACTTCAATCTGCACACTCAAGCAGCATGTTAGATAACAAATAAGACTTAACTTTTGAACCCTTTGCCATTTATCAAAACACAGGTTTGACTTGGGTGCTGTCTGCACCAACAATCTCCCCCTTTTTGATTTATGGCAACCCGATTCAAAAAGTTAAGTTAATCAGAGTAGATGATAAACTAGTTTAGTTCCCTCCCCCTGGAAGGAATCCCCCCTTGGTTTTCAAAGTTTCATGGGGTTTGAAAAATTTCTAAGTCAACATGATGGAATTAATTTTTCAAAACTTAGAAGATTTTTCAAAAGTAAATTTTCCCAAAAAATTTTTATACTTAGAAATTTTAGAAAAACAACTTAGTGAAAAAAGTTTCTAAGACATCTCTTTTGAGTTTTTGAAAGTACTTTTTAAAATTTTTCAATCTCTTTAGTACTTCAAAACTTTTCTAGGGAAGTTTAGAAATAAGTACTTAGTGATAGCTTAAGTTTATGTACTTAGAAAATGCTTTATTTTGAAAATAATTTAGACTAAGTACTTTTGAAAACAGTTTTGAAAAGAAATAGACCAAGTACTTTTGAAAGCAGTTTTGAAAAGAAATAGACTAAGTACTTTTGAACGCAGTTTTGAAAAGAAATAGACTAAGTACTTTTCTTTAAAACTAAAAAAAAATTAAAGCTTCTCTCCTTTCCTATCTCTCCCCCTTTGCCATATATCAAAAAAAACAACCAATATAGCAAAATAACAGATAACTTGCATAATAATATAACAGAATAATGTGCTGTACTGAACCAATGCAAGATAAACTGAATCAAACCAATTTAAATTTTCTCTGTGGGGACCTATCTAACCCAATTAGCTACTTACTAATTATTATAAACAGTAGTTTTCGCTAGGGTTAGTCGAGTTAAGTGTTCTGTTCAAGTTAGATTGTCTAAGCTTGATTTTTTTATAATATCATCTTATTTTTTTATTTTAAATTTATAAGCATATAATATTATTATACTTAAATTTAATTAAAGGGTAATACAGTAAAATATTATATTATGTCATAGACTATTACCTCCAAACAAATAAGATTTTATTTGATTATCTAAATTGAACCAAACAACTTCAGATTATTTTTCAATCTCTATTATCTTGGTTATGTTATTACTTAATAATCACATAATTAAGATTATATCTGATAAATTAAACTAAACGCACCTTTAAGTTATGTAAATATATGATAGAAATTTCAAGATATATATATATATATATATATATATATATATATATATATATATATATATATATATATATATATACTAGTAATATGAGAAAAGAAAAGAGGTATAATATTTACTTTCATTTTCAATTATTTCACAACATGAAAGTATTTTTTAATTAATATATGATGTCGGGTGGATCTGAATAGGAAGAATGAAATTCCATTTGAAATCCCTGTTAAAATGGTGTTTTTCAACATGTGCCTTTTGAAAGAAAGTGGGCCCTCGTCCTCACGAAAGTGGGTCCCACCCTCTTCCTCACGAAGTGATACCCACTGTCGGCCTCTTCTTCTCCTCCTCCGTTAAGTGATATCGCTTGTTCGAACCGACTTCGTCTTCCTCTCCCTCACGGAAAGTGGGTCCCACACTCTCCCTCGTTAAAGTGGGACCGACAAGTGATCCCGCCGATTTCATGTTGACTAGTAGTGATGTCCCCGGTTCAAACCGGTTTAAAGTGCGTGCCTACCCCTCACGATCGTAGATCTCATTTTTATTTTTGGTTTCTTAGGCTCGTCCTCTTCTTACTCACGAAAGTGGGACCCACTCTTCTTCTTATTTTTCTCAAATGATAGTAAAATTGACAGACAACCTAAAATTTAACATGAATAATATGATGAATAATAATTGAAAAAGTAAAAATGGAAGTGTGAAAAACATAATGAATGATGTAGTATCTTGCATGTACAATCTTCGATTGGTTCATCGTGCCTCTAGGGTATAATTTGATTCGAGGCGACGATCGAAAGTCGCCGATGGTGTCTAATCGATAATTGAACTTGTACATATAAAATGTCACGTCATGTCACGTCATGCCACATTATTCACTATGATTTTCACTCTCTCATTTTCACTCTCCTATCATTACTCTAATATGATATTTCAATTATAGTAATTTTTAACAGATTTATTGTATCTCTCAGATTATAATTTAGTTTGAATATGTGCACGAAAAATACAAAGTTATTCACATTAAATTTTACATTAAAATTTTACATTATCTATCATTGCTCCAAATGATATCCCTTGCTCAAGCCGGCTTCCTCCTCTTCTCCCTCACGAAAGTGGGGACTCACTCTCGGCCTCTTCATCTCCTTCAATTCCCACGGATGTGGGACCCACTTTAAACCGGTTCGAACAGGTGATATCCCTATTAGTCAACATGAATCGGTTTTAAGAAGGTCGACCTACACCCCTTTCAAGTCGGTACACCGGCTTACGAACCTGCTGACGAAGGTGGTTCACGAAAGTGGATCCCACCCGCTCATGAAAGTGGGATAGTTCGAGCATCTTTAAAACCCCTGAAATTATATGTTGGAACCGATCTCGCGTTGACTGCGGAGTTATATGTTTGATTCAGCGAGGAAATATAGTGGTAAAAGATTATTGAAAATTTTGATTGACCGCGGAATTAAATGTTTGATTCCGCCGGGAATTATATTTCGAGCTTCTTTAAATTTGATACCATAGTCGGCACCCCTCTCCTCCAACTCAACTCTGATCTACAGCCATCACCTTCTCCCTGCATACTCTCTCTTTCCTATTCTCTTCTCCGGCGATCTCTTTTCCTCGGCCTCGACGTGCTGGTCATCTCGGTAGATCGTGCCAAAACTCCTCCTTCTGACCTAATGTCTTCTTCCCCATCGCACCAGCTCATTCCTGCACCTCCATTGGACTCGTCTCCACTCCCGACGTTTCCTCAACCCGACCCTCCTGCCGCAGACACAGTCGCCATCATGAACAACCCTAGGCCTGTACTCCACCTGGTCATCTACATCCCCACCCAGCCAACACCCGCCACCGTCGACGACAGGTTCTTAAAGCGCATGATGAAGAAGAGCGACGCGTTCGCACTCGGCCTCTTCTTGGCCTCCTTCGGGCTTCTATACTTCTTCCTGATGAGCAACCCATACTCGGGCCACCACTTCGCCATCGCCATCGCCTTGGGTTTAAGACTTATCGTTCTCACCATCACAGGCTTCCTCTACTCATATCCCTGCTTCAGCGACCCCGGCCCCCAGTTCCCGAAGGTGCAGGTGACGTTGCTGGTCTTCTGTGTGGGGCTCCTTCTGTTAGCTATCTTCCTCACTCGACACATCTGATTCCGCTCTAGTTCTTCCAACCGATCGACCGTCGCAATCATACGTGGTTATTCTCATTAATGTGCTATTTTTCATATTTGTGTTGCCTTCCCGTGGTTATTCTCATTAATGTGCTATTTTTCATATTTGTGTTCGTCCGTCGCAATCATACGTGGTTATTCTCATTGTGCTATTTTTCATATTTGTGTTCGTCCGTCGCAATCATACGTGGTTATTCTCATTGTGCTATTTTTCATATTTTTGTTGCCGTTGTTGTTGAAGTTCGAATAAATGATCCAATTCCACGGAGGTTTCCATCGATCATGCCTTTATTTTTTATCGGCCGATCCCATAAAAATTTTTCACCGATCAAAAATTCAACATTTCAAGATTCACGTTTTATTTGAATTTTTTTTTTATAAAGTATATCATAACTAAGATCGAATCATAGACGATAAGTAATCATCCTTTCACTCATGCCTTTAGCTATGCAGTGTGACAGTGTGTGTTGAATGTATGCATCGATTTTAATTAAGTTCGGGTCTGCTGCTAATTGATATTGTGCCATCTACTGTGTTTGACTGGGGGTATACAACGGGTTGATACCAAAGGGGGTATAATTAAGATATCATTTTGAAATGGCTCGGTCTCCTGTAGATACGACTAACATAACTATTGATGCACTACAAAAATAATATGCAATAGCGACGGCAATAATCCGTCGCTATTCCGTCGCTAAACGGTAATAGCGACGGATTAGCGACGGAATTGTCGCCGTCGGCTGGGAACCCGTCGCAGAGCTTGTTAGCGACGGCGTTTTTTTGACCTCCGTCGCTATATTAGCGACGGATTTTTAACCCCCCGTCGCAAAACTCCCAAAAGTGGCCGGGGAAATAGTAGCGACAGATGGTCAAATATCCGTCGCAAACTTTTTGAGTAGCGACGGATAAGGTCAAATGTCGTCGCTAATATATCGTAATAGCGACGAATACGGTCAAAATCCGTCGCCAATAAATCGTTTTAGCGACGGGATAGTCAAATATCCGTCGCTATTTGTGACGGATTTTTAAAAATATCCGTCGCTAAACCGGGAAATTTTTGTAAGGCAGTATCTATTTCTTCGACTTTTCATGGATACATCAATAACATATACAAATATGAAACAAGAATATATATTTCAACATCCAAACATTCACAATTACAATCCAAACATTCAGAACAATCCAAATATTCACAATTACAATCCAAACATTTATAACAATCCAAACATTTACAACAATCCAAAATTTTGTTTCGAATCCAATCAGATCCAAACAATCATTTCGAAATGTATAGATTCAATCCACTATTCATTCCAAAGTTTAATTTCCAAACTTTTACAATCGAAACTTTGAAACAAGTGGAAACTTATACAATCTAAACTTTCCAATCCAAAAAAGAGTAAACATATGATGTATCCAAATGTAACAGAGTAAACAAAAATGGATGGAAAGTAAACATATACAGAGTTTCGTAGAGAATCAAAACTTATACACTTTTCAAGCAAGTAAATGTATATATCAAAAGAAAGTAAACATATATCAAAAATCAGAGTTTCGTAGAGAATCATTACGTACATGAATATCAGAGTGAATAATGGATGGAAAGGAAAAATATTCCTGCACAATAGAAGATAAAACAATAAGAAAGCAATCCAATACAGAAATAAATATGAATTGATAACAATAAGAAATAACAAATGAAGTAAGCATATATAATAAAAGATAACTCGATCTAATAGAAGAAAAACAACAAATAGAAGATAACTCTAATAATATGAAATATGTAAATGAAAACTAAACTATACCGGAGCAAGAGAAGAAATATTAAATATGTATTAAATATGTAACTCTAATACCTTTCAAGCAAGAGAAGAAATCTGAACTCAACTCTGATAATGTAGAATCTGTAAACATAAATGGAGTAATAAGAAAACAAGTTATTATGGATATAATAACTTAATACATTGTTACTGAAAAAAATTGGGGGAAAAATTAATCATACCACTATAATAGCTCAACTCCTCTGTGGGATGCTCAGGATCCTGTGTCTCCTGAGACTCAAAACGATGGGCGGGAGCGGGAGCGGCTGACATCTGTGTATCCGGAGCATCAAAACGAGGGGCGGGAAGGGCTGGCATCTGTGTCATCGGCGATAGGGTAGCAGCAAAAGCTCGCATGTGACGTAATATCTCGTCAGTGCGTGCCTGGTGAGCCCGCAAATCTCTCAACTCAGCATCCCTCGCTGCTTCCCTCTGAGCCCACTCTGCGCTCGTCTTAGCCCATTCTGCGTCCCTCCCGGCACACGTCTCCTCTATCGACGTGAGTCGAGTCCGCAGGGCTTCATTTTCCTCCCGTAAATGGCGAACCTCACTAGAGGTAGAGGAGGAGGATGCTGGACGCCCTCTAACCCCTGGAGCTCTCATCTGATCATATGTAACCTTTGCCTGAGAGCCCAGGCCGTAGCAGGCGGTCTTCCTCTTCCCACCGACGACCTCAAAATAAATCCGATTCACATCGTCGGTCGAAAGAGGCTGTGCATCCTCCCCCTCTGCAGCAGGCTGAGACGCCTGTGCCTCAGAAACTCTAGTGGTCATTGATTCCTGTGAAATAAAAATTTAATTAGTTTATATAAAATGTCTGGGTCAAGTAAAATATAATTAATATACTTACATTGATAGATAGGGAGCGACGATCGACAAAAGACCCATCTTTTTTCTTGTGGGTCTTGCTGAATAACTCCCAACTAGTGGGAGGTCTCTGTAGCTTAGCAGCCTGTATACACAAAATATAATGTTTAAATATATCCACAAAAACATACTAAATGCCTTTAATAACCAAAATAAAAAGTACTTACCAAATCACTGGCATGCTGGATAATGGAACGGGATCCAGCAGTGTGCTTCGTCGATCCCGTGCTGGGCCCAGCAACCTCTGAATTGCGATTGCCTCGAGCAATCGCAGCATTCTCTTTCCAGTGCTGGCCATCCCAAACAGCTCGCCATGCTGCCCAAATCGGCTCAGGGACCTCTGTAAGCCTATCAGCCTTCTTTCTCCATTTGTAGAGCATGTCCCTGTACAATTTGGAGCAGTAGGCATTCCAGGTCTTCTTAAATTGCTCCTCCGCACCCTCCTCCCAGGTGTACCTTTTCTGTATGAAAAAAATTTATATGGTTAGTATGAAAAAAAGTTATAATATCAAATTAAATATACATGTAAAATACTTACTAAAAACTCTCCATAATAGAATGATTTCAAATCATTCTCAATATGACCCCATGTCATCGTAGGTGACAGTCTTTCTTTAAATTTTTTAGATATATAAGATGAGACCTGATGCCCATCTGGCATGAAACTGTAGGAAAAAATAAAATATATTAGCAAATTCTGTAAGAAAATATATACGAAGAATAGGTATACCTGTCACCGGCGACTGTAAGTATAATCCGCTGATCTCGTGGTGCAGCCATGGTACCTGATTAGACAAAAAGTTTAGGTAAATAAGCAGAATAGGTAAAACATGCAAATGAGACATATTAGAGACAAATGGAAACGTGCACTAATGAAGAATGTTCAATACAAGCAGAATGATCTAAATAAAGCTAGCAAATGGAAGTTCGATGATGATGCAACGGAAGGTCCACCAAATTCATTTACATACGGCTCTCCATGACAATACCAGTTGTAATAATCTGGAACAAACCCATACCTGCCGATATGAGTTTTCACTGTATCTTCATCACGGAAAGCTGTATTTCTACATTTGCGTTGATTACATGGACACTTCAACTCTGTGACATTCAAACACTCAGGATGACACTTTGCAAAGTTAACAAATTCTTCCACTCCAGCAAAAAATTCGTCACGGATAAATCCATTGTCTAACCTATTATACATCCATGCCTTGTTCGGATACATTGTATCTGAATTCAGATAAAACAATTTAATCAAACCACACATATTAATCAAACCACACATATAATTTGATTAATCTAAAACTAATCAAACAAGATCTAATTAATAGAACAAGTAATGAAAAAATTTAACAAAATAATTACACTAATGAAACAATTAATGATCTTAATAATCAAATTAATGAAACAATTAAACTAAAACAAATAAAATATTTGATAAATTAATTACACATTTAATGGTTTAACAAAGAAACTTATTATCTAAAATAATTAAATGATAATTAACTAATTAATTAACTGAATTCAATTAATTAATCTAATTGATTCAATTAATTCTAATTAATTCAATTAGTTAATTAATTATTTTTTTTTTTACTGTGTCGGCCACAGCAGGGGCCGCCGGCCGGCCGCAGGCCCGTCGGCCGGCCGCAGGCCCGTCGACCGGGCGCAGGCCCGTCGGCCGGCCGCAGCAGGCGCCGGCCGGCCGCAGCAGGCGCCGGTCGGCCGCACTGGGCCGCGACCGCCAGCAGGCGGCACCAGACCGCGGGAGGACGCGCGCGGCCGTGCCAAGAGCGGTGGCTGGCCGGAGAAGACGACGTCGGCGCGTGATCACAAAAAAACGATAATATACGGCAAATGGAGCTAACTCGCGTACCTGGGATCGGAGGAGAGTTCGCCGGAGGAGAATCGCGCGCTTCAGTCGGTCGCTAGGGTTTGCGTGGCCGCGGGGGAAGGGGGGCGTCGCCCTTTTTTAAGTAATTTTGCGACAGACTAACTTGTCCGTCGCAAAATTAGCGACGTCTTTGACTAATCCGTCGCTGAATTGAGGGGGTTTGACTCGTCGCCTAACATTAGCGACGGATGTTTAAAAATATCCGTCGCAATAGCGACGGACTTTGACCATGTCCGTCGCTATAATTAGGAGTTTGACTTGCCGCGCAACTTTGGCGACGGATACTATATATCCGTCGCTATTGGCGACAGACAATTATAATTGTCCGTCGCAAAACCTTGTTATTTTTGTAGTGATGAAATCCCAGAAGATGCCCAGATACTTGAATATAATGACGAGATCTCAATAAATTATATCAGGACAGGGAAGAAATTGAATCGATCAAAATTTGTTGTCGACAATAAATTTGCATACAGTGTAGCACTTGATATTGCTTATGAAAATGAGGATCAAGAACCTAAATCTATAGAACATTGTCGTAATATGCATGATTGACCAAAATGGAAAGAAGCAATCCAAGAAAAATTAAACTCACTTGCAAAACGTGAGGTTTTGGGACCTGTAGTCCAAACACCAAAAGGTGTAACTCCTGTAGGGTACAAATGGGTTAACGTTTTGTACGAAAGTAAATGAGAAAAAATAAAATCATAAGATATAAAGCTCGTCTAGTGGCACAAGGTTTTTCTCAAAAATATGGTATTGATTACGAAGAAACATATTCCCCTATAGTGGATGTAATCACATTTCGATATCTTCTTTGTGTGGTAGCACAAGAAAAGCTTGAAATGTGTTTGATGGATACAGTAACAACTTATTTGTATGGAGAACATGATAATGATATTTATATGAAAATCCATGAAGGACTCAAAATGTCAGAAGCATCAAGTTCAAATTTTAAACTTATGTATTCCATTAAATTACAAAGATCTTTATATAGATTAAAGCAATTTGGATGTATGTGGTATAAATGTCTAAGTGCTTATTTGGTTATTTGGTGCAACACAAATATCAAAATGATCCAATATGTCCATGTGTTTTTATAAAAAGGGATGGATCAAAGTTTATCATTATTGTTGTATATGTTAATGATTTGAATATGTTGGAGTTACAAATGTTGGAGTTACCATAGGGTTAATAGTAACCCTTGGTGTTCTTAACGCATGGTAGAAGAAAGGATGTTTCTTCTTCTTCTCCTCTATAAAAGTGGATCCAAGACAATTGAAAGGATCAAGGTAGATGATCTGTTCATCGTGAGGGCAAGAGGAGAGCAGTTCGTGATAGGTTCATCCTTGGGATTTGGTTTGTGGTATTGTCGAGAAGCGTTTGTGTCGTAACCTTCTTCCTTCATCGATCACTGTGAGTATGTATATTGTTTTTGTATTTCATGCTATAGATCCAACAATGGTATCAGAGCGGGTTAGATTTGTAAACGCATGAAATTAAATGTTAATCTATTAAAAAGGGTTGTTTAATCCATTAAGAAATGGGTTGTTCGATTAAGATGAGGAAAAGTTTGATTTATTTAAATCAAATAAATAAAAAAATTAAATTAAAAATAATTGGCAGAAAGATTTTGAATAGAGGATCGAACTACCTCCCTCTGTGAGAGAGAGAAGAAGCCCAACCAGGAGCTATGATCGAGAATTAATTTTTATTTGGTTCAATTAATTTAAACTAGACTTAAGTTTAATGAGATTAGGTTGGTCCAATCGGTCTGGTTCAAACCATTAGTTGGTTTAACCAAACTAGTTTGATCAAATAATCTGAACCAAACTAACTGATTTTATCACTATGTTGAACCTCAACTTAAATAGGCTTAGGTGAAACGACAACAGTAAGGCATACAAATCGACCAGTCTAGTAGCATAATTAATTGTAGCTACAAAAGTAAAGGAAACTTATTTTTTGTGTGTTTCTTTCTCTGCATATATTTGTGAATTGAAAAAAAAAACTAGTTTTGTTACTGGTTTTTATCAGTTTTGTACTGACTATGTCGTTTTTCAATTCCAGATGTCGCATGAGATCTGCACCACGATTCATTGCTATGAACGATGTCATGAGCTAATGGAGTAGATAGAAGAAGTTGACTATAGTCCGATTCTTGGAATCCAAGGCAATATAGGAAAATTGGATCGACTATTTTAGAAACTCGAGCAGGAAGAGTTTCCAATCTTGGATGACTATAGAATTGGAGCATTGATTCGTTCATTGCCAAGGCGTGCGAGAGAAGTTGCACACCAGATATGGGGGCATCATGAATGTCGTATCTCATATGCTGAGTTATGTAAGCAGCTACTTCGCCATGAGTTTCCAGAGGATCTAGAAGATTCTGAGGAGGACCCCAGAACAAGATCCCGAAATATTCTAGGAAGATCCCGAAATGTTCGAGGAAGATCCCGAAATGTTCGAGGAAGATCCCGAAATATTCGAGGAAGATCCCGAAATGTTCGAGGAAGATCCCGAAATGTTTGAAGAAAATCCTGATATTGAAATGTTTGAGGAAGATCCTATAGAAACTGTAGAAAATCCTGAGACTGGCCGATTTGAGATGAACGAGAGAGTGATAACCACTGCCATAATATTTTTTGTTATGGGAGTAATATCATCTTATCTAGTTCATTAAATTTTGTTGTTATGTTTGTCGTGTACAAATTGAATAAGCTTATTTAATAAAGTTATATATATACTGTTATTATGAATGAACAGTAATATACATTAATGAAAAGTTATGTTATGTGTTAACTGACTTGATAATGATTAGTTCATTCTATAATTAGTTCATATTCAATGATTAGTTCATTTATATGATTAGTTCATTATATGATTAGTTCATATTAAATACAAATGATTAGTTCATTTAATGGGATGTATATAATATAATTGATCAATATTAATTAGATTAGATTATACGAATGATGAGTGGAAACGTAGTTACCACTTGATTTCATAAACCAACTCAAGTTTACATTGAGTCAATCATAAATTATGTACATATGATATACACTGAATTAATGAATAATATGTTTATTTATGATAGATTATGGCAACTAAGAACATCATAGTCGAACTGAACAAGGGAGAGAGATTATATGGGGATAACTATAAAATATGGCATCTCAAGATACAATATGTTCTTGAGGAACAAGAAGTTCTGGAGGCTATAAATCAGTTCATGGAAGAACCTGCTAATGGTTCCACTGCACAGCATAGACTTGATCTAGATGCCTATAGGGCATGGAAGAAAAAGGACTCCACTGCTAAGGGGATATTGATTAGTTCAATGGTAGACGACCTGGTATTTGAGTATGAGCCATTACCATCTGCTCATGCCGTCTAGGTAGCCCGTAGAAAGAAATACAATGGAGTTAGTATAAACAAGCTTCGCCAACTGACAATCAAGTTTGACAGTTGTAAAAAGCGCCCGAATGTTACAATGACCCAACATCTATGAGGGTATTGGGGAATATAATTCGGGAGCTGAAGGCTACTAGTCATGAGTTGACCGATGAACAACAGGTTCAAACAGTTATTCGTTCCCTTCCTGATTCTTGGGAAATGAAACAGGACCATACTCACAGTGAGAGTATCAAGACTCTCACTGATGTCTCATGCCAATTGAATTGGAGGCGGAGAGAATAGAATCCATAAGGATTTCTAAACAAGCTTTTGTAGCTAAAGGTTCTGGATCCAAGAATAAGAAAAGATGGTTCAAGAAAGGAAAGGGAAAAAGAAGCTATTGCTGCTGCTAGACAAAACCCAAACAAGAACAAGTCTCATGAGCATTATGTTGTTAGTTCAATGTTGTTAGCTAATTCTTATCCTTGGTGGATTATAGATTTAGGAACAACGAACCATGTAGCTCATGATTGAGCTGCATACGTAGAGTACCATCGAGTATCAGTTGACAATAAGTGGATATATGTGGGAAACAATGCAAGAATTGAAGTCAAAGGAATTGACACTTACAAACTCAACCTTCGTGGTGGGCATATCTTGTTTCTGCATGATGTCCTGTATGCTTTTGAGATTCGACAGAATCTGATTTCCGTTAATTGTCTTCTTGAATTGGGTTACTGTATGAACTTTTATAGTCGTTGTGTAGAACTTAAGATTAACTCTGTGTTAATTGGATATGGTTATGTATCAAACGGTTTCATGGTTCTTGATGTAGAACCAGATGTTAATTATGGAAATAATAGTTGTTTCTCAAACATTGCTCTTACTAGCGATGCTGATGTTAATGATGAAGTTTGGCATGCTAGATTGGGACATATAGGACAAGAAAGAATGAATAGATTAGCAAGAGAGGGTCTGCTCGGCACTCGTGCTAAAGTTGACTTGTCTATATGTGAGCATTGTCTTGCTGAAAAAGCAACTAGGAAACCGTTTGGTAAGGCTATTAGGGCTGAATCACCATTGCAATTGATTCATTCAGATATTTGTGGTCCGATGAACATGAAGGCTAGACATGGAAGTTCTTATTTCATTACATTTATTGATGACTTCACGCGTTTTGGTCATGTGTATTTGATTTCTCATAAATCTGAAGTATTAGATTGCTTTAATCGTTATTTGAACGAAGTTGAGAATCAATTGGAACGTAAAGTTAAAACCTTTCGCACTGACCGTGGAGGTGAATATTTGTCTGATCTGTTCAAGATAATATGTAATGAGAAAGGGATTATTAGATAGTTAACTATCCCTGGGACTCCTCAGCAAAATGGAGTTGCTGAAAGAAGAAATCGAACTCTTCTTGAAATGGTTAGGTCGATGATGACTCAAGCTAATTTGCCTATTTCCTATTGGGGAGATGCATTATTGGCAGCAACCTACATACTTAACCGGGTGTCTTCTAAATCTGTTCCATCTACTCCATATGAACTTTGGACAGGCAGAAAATCAGATTTAAGTAATCTGAGATCATGGGGGTCAGCTACTTATATTCATGATAAGACTCACAAATATGGAAAATTAGGACCCAGGGGTAGGAAGTGTATCTTTGTAAGATATTCTGATACCTCTAAGGGTTATGTTTTTATTGGTGAGCAACAAGATGGAACCATCTTTGAAATTGAGTCAAGAGATGCCACTTTTCTCGAAACTGAGTTCCCAACGAGAGGTGAAGTTGATAAATCAACTTCTCTATTTGCAATAGAGGAGGAGGATACTATTCCTATATCAACGAATCAGGAATCACAGGGGATACCTGAATCTAGTCAACCTAGTAGGAGTAAATGACTTATAAATGAATTAGTTTCTCAACAGTCTAACCTGCGAAGAAGTAATCGTAAGATTATTCTGTTGGATCGAGAAGAACGATAGAGGGGGGGTGAATATCGTTAAACACTTTTTGGATTCGAGGTTAAGAGAATACGCAGCGGAATTGAAAACACAGCACAAGAACTCAAGCGATTAAGTAAAGCAGTTTTAAAAAAAAATAGAAGTAGAGTAAGCTTATTCTACCAAGCATAATCCTAACTGCCTTCTTAATGAGCTGAACTCAGACTCAGGTAGGGGTTTGGTGAATATGTCAGCTAAGTTAGATTTAGAGTCTATATGCTTAAGGATTATTTCACCCCTGGTTACATGATCTCTTACAAAGTGGTGTTTAACTTCTATGTGTTTAGTTCTGGAATGTTGGATTGGGTTCTTAGTTAGGTTAATTGAGCTTATATTATCAATGTAGACCTGAGTTTGAGTGTAGTTAAGCTGGAAGTCTTTGAGAGTGTGCATCATCCATAAGAGTTGTGCTACACACTCTCCTAAAGTTACATACTCAGCTTCAGTTGTGGATAGAGCTACACAGTGTTGTTTTCTGCTGCACCAACTTACTAGACTATTTCCTAATAGTTGGCAGCTTCCACTTGTGCTCTTTCTATCTAATTTACAACCAGTGTAGTCAGAATCCGAGTATCCTGACAAGTCAAAGGTTGAGGTTCTAGGATACCAAATCCCTACATTTAGGGTGCCCTTAACATATCTTAGTATTCTTTTTAGGGATGCTAAGTGCGTTTCCTTAGCATTGGTTTAGTATCTAGCACACATTCCTATAGCAAAAAGGATATTAGGTCTGCTTGCTGTAAGGTACAGTAGACTTCCAATCATACTTCTATAGAGTTTAAGGTCTACTGGTTTACCATCAGGGTCACTATCTATTTTTATATTGGTGGCCATGGGGGTACTTATGCTTTTAGAGTTATCCATTTTAAATTTCTTTATTAACTCCTTAGCATATTTGGATTGATGGACATAGTTTCCATCCCTAGTTTGTTTAATTTGTAACCCTAGGAAAAAGTTGAGCTCACCAACTAAGCTCATTTCAAACTCATTTTCCATTATTTTAACGAATTCTTTTAGGAAATCTGAGTTAGTAGACCCAAAGATTATGTCATCGACGTAGATTTGGGCGAGAAAGATTTCTTTTCCTAAGGTTTTAATAAATAGGGTTGAGTCAATTTGTCCTTGTTTGAATTCTTTAGAAATTAGGTAAGTTGATAAGCGTTCATACTAGGCCCTAGGTGCTTGTTTTAGTCCATAAAGTGCTTTAGTGAGTTTGTAAACATGGCAGGTCTTTCTAAGTCCTCAAACCTAGGGGGTTGTCCTACATAGACTTCTTCCTTAATGAATCCATTTAGAAAGGCTGACTTTATATCCATTTGGTATAGTTTGAATCCTTTATGAGATGCAAAGGCTAATAACATCCTAATGGACTCAAGTCTAGCTACCGGGGCATAGGTTTCGTCATAATCTAACCCTTCTACTTGACTGAATCCTTTCGCTACTAAGTGGGCTTTATTTCTAACTATTTCTCCTTAATCATTTAACTTATTCCTAAAAACCCACTTAGTGTCAATGATGGATTTGCCCTCAGGTTTAAGTACTAGTTCCCAGACTTGGTTCCTCTCAAATTGGGTTAACTTTTCTTGCATAGCTATGATCCAATCATGATCAGGTAAGGCTTCCTCTATAGTCTTAGGTTCAATTTTTGAAATCATTGCTATCTGACTAAGGTTTCTATAGGAAGACCTAGTTCTGACTCCTAAAGTTGGATCACCCACAATTTGATCAGTTGGGTGACTGAGTCTGGGTCTCTTGGTTTTTCTGGAACTTGGTTCAGCCTCGGGTCCGGCTGGTCGATTTGGTTCAATATTTGATTCAACTACTTGGGTTGGTTGAATTATTGGTTCAATTGACTCAGTAGTTGGTTCAATAGTTAGTTCATTTAAGGGTTCAATTAAAGGTTCAACAGTTTGTTCATTATCTTCTTGATCAGTATTTGACGAAGTTAGATCTGGATTATCAGATTTTGAGTTGATTTCTTCATCAAATATTAGATTTGTTGTTTCTTCAATTTTCTTAGTTTGTTTGTTGTAAACCCTATAGGCTCTGCTTGTTGTTGAATATCCTAGGAAGATGTCTGGGGTTGACGTAGATTGGAATTTACCTAGATAGTCCTTGGTGTTTAGGATATGGACTTTGCACCCAAAGACCCTTAGGTAGTGTAGGTTTGGAAGTCTATGGTAGTATAATTCATAGGGTATTTTATTGTGTCGTTTGTTAATTAGGACCCTATTTTGGATATAGCAAGCCGTACTAATTGCTTCTGCCCAATATTGGTTAGCTAGGTTGAATTCGTTGAGCATAGCCCTAGCGGCTTCCTGTAGGGTTCTATTTTTCTTTTCGACTATCCCATTTTGCTGGGGGTTATAGGACACGAAAATTTGTGTATATACCCATTTACCTTACAAAATTCCTCGAATCGTTAATTTTCAAACTCTCCCCCGTGGTCACTCCTAAGTCTTTTGATTTTAGTATCGTTTTGATTTTCAATTAACTTACAAAAGTCATTAAATAGGGTTAGGGTTTCATCTTTGGTTTTTAGAAACCTAACCCAGGTAAACCTAGAGTAATCATCAACTATTACTAAGCAGTACCGATTTCCGCTTAGTGACTTGACTCCATGTGAATCAAATAGGTCAAGGTGTAGGAACTCAAGTGTGGTTTGAGTTAAATCAGATTGAATTATTTTGTGATTAGACCTGGTTTGTTTACCTTGATTACATGATTTACATATTATATTTTCATGGTTCTTAATTTTAGGGATACCTTTAATTAGGCCAAGTTGGGTAATTTTTGAAATTATTCTCAGATTAGTGTGACCTGATCTCCTATGCCAGAGGTTTGATTGTTCTAACTGAGTTAACATACATTTAGGTACTAGAGGTAGGTTTATAGTGTAAACATTATTTTTCCTAGTGCCCTTAAGCATGATTTCTGAGTCTTGCAGGTTTCTAATTAGGCAGTTAGAGTTGGTAAAGGTAACTACATAACCAGTATCACACAATTGACTTATGCTAAGCAAGTTAAATTTAAAATCTTCAACCAAAAGAACCTTCTTAATAACAAAGTCAGATTTAAGTTCAATATTACCTGACCCAATCACCTTGAGTGTAGCATTGTTGCCAAATGCTACTGAGCCTAGGTTTTTGAACTTGAGTTTGGTGAATTTCAATTTATCTCCAGTCATGTGTCTGGAGCACCCGCTATCCAACATCCATTGGTCCAAATCTTTATATTCCTACACATAAAAAGTTTTGTTGATTTGGATCCAATTAGAATCAGGAATAGCCTAAATTGATTTTCACAGCCAAATCTGTCTCACCCAATCTAAAGTTGTCAATCACGTTTGCCTTATGGGTTTTTGTGAGACAGGTTTTAGTAGATAGAATTATTTTGAAAAATTATGATTTATTTTGAAAATTTTAAATTAATTTTAAAAACAGTTGATTTTGAGTTTAATTTTAAAAAAATGTTTGAATCTACAATTAACTGAAAATTTGTGTTAGATTCGAATTTGACAAAGAATAATTTGAATTTGAATTTCAAAATCGGCTTCCAGGTCTTGGCGAGGCACTAGGCCTTCTTTGGTCGTAGCCTTATTGGATCATCAACCCTTTCCTTGACAAAGTCTTTTAAAGAAATTTCATTTTCAAAATTATTTTTTGAGAAATTCTGATCTAACTAGTTTGGGTCTTGGATCGGTAGCTTCGGCTAGTTTCACCAATCTAAAGAGACCAAGTAGCGCATACTTGACCTTATTAGAAGAGACTTCCCTAACGTACTATCATCTCACCGCCACCTAATACTATGTTGTTCAAATTTCAGTTAAGTTGGTTCAGTCCTTAACCTAACCAGTCCTAAGTCTAAGCATGGTAAATTACAGAAATTAAATAAACACGTAATCATGCAATTTAAAACAAGAATAGGAATTTATCTAACTATGAATATTGTTTTTAATTTGGCTCCCCCTGGACTAAAGCCACGATAATGGTTCGGCAAGATGTGAATTTTGTCCTTGGGGATCCAATACTGATTTGATCCAGTTTATTTGTTCAAGCACAGTTTGGGTACCCATGCATGAATTTTAGGTCTGGACTGGTTCAGTACAGCATAGTATGATCTTTGTCTAGACTTGGTTCTATAGCCTAATCCGGATCGATTTAGAATCAACTTCTGTTTTCCAAGGATCATGTCAAGACCCTTGGAACCAGAAGTGAATCGTTCTAAGGCTGTTCTGAGGTCCTTGACTTGAGTTTCAAGAAGGAGTTCTCTTTCTCATGTTTTTCAACTTGAGTAGAGGTTCCTTCTTGAACCTTCTAAGTTAAGGATCCAGAGTCAGCTCCCTCTTTCAGGAGTTTTACTTCCTGTCGGAGAGATTCGACTCGGAGTTTGGCTTTCGCCAAGTCTCGAGAAAGATAGGCAATTAATTCATTTAACTGATTTCTAGAAAAGCCACTTACAGTGATTTCGCCTTCCTCTGAAAACGTGAGTCTGTCGTCGTCCGGTTCTGATTCTGACTCGGTCTCGATTTCTTCTGAGGCGGTTAGTGCGAGCAGGTTCGACTGTGGGGCCTCTTCCTCTTCTTCGGAGGAGGACTCGTCCCACATTGCCTGAAGTGCCTTCTTCTTTCTTGTCTTCTTCGTTTCCTTCATATTGGGGCATTCAGTCTTGTAGTGACCCTTCTTCTTGCATTCGTAACAGGTCACGTTTGGTTTGTTCTTTTCATTTGAGGGTTCAGCTGGTTCTTCCTTTCTTCGGTTGGCTTTCCTTCTGTTGGTCTGGTTTTTTAGTTCTTTGTAGTAGTCCCGGGCTAGCCGAACCAGCTTAGGCCGATTTCCCTCGTTGTCTTCTGAGTCTGAATCTGAATCAGACTCGGGTGCAGGTTGAGGCTTCTTCTTGGTTGCCTTTCCATCTTTACCTGCAACAAAAGCAATGTCTTTCTCGGCCAGATTGCAGTTAGTTTGCTCATGCAATTCTAATTCAGAAAACAGTTCATCTAACTTAATTTTAGAAAGATCCCTTGAAACTTTATACGTATCTACCATAGATGCCTACAAAGTGTTTCTTGGGAAAGCATTAAGGGCATACCTTATCAGGTCACGATTTTCTACCTTGTGACCGATGGTGTGTAGACCGTTCATCAGCTCCTGAATTCTGGCGTGGAGCTGAGCTGCAGATTCGTTGTCGTTCATCTTGATGGTATACAGCTTTTCAGCAGAAGGTCCCTCTTGCTGATTCGGGTGTCGAAGGTTCCTTCGTGTAATTCAATTAGCTTACCACAGAGTTCTTTTGCGCTATTGAATGGACCCACCCGGTTCAGCTCCTCTTTGGTTAGGCCGCATTGGAGTATTTGAGTTGCTTTGGCTCGGCTTCAATTTTCCTTTTGAGTGAAGCATCCCATTCAGTGTAAGATTGTTGTACTCCGTCAGCATTCTTCAGAATTTCCAGTCCGAACTGGATTATTATCCACATGTCCACCTGAGTTTTCAGGTGGACCTCCATCCTACTCTTCCAGTAGGAGAAATCCTCCCCACTGAAGAGCCGTGGTCTTGCGGTACTGAAGCTCTCTTGCATGGCCATTAAGGATTTACTGAAAGAGAGAGAGAAAAGGAAAAAAATTTCCCAAGACTTGGTTTTGGATTAGTAGTGCGGGAAAAAGAGAAAACAATTATCGAGTGGTGTTGCATCGGTCTCGATTAACGATAAAAATTTCGATAAAAGAAATAAAAACAATTCGAAGAAAATCCAAAAAATTCTCAAATTGGTGGTTGCACCAAATTTGAGCTTCCCCGCTCTGATACCACTTGTTAGATCGAGAAGAACGATAGAGGGGGGTTGAATATCGTTAAACACTTTTCGGATTCGAGGTTAAGAGAATACGCAGCGGAATTGAAAACACAGCACAAGAACTCAAGCGATTTTACTTGGTTCGGAGTCGCGGTCGACTCCTACTCCAAGGCTCACGGTCGTTGACCGTTTACTACGGGCAATTCTATATGTGCGCAAAAGTTTACAGAAAACTATTACAGTTGTAGTACAGTAAACTAAAAGTTAAGCTCTTCGTTACGGACGCCCGGTGTGGATTGTACTTCGGAGCAGAGGGTCGTCGTCGGCGCTTGAATTTCGAGATGGAAGGTTTCCTGAGCAGAGCGCTTGAGTCGAAGAGCGTATTGGCATTGGAAGAATGTGTTGAGAAGCTTTGGGGGTCGAGCCCCTTATATAGTGCACCTGGGGTCGCCCGGGACGCTGGGGGTGCCCTCCACGTGTCACACGATCCGGCAACCTCTCGGTCAGCCCTTATCCCTCAAGGATCGGGCTCGAGGTTTGATGGGGGCGCCCGGGATGCAGGGGGCGCGCGGGTTGACTCGGTTCGCTGGCTTCTCGCTGGCTTCTCGCTGGCTTGAACTTTATCTGATTCGTTGGCTTGGACCCAGGGCGCCTGAGACATCCGGGGCGCCCGGGAGCTTGGGGCACCCGAGAGCATAAGCTTCCGAAGCGTTTTCTTGCTAACTGTTGTTTGGCTTTGACTTAGGGCGCCCGGGACCTCCCGGGCGCCCAACCCAGCTGCTGCTCCTCTCCTTTGGAGCGTTCTAAGCTGCAGAGACTCGTTCCTTCGGTCCTGCATCCAGGGTTAGTACCAACCAAAACAAAGAAAGCATGTTAGTGAATTTTACAGTCGTAGCTGTCTTGGTTCTGACTTTGGGTCTCCAAAATGGAGCCCTAGGTCGAACCGACGCCTACTGTTCCCTCGACGGGGAACGCGTCCTCACCTACTCCTCTCAGGAGAATTTACCTGTTGCCAACCGGCTCCTCCGGTTGGACTTTTGCCCAACAGTCCTTCGCCAGGTGCCTAGCAGTCCTTCGCCAGGTCTTCAGTACCAAGCAGTCCTTCGCCTGGTGCCTAGCAGTCCTTCGCCAGGTCTTCGGTTCCAAGCAGTCCTTCGCCTGGTCCCAGCAATCCTTCGCCAGGTCTTTGACTCCTAGCAGTCCTTCGCTAGGTGCCCAGCAGCCCGTTGCCATGTCTTACGGTTTCGATGCCTAGCAGTCCTTCGCTAGGACTTCAATCTGCACACTCAAGTAGCATGTTAGATAAACACAATATCTTAACTTTTGAATCCTTTGCCATTTATCAAAACCCAGGTTCGACTTGGGTGCTGTCTGCACCAACATATTCCTCGGAGAAGATTTGACATTGAAAATGAGGCATTTATGATTCTCCCAGTTGATGATGAAGAACCTCGAACGGTTGAGGAAGCATTGAAATGCTCAGTTAAAGAGAAATGAAAAGTTGCAATAGATGAAGAAATGGAGTCCATGAGAAAGAATCAAGTTTGGGATTTAGTCGATCTTCCTCCAGGCCGCAGGGCTATTGGGAATAAGTGGATTCTCAAAATTAAGAGGAAAGCGGATGGGTCGATTAATCGATACAAAGCTCGTTTGGTTGCAAAAGGATATACCCAAATAGAGGGTATTGATTTTGAAGAGACATTCTCCCCAGTTGTGAAGTTTGTGTCAATACGAGTCATCCTAGCTATAGTAGTACATTTTGACTTAGAATTACATCAAATGGATGTAAAGACGGCTTTCCTTAATGGTAATCTTGACGAAGAAATCTATATATAGCTGAGGGCCAAAAGAATAAAGTATGTAGACTTAAGAAATCTATATATGGGCTAAAGCAAGTATCAAGGCAATGGAACGTAAAATTCAATGAAGTCATTTTGTCTTATGATTTCGAAATGATCAGTGAGGATCATTATGTTTACCTAAGGAAGAATAAAGGAAAGTTTGTCATTTTATCATTATATGTTGATGATATGCTAATAGATTATATGTTGATGATATGCTAATAGCTGGAAGTGACCTAAAGTTTGTGATTGAAGTCAAGTCTTGACTTTCATCACAATTTGACATAATAGATATGAGAGAAGCTGAGTACATCTTAGGAGTACAATGTTGGATCGAGAGAAACGATAGAGGGGGTGAATATCGTAAAACGTTCGGATTAAGAAATAGAGAATGCACAGCGGAAATTAACACAAACACACGCAAACACCAAGTTTTTTACTTGGTTCGGAGTCGTGGTCGGCTCCTACTCCAAGGCCTACGGTCGTTGACCGTTTTCTGCGGGCAATTCTATATGTGCGCAAAAAGAGTTTACAAGATGTATTACAAGACTAGTGCAGTAAACTTAAAAGAAGCTCTTCGTTACCGACGTCCGTTGTAGATTGTATTTTCGGAGTAGAGGGACGTCGTCAGGGCTTGTATCTCGAGTCGGGAGGTTTCCGGAGCAGAGCACGGGAGTAGAAGAGCGTGAATGCGTTGGAAGAATTGATTGCCTGAAGCCTTGGGGTCGAGGGCCCTTTTATAGCCCCTGGGGGCGCCCGGAACGTCGGGGGCGCCCCCCCCCCCCCACGTGTCAACTGATCCGAGTTCCTCTCGGTCAGCTCTGATCCCTTAAAACTCGGGATCAGGCTTTGACGGGGCGCCCGGGACGCTGGGGGCGCCCGGGACGCTGGGGGCGCCCGGGTTTGACCTGGTCGACTCTTATCTGTTGGCTCGCTAGCTTCTGCTTCGTTAGCTTAAGCTGGGGGCGCCCGGACCATCCGGGGTGCCCGGGAGCATGGGGGGCGCCCCGCCCATGAGCTGCCGAAGCACTTCTTTTGCTTCATCTGTTTTGTATTCACCTTGGGGGCGCCCGGGACACTCCGGGCGCCCTACTCAGCTGCTGCCTCACTCCTTTGAGGCTCTCTGAGCTGCAGACACTAGTTCCTTCGGTCCTGCATCCAGGGTTAGTCCAAAACAACATAAAGCAATAATATGTTAGTTTTATACAGCCTTAGCTGTCTTAGTTCTGACTTTGGGTCTCCAAAATGGAACCCTACGTCGAACCGACGCCTACTGTTCCCTCAACGGGGAACGCGTCCTCACCTACTCCTCTCGGGAGAATTTACCTGATGCCAACTGGCTCCTCCGGTTGGACTTTTACCCAGCAGTCCTTCGCCAGGTGCCTAGCTATCCTTTGCCAGGTCTTCAGTACCAAGCTATCCTTCGCCTGGTACCTAGCAGTCCTTCGCTAGGACTTTGTATCCTGGCATTCCTTCATCAGGTGCCTAGCAGTCCTTCGCTAGGACTTTGTATCCTGGCATTCCTTCGCCAGGTGCCTAGCAGCCCTTCGCTAGGACTTTGTTTCCTGGCAGTCCTTCGCCAAGTGCCTAGCAGCCCTTCGCTAAGTCTTTGATGACTAGCAGTCCTTCGCTAGTTGCCTAGCAGTCCTTCGCTACGACTTTGATGACTAGCAATCCTTCGCTAGTTGCCTAGCAGTCCTTCGCTAGGTCTTCTTTCTGCACACTTGAGTAACATCGTTAGGTCACCAACAGTATTTAACTTTGAATCCTTTGCCAATATCAAAACAAGGTTCGATATGGTGCTTCCTGCACCAACATACAAATCATTCGTGATCGATCAAAAAGACTTTTGGATTTGTCTCAAGAAGCTTATATCACTAAGATACTACAACACTTCAATATGTTTGATTGCAACGTTGAACAAACACCTACAACAAAAGGTGTTGTTCTGAGCAAAAGTATGTCTCCCAAGACTCCTGAAGAGATAGCCGATATAAAGAAAAAATCATATGCTAGTGTCATTGATAGTTTGATATACACTATGTTGTGTACTCGTCCTGATATAAGCTATGTTATTAGCTTAGTTAGTCGTTTCCAGTCAAACCCAAGATCGAGACACTAGAAAGCAGTGAAAAGGATCAAAGTTGAGCCAGAAGGGCTCTACAGATGCATATTGGGCAAGGGACCTTAATAACAGAAAATTCACATCTAGCTATGCCTTCTTGCTGAATGGTGGCACGATCTCATGGAACAGCAAGAAACAAGCTTGTGTAGCGCTGTCGAAATAGGCTTGTGTAGCTTTATCAAACAGACTTGTGTAGTGCTGTCGACAATAGAAGCTGAGAATGTGACTCGTGTAGTTGTTGCACAAGAAGTTCTCTGGTTAAGAAGGTTCTTGATGCATCTGAGGATTACTGACGACAGTGGGAGTCCTGTTATAGTGTACTATGATAATCAAGCTATTATAGCTTTTTCTAAGGTTCTCAAATATCACAGTAAAGGCAAGTATAAGGGATATTGTTGACAAGAAAAAGATAATTTTTGAGTATATCCCTAAACGTGTTATGCTTGCAGATCCTTTTACTAATCCATTGACTAAAAAGTCATTTCATAGACATGTGAAGTCTTTGGGACTACGCAAGATGTAACACATTGTAAAGATTATTATGAAATATCATAATCTATACAGTATAAATGTATTTGTTACATTTAGATAAAAGTCTCGATGAGCATGTTGGCAGGCTGAGGTTGGTCCACTCACATGGACAATCGTCTCTATTTGTTGAGTATAAATAGAGGTAAGACCATTACTTATGAGACAGCTTATGTAGTTGTAAATAGAGACGTACTCATAAGTTGATGTCGCCTTGATTTTTGTATTAAGATGAGATCATTTATGTGATGATCGAAGTAAATGCACCCACCATTTACTAAACCTGTTAAAAGCCAGATTAGAATTCATAAGTTGAATTCGGATTAGACATTAGGTATGTCTAGATCGAAATCTGTACGATGTTAAATATTTGAGAAAAACATGCACTTTTTTTGGTAAAGAGAAAAATATCGTAGCATGTGATTCATACCACATGTGTTATAACAACAATAAGAGTAGTAGGAGAATGGATCCCTGCTTCTCTACTATGTGAGACCCTTGAGATTATAAGTTAATCTCAAACTTACCCTAAGTGACTATTTAGTTGTCTACTTGAAGTTTTACTCAGTGACTGCTACTTTAGTGTGTATCCTATTGGCTATGGATGATTCGGTCTATGGAGCATGACTGGGAAAGTAACTGATTAGAATGAATAAATTCTAACTAAAAAGGAATATTAAAATTGATTTACATCTGCAATACTTATTCACTGGTCGACCAATTACATTTTTTTGTTAAGTACTTAAAATGTGATTATGAATAAATGTATGGATTAGAGATGTTGAACATGCTCTTGACATAGTGGTTAATTGAGGGATTAGAGATGTTCATATTAATGTAAATATTTAATCTGGGGTAAAGGCAAGTTATTAATGTCTCGGATTTGTTCTATAGAGCAGCTAAGTTAAGTATAACAACTTTCTTAACAGTAATTGCTCAGTGTGCTTGCTGTCGTACGAACCATTTTCCCTAAAGTATGAATTGAATGTTCTTCCATGGTCTATGTGACTTTCTTGCATGATCTTTGTGACAAAATGATCTTTATATATTGACTTGGATGAGTGGGAGATATTGGAGTTACAAATGTTGGAGTTACCATAGGGTTAATAGTAACCCTTGGTGTTCTTAACGCATGGAAGAAGAAAGGATGTTTCTTCTTCTTCTCCTCTATAAAAGTGCATCCAAGACAATTGAAAGGATCAAGGTAGATGATCTGTTCATCGTGACGGCAAGAGGAGAGCAGTTCGTGATAGGTTCGTCCTTGGGATTTGGTTTGTGGTATCGTCGAGAAGCGTTCGTGTCGTAACCTTCTTGCCGACGACAATCTTTGTAATTTCTTCCTTCATCGATCACTGTGAGTATGAATATTGTTTTTGTATTTCATGCTATAGATCCAACAGAATATAATTGGAAGTTCCGAAGAACTTCTAAATACAGTTGATCTCTTAAAAAAGGTATTCGAGATGAAAATTTTAGGAAAAATGAAGTTTTATCTTGGATTACAAGTCAAATATTTTGCAGATGGAATTTTTATCCATCAATCAGCTTATACACTAAAGGTCTTAAAACAATTTTATATAGATAAAGCTCATCCATTAAGTTCTTCGATGGTTGTTCGCTCGCTTGATGTGAAGAAAGATCCATTTCGACCTAGTGAAAATGGTGAAGAACTACTTGGTCCTGAAGTACTGTATTTAAGTGTAATTGGTGCATTAATGTATCTTGCTGATAATACAAGACCAAACATATCTTTTGCTATGAATTTATTAGCAAGATATAGTTCTTCTCCAACATGTAGGCATTGGAATGGCGATTTTAAAGTTCAACAGATTCGTTCTAGCGATAACTTGGTAGATTTATTAACCAAAGCATTACCTACAATAATATTTAAGAAATTAATATATGGTATTGGAATGCAACGGTACAAAGACCTCAAATCATATTTTCAAACAGGGTGAGTAAAATCTTTTATGTTGTTCGATAAATTTATAGTAATACGATTATGGAATGATGTACTCTTTTTCCTCACTAGGATTTTTCTTATCGTGTTTTTCCTAGTAAAGTTTTAATGAGGCAGATTTCTTAATTACGGACATCCAAGGAGGAGTGTTGTAAAATAACATATGGATACCTATAAACTCCCAATATATCATAAATTCCCTCTAGTTAATAACTCATCATTTTTCATTATGTAAATATATGATAGAAATTTCAAGATATATATATATATATATACACACACTAGTGATATGAGAAAAAGAAAAGATGAATAATATTTCTTTTTTTCACAACATGAAGGTTTTTTTTTAATTTTTTAATTAATATATGATGTCAGGTGGATATGAATAGGAAGAATGAAATTCCATTTGAAATCCCTGTTCGAATGGTGTTTTTCAACATGTGCCTTTTGCAAGAAAGTGGGCTCTCGTCCTCACAAAAGTGGGCCCACCCTCTTCCTCACGAAGTGATACCCACAGTCGGCCTCTTCTTCTCCTCCTCCCTCAAGTGATATCGCTTGTTCAAACCGACTACGCCTTCCTCTCCCTCACGGAAAGTGGGTCCCACACTCTCCCTCGTGAAAGTGGGACCGACAAGTGATCCCGCCGATGTCATGTTGACCAGTAGTGATGTCCCCTGTTCAAACCGGTTTAGTGCGTGCCTACCCTCACGAAGGTGAATATCATTTTTATGAACTATAATACATTCATCAAAAAAAAAAAATTCAATCAAATATTCAGTGATGCAATACTTTACATATACATGTCTTGATTATCACTCGAATATAATCATCGACGATCTCCGATCGTCATCTGAATCAAAATATATTTCGAGGATACGATAACCCATTAAGAATCGCCCTGAATCATTTTACATTTTTATTTTTTTTCCAACCGGCATCACCGGTTAATCCTCTTCATCCTCACAAAAGTGGACCCACTCTTATTCTCATTCTTCTCAAATGATATCCCTTGTTCAAGCCGGCTTCCTCCTCTTCTCCCTCACGGAAGTGGGACCCACGCTCGGCCTCTTCATCTACTCCCACGCTCGGCTTGGCCTCTTCATCTACTTTCCACGGGTGTGGGACCCACGCTCGGCCTCTTCATCTATACTCCCACGCTCGGCTTGGCCTCTTCATCTACTTTTCGCGGGTGTGGGACCCACCTTAAACCGGTTCGAACAGTTATATCCCTATTAGTCAACATGAAAATCGGTTTAAAGAAGTCCACGTACACCCCTTTCCAGTCGGTACTCCGGCTTACGAAAGTGGGACCCACCCGCTCACGAAGGTGGGCTCCGAAATTGGGTCCCACCTGCCCACGAAAGTGGTATTGTCTTTCTTCATACTTAAAAACGCCAGGAAGTATATGTTCGAATCGATTCCACGTTGAATGCGGAGTCATATGTTTATATTCAGCGAGGAAATATAGTTCGAGCGCCGCGATCTGTACCTCTTCCCGCTACCATCGAAAGGAGGGGTACAAAATGGGTTGATGATTGAAAATTTTGATTGACCGCGGAATTATATGTTTGATTCCGCTAGGAATTATATTTCGAGCTTCTTTAAATTTGATACCATAGGCACTGCACTCCTCTCCTCCAACTCAACTCTGATCTACAGTCATCACCTTCTCCCTGCATTCTCTCTCTTTCCAATTCTCTTCTCCGGCGATCTCTTTTTCCTCGGACTCGACGTGCTGGTCATCTCGGTAGATCGTGCCAAAACTCCTCCTTCTGACCTAATGTCTTCTTCCCCATCGCACCAGCTCATTCCTGCACCTCCATTGGACTCGTCTCCACTCCCGACGTTTCCTCAACCCGACCCTCCTGCCGCAGACACAGTCGCCATCATGAACAACCCTAGGCCTGTACTCCACCTGGTCATCTACATCCCCACCCAGCCAACACCCGCCGCCGTCGACGACAGGTTCTTAAAGCGCATGATGAAGAAGAGCGACGCGTTCACACTCGGCCTCTTCTTCGCCTCCTTCGGGCTTCTATACTACTTCCTGAGCAACCCATACTCGGTCCACCACTTCGCCTTCGCCATCGCCTTGGGTTTAAGACTTATCGTTCTCACCATCACAGGCTTCCTCTACTCATATCCCTGCTTCAGCGACCCCGGCCCCCAGTTCCCGAAGGTGCAGGTGACGGTGCTGGTCTTCTGTGTGGGGCTCCTTCTGTTAGCTATCTTCCTCACTCGACACATCTGATTCCGCTCTAGTTCTTCCAACCGATCGACCGTCGCAATCATATGTGGTTATTCTCATTAATGTGCTATTTTTCATATTTTTGTTGCCGGTGTTGTTGAAATTCGAATAAATGATCCGATTCCACAGAGATTTCCATCGGTCATGCCTTTATTTTTTATCGGGCGACCGTCCGGTCCATACAAAATTTTCACCGATCAGAAATTTAATGTCTTAGGATTCGCTGGTGTCGCCGCCTCCGACTGCCGTCGTCGCCGTCGGCTGCCGTCGTCGCCGCCTCCGGCCGCCGTCGCGTCTGTCATCATCGCCCGTCGTCTGTCGCGCCAAGACGTCTTTCGCGCTAAGGAAGAAGACGAGCGAGTGGGAGGAGAAAAAAAAAATTAAAAATTAATAAAAATTATTAACGTGAGGAATTGTTAATTTTTTTTTAAAAAAAACTATATTATTAACGAGCGCGTGAGGTTTGTCCCGCAGGAGAACAATCTCCTTATTCGCGTCTCATTTGATTTTTTTTTTATATAAAATATATTATAATTAAGATCCAACTATTTGTTCTGTCACTGTATTATAGTCGGAGTCCTGCCTTTACCTATGCAGTGTGTGTTGAATGTTTGCATCGATTAATTTTAATGGATTAATTTTAATGTTTGCATGGGGTACAAATGGGTTGATACCAAAGGGGGTATAATATGGGTCGTTAAGAGGTGCAGGGTCTACGACAATATTTTAATGGAGGATGTTTTTTTTGCTAAAGCTAATTATTCAGTAGTCGATTAATTTTGAAAATTATCGATTCAGTTTTTTTTTAATTTTTTATCCACTGTCAAAATAAATTTAAAAGTGTTTGACAATACAAAGGCTCAATACAAATTTGCCATCTCACTATGAAAATACATCCTCCAATAAGTATATGAAAAAATAGGGGTTAGAAGGACGCAATGATGTTCAACGTCTAAATTATTTTAACGGTCGATCCAGATTCAACTATTACTTTGTATTCAAAAAAAAAATGATGAATCAGACAGTAGATAAATTGAACCTGGGGTGACCGACCCAGCCCCACGGAAGTTTTCCATCGGTCACCAGGGTAAATCGGGAAGCGCTCGCGGTGGGCAGTCTAGAAGCCCAGCGTCCCAAGGTTCGCGCCCCATTTGAAGGAAAAATTCTTACAAAATGTACAATAATTAGGGATCAAACCGTGGATGTCTAGATTAACGACTAATTATCCTACTACTGCACCATAGTCTCAGGCACTATTACTTTGTATTCAGATAAGATAGATGAAGGTTCATCAACTTTTTCAGTATCTAACTTCGTCAATTAAAATTTTCCACCATCATATTTTTTTCCTAAATATGAGAAAATATTAGGATGGACCTTCGGATTTTTAAAACATTCAATAAATGATTTATATCAGTAATCTCAGCCTCCGGAGCAAAATGTCAGGGTTAAATCTTTTAAGTGATAAATTAGAATTCAGAATTTGAAATAATTCATTCAAATTCTTTTTATTATTCAAAAGTTTTTTTTTACTCCATGGTCTAGGATAAAAAATGATTTTAGCAGTGCACAAATTTATTGCTTCCTTTAATTTAAAATATATTAATCTAAGTGTTTAAATCTTTACAGTTGTAAAGATTAGTGATTAGACGGATGGAATCAAAATTATAGAGTAGATTATTATTAACCGTTGAGTCTATAATAATTTATGAAGATGGAGTAGAACCCAAGATACAATCCCCTTATACTTTCAATATGTTCTAATGGAAAAATCTGTGAAGATTTTAGTATACCACTCAATGATATTAGAAAAATACTTTGATTATTGGAAAGAGGATTCAAGGTATCAACTACCAATAGAAAAAGAGACTTATCAAAAGTAACATGTCGAGAAATATATATATCCATCCGGACGAAATATGAAGACAACGATACCCATGATACAAATTACTAAAACCAAGAAAAATACATTGTTGAGAGCGAGAGTTTAATATGTGTTTAGAATAAGGCCGTAACCAAGGATAACGTGTACAATCAAAGATACGAAAACATGAGTAATCCGGAGGACGATTATAAAGTCTCTCTAAGGGTATTTGTTTTGAAGTAGTGGAGTGGGTAAATGATTGATAAGATATGCTGCGGTTTGGATGACGTTATCCTAAAACTTAAGTGGAATTGAGGCATGATTAAAAAAAACTAAGGCAGTTTCAATTACATGTTGATGTTTTCTATCGGAGGATCTATTTTGTTCAAGAGTGTGGAGACAAAAAGACTTGATGAAAGATGCCAGAGGATGTAAGATGACAATGAAGCACTTGATACTCTCCTCCCCAATCAAAATGATGGGAGAATATTTTGCAATCAAAATAACACTCAACATGCTTCTAAAAATGATAAAAAATATCGAAAAGATTAAATTTTCTTTTCATAGGAAAAATTTAAGTGAATTTACTAAAGTTATCAATAAAAAATAACATAATAAAGAAAACCCTGATCAGATAGAATAAGAGCAAAACCCCACACATCAGAGTGAATAATTTTCAAATGAAAATTAGAAGTGTGAGTAGAAGACACGAAAGGTAATTTATGAGATTTTACTTTCATGCAAGTTTCACATAAATGAGATAATATGCTAAAGAAATTGGTAAATCATACTGATTAATGATATTTTGAACAAGACATAGAGACGGATAACCAAGATGTGCGTGCCAAGGGAATTTATCAATGCGTTCCCCAACAAATGGTTTGGTAGAGATGGGTTAAAGATGGTAGAGACCATCTTTAATGGTTCCTCGAAGTAATATAATTCCTGTTGTGAGATCCTTCACAAGACAATGATGAGAATGAAATTTAAATAATATATTATTATCAAGAGTAAATTGAAGCACAGAAAGTAAATTTTGGTAATGGAAGGAACATGAAGAGTATTGTGTATTCGAAAAGTTCAATCACATGAGTAAAAGAATGTGTTTCCAAGGTAAGTAATTTGCAAATCTGAGCCATTACCTATTTGCACAATATTGGATCCATGATAAGGTGAAGTTTCTGTGAGAATATCATACTTTGGCCAACAACCTAGCCCCTTTGGTCGTCGACCGTTGGCCGTCGTTACTCACAAGAACTTCCCACCCTTGGCCAGTGGATTTTTGCCTTCCCCAGGATTCGAACTCTAGACCTCCAGGCTAAGTACTAAAGTTTATGAATCCTGGTAGCCAAGTGAGTGCGACTTGGGTAGTCGTAGACTGACTAATCAAATCTACTCACTTTTTAGCTATTCGGAAGACAGATTCCCTGGATAGATTGGCTGAGTTGTATTGTCAGGAGATAGTCAGATTCAACGGAGTTCCTTTGAGTATTATCTCAGATAGGGATCCGCGCTTTACATCTCGGTTCTGGCAAAGTTTACAGAGAGCTATGGGCACCGAGCTCCGTCTCAGCACAACTTTTCATCCCCAAACCGACGGTCAGTCAGAGCGTAATATCCAGATCCTGGAGGATTTACTGCGCTCGTGTGTGATGGACTTTGGGGGCAGTTGGGAGGACCATTTGCACTTGGTGGAGTTCGCCTACAACAATGGCTTTCATTCAGCGATACAGATGGCACCGTTTGAGGCGTTGTATGGTAGGGCGTGCAGAACACCCACCCTTTGGGATGAGGTCGGAGAGACTCAACTGCTGGGACCCCAGAGAATTCAGCACGAGACAGAGTTAGTACGGACTATCAGACAGAGATTATTAGCAGCACAGGATCGTCAGAAGAGTTATCCTGACCGGAGACGCCGACCCATAGAGTTTGCTATGGGGGATCATGTTTTTCTGCGAGTTTCACCCACGAAGGGGGTGAAACGTTTTGGCCTCAGAGGTAAGCTAACTCCACGGTATATTGGATCATTCCAGATTTTGGAGAGGATTGGAGTTGTAGCTTATCGCCTAGCACTTCCACCGTCTTTGACCGGCATCCACGTCGTGTTCCATGTATCTATGTTGAGAGGTTATGTGCCAGATCCCACACACATCTTATCCGAGGTGCCTGTTCCGCTCCAGCCCGATGCTACTTATGAGGAGGTACCTGTACGGATCTTGGGATTCCGGGAGCGTCAGCTACGGAACAAGACGATCCGGCTGGTCAGAGTTGGATGGCAGCACCACTCGAATCTAGAGGCTACTTGGGAGCTCGAGGACACTATTCGAACTCGATATCCTCATTTGTTTGACTGAGGTACGGATTGTTATCCATTTCAGTATTCGTATTTCATATATACAGTGGTTAGCATTTACCATTAGTAGTAACGAAATTTGGGGACCAAATTCTTATTAGGAGGGAGAATGTTAAAATACGGAAAAAAATTTAAGGGCAGAAAGGTCAAACTACTGGAATTGAGGGTTTTTGAGAGAAATTTGGAAGAAGAGGGGCCTATTTGCAAAATGGCTAAATCCCTTAATTTCCTCTCTCTTCCCAAAGTTTTCGGCCGAATCCATTAAAAGGCCCGATGCCTTTACAAAAAGGGTTGGATTTCCTTTTCGTGAATGATCTCTTTCCTTTTTGCTTCCGACTCTCCTTCTTCTTCTTCGCCGGGTGCACGCGAGGGAACGGCGGCGGCAGCGGTCTCTGGTGATTCTCCCTCCTCGCCCTCGATTCATCGCCGGACGGCAACTCCACGCGATCGAGGGCTCGGGTCAGCGATTTCTGAGGTCGATTTTTGGGACCTAGGGCATGGCTGATCTGATACCTGAGCAGAGGGGTTTTGGTGCATAATCTGAGGTAAACCCTAGCTTTGATTGGTGATTAATTTCGGGTTCTGAATGAGATGATCGTTTTGGGTTCTTGTTTCTGTTTGTGTGTAGTTTACGGCCGTGAGTTGGTTTCTAAGCTTGAACTAGTGTTTCGTGTGTGGATTGGTTTAGGGTTTTGCTGGGATTTTGATTGCCGGTGTGGCACCAGGTAAGAGCTGATCATGTTTGGATGGGTGGATTCAAATTGCAGTTATCTTTGGCTCACGAACATGCCCTGTTCTTGGGTTTTTCCATCCTTGTCGTGAGCTCTTTTCTAATTTGTGAATCTGTATCAATTGCTATGGGTAAGTCTTTGATTTGGTTTTGGTCTATTCGAATTTTATTCTTTCGAGAGATTGGGTTCATGTTCTTACCGAAGATGTTGGTTCATGTTTCCCTGTTTGCCGTGAGGGATGAGTTTTGAATTTTTGTGTGTTTTATGAGGGAAGCAATGGAATTAGATTCAAGTTGGGTTTAGTAGATGATGTGGATCTACCTGGTTTTTAATCTTGATTAAAGTAGGATCTAGTGGTTGGATGTTCTGTTCCTAACCATTGTAAAGTAGGGATTGAATCCAGTTCTAGCCATTTAAGCTAAATCACTTAATTATAGCTAATTAGGTGATTTTGATAATTAGGACTATCCCTAATACGGTTTAGGAGTCTTGATAGTCATTTATTAATGATATACTTAGCTAAGTAGTATTTTGATGCAGGACATTGATTGGATTCCACTTGTTGCGAATATTATTTTGGACAGGAGTTCTCATCGCTCACGGACTTTGCATTTGGAGGCGGGTATCTCTGATTCTTCTTTTAGATTGGTCACAGATATATATATACTTGATATGCTTGTTTAGCAATAGAGTAACAGATTGTGGCATGACTCTTATATTTGTTTTGCTGATGTTGTTTGTGCCACAACTAACATGTGATACCTATACCTTTAGGACTTAGGTTATGGTGCATTTTCCACGATCCTTGCATATCATGTTGATATAGGTGGACTAGATAGTGGATGTTGTTTGACCAGTGTTATGCATCATCGTGCACTGTGCATCACTGTCGATCAGGGGCCCCTTTTGGGTGAGCTAGGTCGACAGTCATACTGACCTACCCATACGATCACTCATGGGTTAGTGATTGACGGAGTATGGGTAGTGTGCTCTGTGCTGCTTCGCTCGTGCACTCATGGGTTAGTGAATCGGAGCGTGATAGCAGGCAGATGTCCCTCCTTGAGTAGTCCATATACCAGGAGATGAGAGAGAGAGGTCTCTCCCCCATTTATATACATGGGGTAGGGGTAACACCCAGACAGAGATGTCCTCCAGAGATAACCTAGGGTAGACAGAGAGGTCCCCAGATAGGGCATGGAGTAGGGGTGTTACACCGGCAGCATTCCGTCTACTCGATCGCTCAGGAGTAGTGATGGCAGAGTATAGACGGCAGTCACAGCCCTACGTCGGAGGGTGGCCTCCATTCAACTTCCTCCCGTACATAGGTGACGATGTCTGACCGACGGCAGGGGTGACCATATCATTGCACCTTGTGTATTCGTTTATTTTGCCCTTACTTGTGCTTGTTTTTATTTGATGCTACATATGATCGACATGCACTTACAGGAGACCCTTATGTCTGGTCTTGGTGACTCTGCTACATTGGTATGGTAGTCCTTATTTTTCTCTTGCAGCTCTTCTTATTACTGTCTGTGTATGTGTTATTTTGGTAGTCTATTACACTGTTGCTATATTAGACTATCTTGTATATATATATGATGAGATATTCGCTGAGTTCTATGACTCATTCCGTTAGCTTCTTGTTTTTATTTCAGGATGATTGACTGGAGCATGCCCGACAGCCTGTCCCAGTTCGCGTACTCGTCGAGATGTCTTCGGGATTTTTCGTCTATTTTGTTGGTAGTATTTTCTATATTTTCTTCCGCTGTTGCTTTTGTGTTGGATTTAGTCATACTATACGGCAGTATAGTTGTACTTTTGTGATGCCTTTATGCCTTGTGTTTTGTCGTAAGTCGGACCGGTCCGCAGTCATGTATGGATTACCCGATTTTATTAAGCTCTACTCACGAAAAAATTAAATTTAACAAATGTGTGGTTATAACCTATACCAATAAAAAATTAAAAATCATATCGCTATAAGTTACATCCAGAAAAAAAAACCTTTAATTTGCTCTAAAATATATAATGATAGAATTATTTTCGTGGGTAATTAGCTAGTGATTATTTGTGACGATTTTTAATTCTATCACTAAAACCTATAGTGATACAATGAAATCCGTAGGTATAAATCGAGGTATTTTCTTACGGTAATGAGAACCATCACTATATGTTATACTAATAGCAAAAAAATTATCGATAAAGACATAGTAAAAATGGCGAAAATAGATGCCCATGGGTATAGGTTTTTGAGGTCTATACCCACGGTTTTTATCATGCTTTTACCTATGGTTTTTTACCATGGGTATATGATAATTTTTTTTGTAGTACTGGTATATGCATTTAAAATTTTATTTTTTATTTGCATAATTTTATGTTTTATTACTTGCACTTATACATATTCTTGGCTTTAGTTAAATCATGAGCTTAAATAAATTTCTCTTTTTAATTTCAGTACAATCTGTAACTGCCAGCATAATAACATCCTAACATTAACTGGTTCGAATTTTACTGAATGGAAAGAATACGTGATTAATCCTGTCGCGAAGTAAGTTGGACGCCCCTACAGCTGAGTGAGCCTCCGGGGAGAGCGAGGTTGCTGAGGTGGTCTAACGAGCTGGATCTCCTATGTCCTGTATGAGAGAGACCGTTAGAACCCGCCGGGAAAAGTCCCCGGCCAGGCACTCCGACGGTCAAGTTAGTACTCGACGGTGGCGATGGAAAGCAATAGAACAGTATGAAATTACACTATCGCGCGTACCTGAGAAATGCGGAGTGAGGAGGCTTATATAGCTGGGGAAGCTAACAGCTCCTGCCCCGCCTGCCACCTATTGTCAGATAGCGAGGACAAGGTAATGCATGCCCAGAGGCGGCAGGATAAAGTAGCGCATGCTGTATTAAGGAAAGGAGCACTGTCAACTTAAAGGTCGACGCCGTTAGACGCTGCTCAGCCTGACATCAGGGTATGTGGTCTTGGTACGGGGGGACAGGATATGGCAGGAAGATCAATACCTCGGCGAGATGTCCGTCACTTGGGACCAGGATGGCTTCAGTCATGCGCCGACCCCGTACATCTTCTGGCAGTCTGGTGTCAGGGAGTGGTTGTGCCGACTGGGGCACTGAGTGACGAGGCCGGCTAAGGGCCTAGTAGGGTGCCGACTGGGGCACAGAGTGATGAGGCCGGCTGAGGGCCTTTGAGGGTGCCGACTGGGGCACAGAGTGATGAAGCCGGCTGAGGGCCTATGAGGGTGTCGACTGGGGCATTGAGTGACGAGGCCGGCTGAAGGCCTATGAGGGTGCCGACTGGGGGCACTAAGTAATGCCTCCTCCCATTCAGGCTTACCCCCGGAGCGTGGGCCGCCACGCGTCGGAAAGGAGCCAAACTGGGAGGAGTATTAGAGCACAAACACCCGGCAAACACCCGACTCAGAATCAAACTAATACTAAAGAGCGTGGGCCGCCCCGGGTCAGTTTAGGGGCCTGGGTCCGAGTGGCACCTATTCGGCGGGCCTTTACAACCCACTAACCATCTTCCTTCTGACTAGGCGTCAGGCTGCCGGGCCAGGCTACACGCAAGCTGGCCCGGGATCAGTGATCATAGTCTTATGCTGCATGGACTTAGACTATGCATTAAAAAATAATTGCTCGACACTTTTGATCAGTGCTAGCATTATAGAGTAGAGGTCTGAATTTTAACTATGGGAGAAATCAATTTCACGAGTCTAAGCGTCATAAACTTTTCCATACCGGCACAAATAAAGGGTTCAATAATAGAGAGAGAAGATGTTAGGAATTTTCTTAACCAACTGACAGACTAATTCATCTTAAATGAAAATGTTAAGATTACCACATTTTTTATGAAGTGGATAATCATACGGTATAGTAGTAAAGGAAATATAATAGAGTATATTATAAAAATGTCCAATATAAATATTAAAATTTGATATGTCTAAGAATATATTAATGCATTTTATGTTGATATCTTCATCTTCATAGTTCACTGTCATATAATAGGCAAAAGAAAAAATAAATATTAAGGAGGCGCTTGGTACAGGGTATTTGAGCTCTGTAAAGGGAAAGGAAATCAATCCGTCTGTTTGGCTCAATGGTATAATTACGGAACAGTATTTTGATTACCCCATTCAGTGTATTCATCCATTCCTCTCCATTTCGGGGGGAATGAAAAACCTAAGCGCCGCGCAATCACATCCATTCCTCAAGTGCCGTGTAAAATCTAGCAGACCAAGCAAACCCATCATTTCTCCTTCGTTCGCAACTTTTCTCCTTCGTTTGCAACCCCAAGCAGAAGACCCTAGAAGCTGCGAAACTTTTCTCCGAAGTTTTCTTCCTTCGTTTGCAACTCTGAAGCTAGCAGAAGACCCCAAGCAAACCCTACAAGATTTCTCCTTCGTTTCCAACTTTTCTCCTTCGTTTGCAACCCCAACTCCAAAGCGCCGCGATCTCAGGTAACTCCACCCTAAACGCGCCATCAAGATTTCTTCAATAACTTCCGTCTTCTTCAATAAATCCGCGCCATCAAGATTTTTGCCCTAAATCATAGATCGTCTCAAAAATAGAGTTTTCATCAAGATTTCGCACAGGTTTTTTTGCACAGGTTTTTCTGCTGTAAATCATATTCCCTACTGTGCAAGTTAAATTTGATTAGATACTCATTCAGGCAGTTGTTTATCCTGATTTTGCAGTCTGCCCAGTCTGCCCACCTTCATAAGCTGATCAGTACTTTCAAAGATTAGAATTTCAAGCTGTGATTAATTTGCTAATGCTTGTGTAGGGACGTAAAGAGCCCACTTGACCTTCATTTTGTTTTTCATTTAATTTATTAAAGTTTGATATGACCAATCAATTTTCATAATATAGTAAAAAATTAGTTGATTTTTAGAAAATTAAGTCAATTTTATCATGTCGCTTGAAATTTATTATGCACAATGCTGTTTTTTTTTTCTAAATTTATGGTAGTTAACTTTTTAAGAGGGACTCTTCGTTAATGATTTTGCACAGGTTTTTTTTTTGATTTCTGCAGAAATGCAGATTTAATTTTGAGTTCTTTATTGCCCTAAATCACAACTAGTTTATGCCCATCACCTCTGTTTCTGCCCTAAAATTATCTTCATTTCCGGTTTCCTTGTTTGGGTCTGGTTGAGTTTCATCGTAAATCAAATTTTTCAATAATTGGAAGGGAGAACAAAACTTAGCACTGCTAATAACAAAACTTAGCACTGCTAATTTGTTCTTTTTTGCATATAGGTTATATTTTACTTAGCACTGCTAATTTTCATATTTGCATATAGGATGCTACTAGATTGTTATTATTTTTGTTTTTTTTAATGGTGACCAATTTGCTTACTCCTAATGGTGTTTGCACTACTTTTCTGATTTTTATCAATTATTTCCTTAATTTTTTTCAATGTAGATAAAATGGCTCGCCATCCTATCACCGAACAACGGCGAAAACTAAAGAAGCTATTATTGCTTCAACAAACAACAAACAACATGCTTGTCGTTTTATTTGCTCTATATTATGTAGTCATTTGTTCCTACATTCGAGAAAAGATTCGTGATATCAAAACAAAAGAAGAAAAAATAATCTCTCGAACTAGATGGATGGCTAGATTGACAATAGAGTGTGATGCGGCTTGCATTAGTGAACTTCGAATGGATAGGGCAACCTTTAGAGTATTGTGTGATATGGTAAGAGATATTGGAGGTTTGAGGTCCACTAGGAACACATCAATAGAGGAGGTTGTAGCAATGTTCATATATATATTGGCCCATCACAAAAAAAGTAGGACAATAACTCTACTTTTTTATCGTAGTACAGAAATCGTGAGTCGGCAATTTCACGCGGTTCTTCATGCAATTTTGAAATTACATCAAATTTTACTGAAGAAGCCAGAACCTATCTCTCAGGATTGTCAGGATGAGAAATGGAAATGTTTTCAGGTACTTTGATGTCATTATACATTTTAATATTCTAATACATAAAAATTGGATTGATACTTCATGTAGTGTTGACTATAGATGCTAATCACATACTCCTTCAATTTGTAGGGTTGCTTAGGAGCATTAGATGGAACATTAATTAAAGTTACACCTCCTAATGAGAATAAATCTCGGTATCGCACGAGAAAAGGTTGTATTTCAACAAACGTATTATGGTCGCGTGCTTCGTGATGCGATCTCAAGACCTAATGGTCTAAGAGTCCCTCTAGGTAAGTGATGATGCAATATCCAGTCAACGACGAAATTTTCATTTTCATTTTTTTCATGCTACTCAATTTGTATTTATTTTTCAACTATGAAGGTTGTTATTACTTGGTTGACTCTGGATATTGCAATGCGAAAGGATTTCTTGTTCCCTATCGAGGACAACGATATCACCTCAAAGAATTTGATGGTCATAGACCAGAGACCCCAGAGGAATACTTCAACATGAAGCATTCCAAAGCTAGAAATGTTATAGAAAGATGCTTTGGGTTGTTGAAAGGAAGATGGAAGATTCTTGCATCTCCTTCGTTTTTTTCCATTCAAATCCAAGTTCGCATCATAATGGCATGTTGTCTTTTGCACAACTTAATTCGCAAGTTTATGAGTTTCGATCCACAAGAGTCAGTCGTGGAAGAAGAAGAAGAGGACAGTGATGAGGGAAGTGATGATGACGAAGTAGAGCATATTACACAAATTAATTCAAGTAATGAATGGCTTGAATTTAGAAATAATTTGGCCACTAATATGTATAACACATGGTCCACTAGATCCAGTGGCAATGATATTAATTAGTGTTTGTTTTGTATGCTTATTACAACAAGGATGTGATTTGAATTTATGTTTGTACTTGAATGGTTAATACACGTATTTGAAGTTATTGTGTTTCAGATTTTCTTATGTTTAAAACTTCAGATTTAATGAAGTTCCTTTTTATATTGAATGGTAGTATTTCTGTTGTACATCTTGCATTGTCAATTTTTGTAGGATGACTACCTCTAACCCTGTTGCTCGTGGACGGGGAAAAAACAAACAATTTTGGTCCGACGATGAGGTTGAGGCTTTGGTTGACGCCCTCCAAGAGCTAGCTTGCGATCCATTATGGAAAGCAGACTCGGGATTTAAGAATAATTACATGGGGCAACTACGTAAAATGATAGTGAGTAAGATTCCCAGTTTCAACAAAGATGTTATTCCTCATATTGAATCAAAGATCAGATATCTTAGAAGCAAGTACAATCCCATTTCCGAGATGTGCATGCAAAGTGGTTGCCAGTGGGATGAGGTCGAGAATAGGATTAACTGTGAAAAACAGTGGTTCGATGAATGGTGCCTGGTAAGAGATTCCAAACTCTCATCGGTCATTTATTGAGCATTTACTTCAGTGGTTATATCTCTTATATCTTTACATTTTCTAAACATTATGTGTGTTTTTTTCTTGCCCTTATGCCCATTTCTTTTGTATAGACTCACCCCAATGCTGCAGGATTGCGAGATTTTACATTCCCATATTTGCTCAAACTAGACATGGTGTGGGGTAAAGATAGAGCGACAGGGCTTGGAGCTGAAGATATAGTTGATGCAAGCATGGATCCTAGTTGCCAGAAGAATGTGATTGTGAGTTCTTCCTCGGACAGTGAAGATGTACCTGTTGTCGTCTCTCACTCACAAGGCTCCCGTACAACTTCATCATGCAACACATCATCCAAGAAAAGAAAGAAACTCTCACCAAGAAGGGAAAGTTTCCATAAGAAAAAAAAATCAGAAACACTTCAACAAAGGATTGATTCAAGGTTGGATAACTTTAGTACCAAATTTGAGTCCATTTGTGATCAGATGGCATCACAATATGCTGCTGTTACAAATGCTTTGATTGCGGAATCTAAATCTGAATCCCTAGGTGCTGACAAGATGCAGGAGGTTATTGAAGAATTAATTACCATTGGCATACCTCAAATGGATATTGGTAAAGCAGTTGAAATTTGCTACAAGGACCCTGCGAAAGTTGAGGTTATGTTCGCGTTGCCAAGTCATTTGAGACGGTCCTTTGTGCTTGGATTTATTCATCCATCTTCCAATCCGTGAAGTATGTTTGGGTTTTATGGTTTACATTAGCTTTTGCTTTTTGTTTGTTGGCTTTTGTGCATAATTCCAACATGATACATTTGATGTTACATAACCAGGTTATTTTGAAAAACAGTTGTAATGTTGGAGTTGTAATATTGTCATTACGTAAATACTTTGATAATCTGTTGACATTATCTTGTATTAGCAGAAAGTTTGTGTTTGTTTTTGTTTTAACATGATGCTTCTATGTTGCATACAATGACATCGTCAAACTCCAGATGGTTTTTTATTTCAAACCTAAGATGTACAATTACTGAAGAAGCAACCAGTCTATCAATGTGCACCTTATGTGTGCCACTGCCATTTTATTTTGAAACCATGGCTTCACCAGAAACAAATTCCAAGATGCCAGAGTGGCAAAGGAATGATTTATCCTGCACGACTTGAGAATCGCAACTATCATCATCAACTAAACAAGGAGGTGCCGCAATGTGATACTTGTATTTCTTCCGAGTTGTATTCCGTTATGTGATGCGCAAAATTGATTTGTCGATTGACACTAGCAACTCGCTGTAACAGAAAGCTCCAAAATCCTTGCTGCAAAGCAAGAGGTTCCAGGTTTTAAATTTTCTTATGAGAGGCACTATACTTTGCATATAGAGGTGCTTCCTATGATCAGAATGTACTATAATGGATACCTAGCTAATGATTCTTTACAGAACTAGATTAGAAGAGAAATGAATTGTGAAAAATCGGTTTTGTTGTAGTTTATGAAAGAATTTCCAATGTTCTTGGAAGTTGCTGTAAATGTTGAACGTGTTGTACTATAATGGATACCTAGCTAATGAACATGCTGTAAGTTTGCATGTCGTTTCAGAAGAAAATTCAGATTTGCTTGGTGCCAAAATTTATGGGAATTTGCATGTGGGTTTTGATATGGTTGCTGCTTTTATCCATCAAACACCATCTTGCTTTTTGCTCAATTTTTTTAGGTTATGTTCTAAATGGAAGATCGAGTGCAAACAGACACATGATTAAGAAGTCGGTAAACTACTCTTTGTTGTTATTGTTGATTGATCATTTGTTTAATTTTACTTTGAATCAATTAGACTAAATAGGCTATATATATTCTTTTAAAGGTACCCAGGTAAATTGATGAATTCAAATCAAGATTTTAACAATAACTTTTAAAGCCTTTACTAACTATTATCTAATCTAAAATGTTCTTTAGATTAATAAAAAACTGTTTCACTAGATATCTTTATATTTACAAAAGTTATGCTGAAATGTTGTAAGGTAAGAACGTGTGGATCAGTTCTATAACAGATGTTGCTTAACAGAGAAACCAACGAAAGACAGTCACCTCCTCATATTTTTATGTTATTTTTTAAAATTATGATGTAAAAAATAATAATATTTTATATTTTTAATTAAATAGAATATTATATGTAAGGAATGAAATGAGATATTAATATTGATTCTTTTATAGGACACCAAACACCATCAATGGTAATGGTAATGTTTACACAGTCCTAACCAAACAACACTTTGTAATCAATCATACCCATTCCCATTCCTCACCTCAATCAATCCCATTCTCATTCCCATTCCTCCGTTTGAACCAAGCGCCCCCTAAATGAACTTATTACTTAACGCGTTCAACCAATGAACATGGCATGTTCTAGATGAGCTATACTTTTATGAATTATTCTATTTTTAAAGTGGATAAAATTTGAGTCAAAATTAAAAGGACATATATACTTTATCAATTTTAATTAGAGAAATTTTAACTAATAAATATTAAAATAATTTTGACTAAAATTATTTAAAGCGATTTTATTATAGATAGAGATAAAATATACGTTTCTATACATGAAAATTTTTTATAATAATAAAAAATAAAAGGTATTTTTAATATTTTTTAATATAAAAAACGTAATATTTATATGTACTTCAAATAAGTAACTCCGGTAGTTGTAATCTTTATATGCGCTTTTGGTTGTCTAGATTAAGGCGGTAAACGAGTCCATCTGAGCCGAATACAAGCCAATCTAGGTTTGAGCTCGACTCGATTTATATTGATTTGACTCAAGTTCGATCTCACTCAAGCCAATAGAGTTGAGCTCAAGCTCAAGTTACATATAATTATGGTTCGAGCTCGATTTTTTTTATTTGTTTAATTAGTTAATTAATATATTATATATTATAGAAATATATATTATTATTGGCTCATTTTGCTGGACGAACCATTGAGCCCTTAATAATTAGGCTTGAACTCGGCTTGATTTCTAATCAATTAAGCCGGCTCAAGCTCGACTCGAGCTCGGTCAACTTCGAGCTCGAGTTGAGTTCTGACCGAGCCACTCATGAACGGTTTGGCTACGCCTAGTGCAGATAAACTTCCCAGTGTGATGTATATTTTAGTTGTTTTCTTTCTAATTTTTTGTTTTTAATCGCCTTAATTATCTCTAATTAGTTCCTTATTCAAACAGGAGAGGAGTCTTAGTAACTACGTAACTTGAGATGAACAGAATCCTTGACCTGGGCCGTGTGGCAAAGGCAAAACGAGGGCTATATAGATGGCGTTGAATAGGAGCGTGTAGACGTTGGCCGGAGGGCGTTGAATTTTTCATCATGACAAAAAAAAAATTCTATATAACAACAAACCTTATCTCATTAAATAAGATTAACTATATGAATCTTTTTACACCATTAAATTTTATCTCCTTTTATATCATTATCTATATTTAAATAAAATTTATTTTATTTTATTATTGTCAACCAAATCTTTTTTTTGTCTTTCTTTTCCTCATTTAATGTGTATATTTATCATAGTTTCACATCGTCTAACAAGGACATATATTGGTCGTTTAAGTACATGCCCATACCATCTCAAACGTATCTCTCGAATTTTTTTCTCAATAGATATAACTCCGACTTTCTCTCTAATATGCTCATTCCTTATTCTGTCCATCCTCATATATTCACCCATCCACCTTAACATCCTCATCTCTACAACTTTCATCTTTTACTCATATACCCGAGTCATAGCCCAACATTTAGCACTATATAATATAGCAGGTCTAACTGTGATTTTGTAGAACTTCCCTTTAAGTTTTAGAGATACTTTACGATCACATAAAACACCCGACTCTAATCTCCATTTCAACCATCCTGCTTGTATTCTATGTAAGACATCTCTATTAATTCCTTCATTACTTTGTAAAAATAATCCTAAATACTTAAAACTCTCAGTTTTAGACAACTTGTCATCTCCTATCTTAACAATTGTCTCATTACGTCTAATATTGTTAAACATAAACTTCATATATTCTGTCTTTACTCTACTAAGCTTAAAACCTTTTACTTCTAGTATTTCCTGCCAACATTCTAATTTAACATTTACTCCTTCACGTGTTTTATCTATCAAAATAATATCATCTGCAAATAATATGCACCATGGTACTGTATCTTGAATATATCCAATGAGTTCGTCCATAATTAGTGTAAAAAGATAAATACTTAGAGTTGATCTTTGATGTAACGCTATCCTTATTGAAAATGCTTCAGTTAATCCGCTTGAAGTTTTTACTCTGGTCATTACATTTTCGTATATATCCTTAATTAGTTCAATATATGTTACGCTAACATCTCTCTTTTTAAAAATTCTCCATATAATTTCTCTTATAATCCTATCATAAGCTTTTTCTAAACAAATGAATATCATATGTAGATTTTTTTTCTTCTGATACTTTTCAATTAATTGTCTAAGAAAAAGTATAGCTTCTATTGTCGACCTTCTAAGTATGAACCCGAATTGACTTTCGATCACCATGGTCTCCTTCCTTAATCTTTTTTCTATTACTCTTTCCTAAAATTTCATGGTATGACTCATTAGTTTTATATCCCTATAGTTGCACAATTTTGTACTTCTCCTTTGTTTTTATATAAGAGAACTGTAGTACTTACCCTCCATTGATTATGCATTTTTTATTTTTAATATCATATTAAATAATTTTGTAAGTCATTCAATATCTTATTTCCCTAAACACTTTCATACCTCTATTGAGATATCATCTGGTCTCATGACTTTTCCATTTTGCATCCCTTTCAAAGTTTATTCTACTTCTTAAATTTGAATTCTATGATGAAAATAAAAATTTATATGCTCATTTAAACTACTTAAATTTTCTAAGTTAAGTTGGTCTTCTAAACCTCCATTAAAAAGTTGACGAAAGTAAATTCTTCGCCGCTCTTTATTTCGCTATCGTTTACTAATACTCTATTGCATTCATCTTTAATACATCTTATTTGACTAAGCTCTCTTGTTTTTCTCTTTTTCGCTTTAGTTATTTTATAAATGTCTTTTTCCCCTTCTTTTGTATTCAAGATTTGGTATAATCGTTCAAAAGATTTATTTTTTATTTTATTCGCTGCTTTTTAGCCACTTTCTTAGCTATTGTAGATATTTTTTTTAAAATTTTCTTCGTTCTTACAAATATATAACTATTCATTTTTCCTTTACTTTCTTATTCCACCATCAAAATCTCTTACTTGATATTGTATGCCCCTTTGACTCACTGAGTACACCTTTAATTATTATTTTTAACTATGATATCATAAAGTTCAAAAATAAATCTATACAAAAAAATAACTTTAATCTTTTTGATTGGATGGGAAACAAAAAGTTCAAATTCTTTATTTATTGGATGGGAAACAAAAAGTTCAAAAAAATTCTTTTTCATCAGACGTCTCAGTTATTTTTTTTTTAAAAAAAATTTGACTCAGGCACCTTCCATTTGATAGAAGCTGCCTCGAGTCACATCACGCATAAATACACGGGTGAAGTCCACATTAGAACAGCACTTGTATATATATTTCGGAAGGAATCGACACAGATGATCAGTCATCAGAATTCAGCATACGAGGATGATGACGAGAAGGGTATAGATGCAATCATGCCCTAAATAAGAGGTTTCGATGATTGACGGTTATTTAAGTTTAAGCTAATACATTGGATCTAACATTGAGATTTAGTGTGCAGTAATGCAAGAAGTCCAAGGAATGGTCGGGGACCGAATTCTTGGCATGAAGACCCGGAGTTGAGGAAGCTCCAGGCAAGAAGTCCAAGGGATGGTCGGGGACGGAATTCTTGGCATGAAGACCCGGAGTTGAGGAGACTCTAGGCGTGAAGTCCAGGAAACGAGAGGTTTCGATGGCACAAGGTAATCGGATCCAACGGAAGGTCCTTGATCGATCTAGGCGTGAACTCTAGGTGTGAAGGCCGGAGTTGAGCGTATCAATCGATCAGCCAATCGATTAGCAAGTGACTAATCGATTGGTGAATCGATTCAGGGTGTTTCTGGCTGAACCAGAAGGCTGTGTAATCGATTAGTGAATCGATTACGGGTAATTCTGTGCGCAGGCAGAATGCTTCGTAATCGATCATTCAATCGATTTAGAAGCCCTGTAATCGATTGGTGAATCGATTACGAGTCATTCTGCGCGCAGGCAGAATGTTTCGTAATCGATCAGTAAATTGATTCAGATGCCCTGTAATCGATTGGTGAATCGATTACCAGCTAGTCTGTGCGCAGCCAGAACACTCCGTAATCGATCATTCAATCGATTCAAGATACCAATCGATCAGCCAATCGATTCAAGTTCGGAATGGCATCGTCCCAGCCATTCATCCGACATCCGTACTGTTCAACGGCTACTTGGTAATCGATTGGGGCTTTTCACCAATCGATTCAGGGAGCAGAGAAGACCGTTATAAGCGGAAAATCAAGCACAAACGCCACAACTGTTCCATTGCGATTTGAGCTAGGGTTTTGGTGCTTCAAGTTCTTTGTTCAAGCTCAAGTTTCCAACACCTTCATCAAGCAATCAAAGGAAGGAGAAGCAAGTCTATTGTGTAATACTTCTTTCTCTTCTTCTTCCTTATGTTGTTCTTTGTGAAAGTTTTCAAGGGTGTTGTAAAAGGGTTTCTCCACCCTCGGGGTTGTTCCGAGAAGGAGGTTTGATAGTGAAATCTGCGATCGCTGGTGTGGACCCTTGGATTAGTCACCTCAAGGAGGTGGAGACCAAGTAAATACAAGTGTTAGCATTGGATTTGGTGGTGTGTAGACTTTGATTTCTGCTTGGAGGAAAAAGAATCAACTAAAGCGAGCTATTCACCCCCCCCCTCTAGCTCTACCGATCCCCAACAAGTGGTATCAGAGAGGGGTCGCTTCGGAGGACTCACACCCAAAGAAGCAAGTGTTTGAGCTGCGAGGATGTCTTTGAAAGAGGGCCACAGCACTACACGACCACCTTACTATGAAGGGAACAACTTCGCATATTGGAAGAGTCGCATGGAAAATTATCTCATGATTGAAATCGACAATTGGTTTTCTGTTACGGAAGGTTTTGTTGTGCCGACACAAGATGGAAAAATTCTGGAATCATCCAAGTGGACGACTGAGCAAAAGATGAAGGCGCAAGCAAATGCTAAAGCAACGGTAACTCTTCAATGTGAATTGAGCTCGGAACAACTAAACAAAGTCGGTCCATTTAAGAGTGCTAAAGAGTTGTGGGATAAGCTAATTGAGCTAAATGAAGGCACAAAAGATTCAAGAATTGCCAAAAGGGACCTTCTTATAAATCAATTGCAAAATTTTGTGATGAAGGAAGGAGAAACCGTAAGTCAGTTACATGGAAGGTTTATGGAGCTTCTCAATGGCCTTCATTCGGTTGGAGAAAGTGTGGAAAACCGGGACCTCATCAGGTATGCACTAAAATCCTTCCCAAGAAACTCCTTATGGTCATCAATGGTTGATGCTTATAAGGTTTCAAGGGATTTATCAATTGTCAAGCTAGATGAACTATTTTGTGAACTAGAATTGCATGAACAAGCTAATATAAGTCATAAGGAGAAAGGTATAGCTTTGGTTGCAGGTGAAAGAAGCAAGAAGAAAAATAAAGAAAAGAAGAAGGAGAAGAAGGAAGAATCCTCCTCATCCGAGTCCGAGCAAGATAGTGATAGTGATAGCGATGAGGAGCTATCATCAAGTGAAATGGTGAATTTTGTCCGGAAGATGATGAGGCGATCTAGAAAGTTCAACAAGAAGGATGTCAAGAAGATATTCCTTGATGACAAGAAAAAGGGTAAGTCTCAAGCTAAATCTAAAGCAAAGACTGATACAATTTATTTTGAGTGTAGTAAAAAGGGTCATATCAAAGCCGATTGTCCTTAGCTAAAAAGAAAGGATGACAAGACAAAGAAAAAGAAGGCTTTGAAAGCTACATGGGATGATACTTCTTCTAGTTCATCAGATGAAGAAATTGGGAGAAAGACTTTAAGACATGTGGCTCTCATGGCCTTGAATGATGTTGAAAGTAGTGAAGATGAGGAAAATCATGAAGATGAAGTTGAATCTTCAAGCGAGTCATCATCTAGTGAGGATGAGGTAACTTCTCCTAAATTAGATAAACTCTATGCTACTATTGCATGTTTGACAAATGCTTTATCTAAATCAAAAGTCAAAGTCAAAGAACTACAAACTAAGATGAAATTACTTGAAAATGATACTATGCCATGTGAAGCATGTACACATCATGAAGTTGCAAATTCTAGAGGTGATGATCTTAAAAAGGAAAATGCATCATTAAAATTGCAAGTAGAGGGCCTTAAAAGTGCTTTGGAAAAATTTACCTCTACCTCCAAATATTTGGACATGATATTAGGAAGTCAACGGGCAGTGTATAACAAGGCAGGATTAGGATATAAACCAAAGGATAAGGAAGTTAACTTCATGTCTCTTGTTAGTAGAAATCATGTTGCAAAAGTAAAAAATGTTCAAGCTTGGGTACCCAAGCAATTTGTTATAGATGCTATTGGACCCAACATTTGGGTACCAAAACATTTAGTTCATCGCATTTGAACAGGCATGCGTCGAGGGGGAGCATCCAACAACATGGTTCATTGATAGTGGATGCTCTAGGCACATGACAGGAGACTCATCAAAATTTTCATCACTCAAAAACAAAAATAAAGGTACCGTTTCCTTTGGTAATAGTGGTGAATTGAAAGTTATTGGAATAGGCGATATTAAAATTTCTGAACAATTTATAATTAGGAATGTTTTATTAGTGAAAGGTATGGTTTTCAATTTGTTAAGTGTTAGTCAACTATGTGACTCGGGATATAGAGTTGAGTTTGACTCATCTCAATGTCTAATTAAACATAGTGAACTAAACACTACCATGCTTATTGGCCATAGAAAGGAAAACATTTATCAAGTTGAACTATTTAGTACTACTAATGTGTTTGCTAAGTGTTTCATGTCTAAAGAGGATGAGACTTGGCTTTGGCATCGGAGACTTGCTCACACTAATATGAGACACATCAAGAGACTATCAAAGAATGAGTTGGTGCAAGGATTCCAAAATTGAAGTTTCAAAAGGACAAACTATGTGATGCATGTCAAATGGGTAAGCAAACCAAGGCTACCCACAAAGGTAAAACGAACTTAAGTACGTCTACAGCTTTGGAATTATTGCATATGGACTTGTTTGATAGTAGCAAGCATGTTTCCTTGAACGATAGTAGATATTGTTTAGTTGTGATAGATGACTTCACTAGATACACTTGGGTGTTTTTCTTAAAGCATAAGGATCATACCTTAGAAACTTTGATTGCTTTTTGTAAAAGAGTAGAAAATGAGAAAAATTTGAAAATCAATAGATTACGAAGTGATCATGGAGGTGAGTTTGAAAATGAAAGATTTGAAAATTTTTGCTCACAAAATGGATATAAGCATGAATTCTCTACCCCTAGGACACCACAACAAAATGGGGTGGTTGAGAGAAAGAACAGAGTTTTACAAGAGGCCGCTAGGAGTATGTTAAATGAATACTCACTTCATAGTTATCTATGGGTTGAAGCAATTAATACGGCATGTTATGTGCAAAATAGGACTTTAATACATAGGTTTTTGAACAAAATACCTCATGAATTGTGGTTTGGTAAACCTCCTACAATAAGACATCTTACGGTGTTTGGATGTAAAGTATATATTTTAAACACCAAAGATCACTTAGGAAAATTTTCCGCCAAGGCGGATGAAGGTATTCTTGTAGGGTATTCCACTCATAGCAAAGCCTATAGAGTTTATAATAAGAGATCCAAAATAGTTGAAGAGTCCTTAAATGTGGTTTTTGAAGAAAATCCAAGCTCGAGATCAAATAAAGCAATAGAGGAGGAAGTACAATTTGAATTAGAGAAATTGACATTAGAGGAGGAAAATAATCTTGAGAAAGAAGAGAGTGAAACGGAAGGTGTGGTTGAGTTACCACTTGAGAATGTAATCACTACAACTCAAGAACCACGACACACAAGGACAAGTGCAAACCATCCCTTGGAGCAAGTAGTGGGTGACATTACCCATGGGGTACGGACTCGATCCTATTTTCGGAATGAAGGGAGTCAAGTGGCTCTAATTTCACAAATTGAGCCAAAAGCCGTAAGTGATGCATTGCTTGATCCCGATTGGATTTTGGCAATGCAAGATGAGTTGTCTCAATTTGAGAGAAGTCAAGTTTGGGAGTTAGTTCCTAGAACCAAAGGAAAATCAATCATTGATATGAAATGGGTTTTTAGGAACAAACTTGATGATAAAGGAATGGTTATGAGAAATAAAGCTAGATTGGTTGCTAGAGGTTTTAATCAAGTCGAAGGATTGGACTATGATGAAACTTATGCACCGGTAGCTCGGTTAGAGTCTATTAGGATGATGTTGGCATTTGCCGCTCATAAAGGATTTAAGTTGTATCAAATGGAAGTAAAATCGGCATTTTTAAATGGTTTTATCAAAGAAGAGGTATACGTTGAGCAACCTCCGGGATTTGAAGATTTAGAATGTCCAAACCATTATACAAGCTTAAGAAAGCATTGTATGGACTAAAACAAGCACCTCGTGCTTGGTATGAAAGATTGTCTACATTCTTAGTGTCAAAGGGTTTTCATAGAGGAAAAATTGATCCTACATTATTTTTAAAGACTAGTGGGGAAGATATCTTTATGGCACAAGTCTATGTAGATGACATTATTTGTGGATCCACAAACAAAGACTATCTAAATGAATTCATAAATCACATGGAAAGTGAATTTGAAATGAGTTTAGTTGGTGAATTAACATTTTTCTTGGGTCTACAAATTAAACAAACAAAAGATGGCATATATATTCATCAATCCAAATATGTAAAAGAAATCATTAAGAAATTTAGAATGGAGAGTGCCAAAGAAATATCTACCCCTATGGCAACTAACACCAAGCTAGACAATGATATTGAAGGTAAATAAGTTGACTCCAAAATGTATCGTAGTGCCATAGGTAGTCTCCTCTATCTCACGGCTAGTAGACCCGACATATTGTTTGCCGTGGGTATGTGTGCAAGGTATCAAGCTTGTGCCAAGGAGTCACATCTATGTGCAATCAAACGAATCCTTCGCTATCTTAAAGGGACTCAACGGGTAGGTTTGTGGTACCCTAGAACCGAAACGTTTGATCTTGTAGGATACTCCGATTCGGATTATGCCAGATGTAAATTAGATCGGAAAAGTATTAGTGGTGGATACCAATTTTTGGGATCTTCTTTGGTGAGTTGGTCGAGTAGAAAACAACATTGTGTAACACTCTCCACAATCGAAGCCGAATATATAGCTATGGGTGAATGTGTATCACAATTATTATGGATGACTCATACCTTGAAAGATTATAAACTCATCTATAAAAATGTGCAAGTTCTTTGTGACAATGTGAGTACCATAAACTTGACAAAAACCCGGTTCATCATTCACGAACCAAGCACATTGAGGTTAAACATCATTTTATTCGAGATCATGTATCTAGTGGGGATATTGTTCTTAAATATGTTGAGTCAAAATCAAATCTTGCGGATCTTTTCACCAAACCTCTTCCGGAATCTGAATTTAGTTACTTGCGAAGAGAATTAGGAATGTGCAATATTGAATAATCCTTCATGATCACTTCAAGATACTCAACTCACTTGTCTTAATATGCATCTCACAAGAACCTAGAACTTCCCTTGCTTGTGCCTTTGTAGATAGGAGTGAGATGCTAGGGTTCATCTTCTTGTTCATAATTCTTGTTATGATGTATTACTTTGAGCAAGAAGATGGAAATTCATCATAAATCATTCACTTGACCAATCATGGGGAAGACTAGTACGCCATTAATGTGTACTTAGTCCGAAGATCGTGATTGGATATTTTAATGAACTAACCCAATATCTAAGTCCTTGGAGAGCATGTGATCGTGCTTGAACCCTTTGGAACTCGAAAATGCCACAAATTGAGTACCTTTTAGCCATGTATCAGTTATTCCAGTTATCAATCGATTGATTTCAGTTATCAATCGATTGGTGGGTCTGCATTTTTTGGCAGAAACCCTCTGAATCGATTCAAGCAGTCTTTCTCGGGCACAGTTTGCTTCTTAGTCGATCAGTGGATCGATTAATACAGGTCGAATCAATCGGTTAATCGATTATGCACTCTCGTAATCGATTGGTTAATCGATTCTCGTAATCGATCGGCCGATCGATTACACGCTCCTGTGATCGATCATATGAATCGACTCAACAAGGCGTAATCGATTACTCAATAGATTACGGCCATTAACGCGCTCCACCTAACCTGTCCTGTCACTCGCCTCTTGCCCTAAAACCCTCAGCCGTCCCAAAATCCTCCCACGCTTCTGTCCCGCGCGCTCAATCCTCAAGCCCTAGTGTCCTCTCCCCAAGCCCTAGCGTCCCTCACGCGATTCGCAGCCACAACCCACTGGCGTGTCCTCTCCTCAAGCCCTAGCGTCCCTCACGCGACTCCCTCAGCGTGTCCTCTCCTCTCGACGCCGCGACTCACAGGCGCTCCGTTCTCCTCCTTCACGCGACGCGCAGCCGCTGGGAGCTTTTGAGCACCACTTCTTCACCTATTCCAGCATTTTCCTTCACCAATGGCGCCAAAGTAAACCCTAATCTTTCTTCTTCTTTTCCTCGATTATTTGTTTGGTTGATCTTGGCTAATCAAGTTTTCTTCTGATTCTTGTGTTCTTTTGGTTGCATTGCATCAACCTGTCATCAATTCTTGTGTTCTTTTGATCTTGGCTAATCATCCTGTGCCCCACTTCTTCTAACCCTAAAACTCACGACACTTACCCTAATCTTAAACTCCAAATTGCTTATCTGTGTGTCTTTACCTTGCCTTCCTTTCTTGGTCTTCTTTGGTTGTTCCTCATAGGAAGAAATCAAGGGTAGATGACAAGGGTGCCAGGCCTTCTCGCCCTCAACCCCCTACGGATGCCCGTTTTCCGAATGCCACGTATCAAAAGGCATTTGGTCAACATGTATTCAAACTAATTGCCCCTAGATCACTTGACCGACAATTCTTTCATGATCATTGTTTCACGGTGTTTAAGATAATTGAAACCTATAAAATCGAGTCAGTTGTCTATTGTGAGCGAGGGGTCAATATAGGGTTGGTTTCCGAGTTCTACAATAACCTACACACCATAGATGGTGTGAACTATAAAACTCGAGTAGCCAAACAAAACTTAGACTTTAGTTATACATCTCTTCAGGAGTTCCTTCAGTGTCGTCCCTCTACTGACAGTTTTGTCTTCTTTCCTACACTTCCTGAGCTTTTACCTCCGCCATTTGAGGATATCTCCATTGACTCAATGTATCAGCATTTCTTTCGGCGTTCGCGTCCAGATGGCCCTTATGCCAATCCGACCACGTTTCCTGCTCTTGAGCTCTCCGCTATCGATTATGCCCTTTATAAGGTCGTAATCAACTGTCTTTTGTCTATTGTGTCTCGCACCTTAGCGACCGTCCGACCCTCTCAGCTTTTCCTGACCTATGCTCTTCACCAGGGTCTAGATGTTAACATCCCTCTGAACATATTTTATTCCATTGTCCATTTCACTCAGCCTGTGCACGGTACCGTTCATATGCCTTTTGGGCATATTATTACAGACTGGCTTGCTTCTATGCGGATTGACGTCTCTCGGGGGAAGGTGGATCCCATGACCGTCAAATACTCCCGGATTTCAGCACGTTCCTTCTCCAAGTCCGGGATGATGGGCGAGTTTGGCGTCATTCGATGGATTGATGGTCGGCAGGTTGGGGAGGGACCGCGAGCACGCCCTGGACATGGACCCGCTGCTGCAGCTGCTCCGGATGATGACGAGGAGGACATTCTGGATAGGGTCCGTGCGTTTGAGGAGACCGTCGACACTCATTTTGAGGAGATGCGGTTGGAGAGTGACTTGCGTCACTTCGAGACGCAGTCACGCCTCACATCCATTGAGCGCACCCTGCTGGAGGTGCGCGATATGTGTCGCTCCCAGATGCGCGGCCAGCATCCTCCTCCTCCGCCGTCTACTGATGCTCCATCGTCGGAGGTTGGCGCCACTTTGGGAGGTTCTGGTCTTCCCGATGTTGCGGAGACCCCGGCCGCTGATCCTGCTTCTGCCCTCGACGAGTTCTTCTTTCAGCCATGATTTATGTATTTTTATCTTCGTTGGCTGTTGTTTGTTGTTATATACTTTGTCTATGGATATTGTCGACTTTTGCTGGTGATATGCTATGTTCCCATCTTATGCGTTATATGTTTTGCGTGTGCGTGTGCTACTGATTTGTTTTATGTGTATGCGATTTTCTATCTTGTCTATGCTTCCATTGAGGGGGAGCTCTTTTATGTTTATTTGTCATTTTTGATATTTGGCAAAGGGGGAGACTTGCAGATATTTAAGTTTATATTCATGATTATGCTTGAAATAACTTTACTATATGCTTATTAAATTGATATCGCTGATATTATGTTGAAAGTTAGCTTAAACTTAAATAGATTGTCAAACATCAAAAAGAGGGAGATTGTAGATGCAATCATGCCCTAAATGAGAGGTTTCGATGATTGACGGTTATTTAAGTTTAAGCTAATACATTGGATCTAACATTGAGATTTAGTGTGCAGTAATGCAAGAAGTCCAAGGAATGGTCGGGGACCGAATTCTTGGCATGAAGACCCGGAGTTGAGGAAGCTCCAGGCAAGAAGTCCAAGGGATAATCGGGGACGGAACTCTTGGCATGAAGACCCGGAGTTGAGGAGACTCTAGGCGTGAAGTCCAGGAAACGAGAGGTTTCGCTGGCACAAGGTAATCGGATCCAACGGAAGGTCCTTGATCGATCTAGGCGTGAACTCTAGGCGTGAAGGCCGGAGTTGAGCATATCAATCGATCAGTCAATCGATTAGCAAGTGACTAATCGATTGGTGAATCGATTCAGGGCATTTCTGGCTGAACCAGAAGGCTGTGTAATCGATTAGTGAATCGATTACGGGTAATTCTGTGCGCAGGAAGAATGCTTCGTAATCGATCATTCAATCGATTCAGAAGCCCTGTAATTGATTGGTGAATCGATTACGAGTCATTCTGCGCGCAGGCAGAATGCTTCGTAATCGATCAATAAATCGATTCAGATGCCCTGTAATCGATTGGTGAATCGATTACCAGCTAGTCTGTGCGCAGCCAGAACACTCCGTAATCGATCATTCAATCGATTCAAGATACCAATCGATCAGCCAATCGATTCAAGTTCGAAATGGCGTCATCCCAGCCATTCATCCGACATCCGTACTGTTCAACGGCTACTTGGTAATCGATTAAGGCTTTTCACCAATCGATTCAGGGAGCAAAGAAAACCGTTATAAGCGGAAAATCAAGCACAAACGCCACAACTGTTCCATTGCGATTTGAGCTAGGGTTTTGGTGCTTCTTCAAGCTCAAGTTTCCAACACCTTCATCAAGCAATCAAAGGAAGGAGAAGCAAGCCTATTGTGTAATACTTCTTTCTCTTCTTCTTTCTTGTGTTGTTCTTTGTGAAAGTTTTCAAGGGTGTTGTAAAAGGGTTTCTCCACCCTCGGGGTTGTTCCGAGAAGGAGGTTTGATAGTGAAATCTACGATCGCTGGTGTGGACCATTGGATAAGTCACCTCAAGGAGGTGGAGACCAAGTAAATACAAGTGTTAGCATTGGATTTGGTGGTGTGTAGACTTTGATTTCTGCTTGGAGGAAAAAGAATCAACTAAAGCGAGCTATTCACCCCCCCCCCCCCTCTAGCTCTACCGATCCCCAACAAAGGGAAGAGCTCCTACCCTACGAAATTAACACGAGCGTTAATCGGAACTTGCCGTAGATTGTTCGGCGAAGCCTACTCCGACGCTCAAGTCAGTACTAGAGTCTCTGGGAAGAAGAGAGCTAAGGAGAAGTATGGGTAAGATGAGCGTAACCCCCATACCTAGGGGGGTTGTAGTACCTTTTATATCTGAGGCGGCAGTCACACGTGTCCCCGCATTCTTCTCCACGTCCCCTCAATTGTCGGTTACTGGATAATCCTGGTAACGGTCCTTACAGCAATTAAATCCAAGCCGTTGCGATAATTAAGACTTTAATGGCCGCATATGATGGGTCATAATTATCCTCTAATTATTGGTGGTAATTATCCGCAGATCCGCAAAAATGAGACGGTTACTTGAGGTTGGGTCATCGGATAGGATGATCCTTGGGCTCCGCTACCCGGGCGTCTGTCTTCCCCGGGGGGGGGGGTCCTGACCTCTCGAGGTGATCTCGAGCATATGTCTTTTGGGGTGATCTCAATAGTAGGTCTGCCCGAGGTGGTTTCGGGAGTCAGAGAAAGAGTTGTTCAGACTCGGTGGACCTTGCCACATAGCTTCTTCAGTCTATGTGTCAACCGCGGGGTACTCAACCCCCCCCCCCCCCCCACACACACACAAGGAAAAGATATTTTGGATATAATTTTGGCTTGTTTTTAGTATTTTGAATATCAAACTTCAAAAAAAAAAAATTTGTTGCAAAGTTAACACTTTATTTTCATTTTAGTCTAAGATTTATCTTTCCAATTAGATTATAGTATTTAAGCAAAAATAAAAAAGAAAAATAAAAACTGAAAACCCCTAATATTCACCTTCTCAATTGGGTTATAGTATTCAAGCTAAAAAAATTAAAAATAAAAAACCCTTAGGATTCACCTTCCCAATTGGGTTGTAGTGTTCAATTATATATATTTTTTTTTTAAAAAAAAAGACTTGAGATGTCTCCGGACGGTCTATCGTGTGCCCTTGCGCGATGGGACTTGAAGCGCCTCCAATTGATTAGAGGCGCTTCGAGTCGAGTTTTTTTTTTAAAAAAAAAAACTCAAACTGAGGAGCTTCCCATGCATAGGAGACGGCTCAGTTTATTTTTTTAATTTTCTTTTTAAAAATTAATATTTTCTCTCATAAATTCTAAATACATATAATATACTCATTAGCATATATTTGTTTATCTTGAATACTAAATCTAAAAAGAACGACTAAACTCTAGGGAAAAATCTTATTAACTTAAACTCACTATAACTTAACTCCTAAATCATAAATTTTTAAACATTAAATACCTATATTATACTCCATGAGTATTTAAATTCTTTTCGTTTGAAAACTATAACCCAAAAGGAACAACTAAACCCTTGGAAAAAATCTTATTAGCTTAACACACTATAATCCAACCTTTAAATCTTAAAATTTCAAACCCGGCCTAAATATACCTCAAAAGAAAATTTAAATCTACTGTATGAAAAAATAAAAAAAAAGTTTACTGAATATGAGTGAAGGCGCCTCCAGTACAATTGGAGGCGCCTTCACTCGTAAAAAATTGAAATGAGGGAGATAGATTGCGGCGTTTTTCATGTAATGGAAGGTGCCTTAAGTCAGGCACACATGGGTTCGCGGTGAGACGTCCACTGTAGAGCAATCTTGTGTGTGTGTCAATCAAAGGCACCTTGAATTCACTTGGTGCCTTGGATTAGAATCAAACGTTTTTTTTAAAAAAAATGGGTATATTTAGGATTTAAAATTTTAGGATTTAGAGATTGAATTATTGTGGGCTTCGGCCAATAAGATTTTTCCTTTATGGTTCAGGCTTTTCTCCTAGGTTATAATGTTCAAAATAAAAAAATTTAGATACTTATGAGATATATCATATATATTTAACGTTTAAAATTTTTGAATTTATGGATTGATTATAGTGGGTTTAAGTTAATAAGATATTTTCTCTAGGGTTTAGGATTTTTTTCTTTGGTTATAATATTCAAAATAAAAAATTTTAAATACTCATGGAATATATTATTTGTATTTAGGATTTATTTTAAGGAAATATTAATTTTTTTTAAAAAGAAAAATTAAAAATTGATTGAGATGTCTCCCATTCATTAATTTTTTAAAAAACAAATTGATTCAAGAAGCCTTCAATGCTTGGACATCAACACACAGTAGCTCAAAAACTTTAAGCTGGCAAAAAAATCAAGACGATTAGCTTCTAATTAAGAGTGTCTATTTGATGTAAAAGAGAGTTCAGAAGAGTCCGTAAAAAAGGCGATTCACTAATAAGAGATTATTAATGGGTTGACAACGCACATGAGTATAGTAGAGCTGCCATTAAAAAATTATATTTGACGGTGACGGATTGGTCGAGGTGGCGTCAATTATACGCCGTAACAGAAAACCCATGTTGTACCCCTTTGATATCAAACAATTACTCGGTGTCAAAGGAATCATCAAGGAATTGTTTGATGTCAAAAGGGTATAGTTTGGGGGACTCACGGCAGGTGCCTTCTCTCCACCTCGTACTCTCGGCCGAGCTCTATAAATTGCGTAGCTCCCCTCTTCTCATTCAATTCTCTTCACCAGCTTTAATCTACAGTTGTTCCTTCCGATGAACTCCCCCGTTTTTGACCCCCATTAACGGCCCTCCTACTAGCCGTCCCCGAGCCATGAAGACCCCAATGAGCAATCCTCCTGTACTCCACCTAGTCATCTACATCCCCACCCAGCCAACACCCGCCGCCGCCGTCGACGACAGATTCTTAAAGCGCATGATCAAGAAGAGCGACGCGTTCACTATCTATCGGTCTCTTCTTTTTTTCCCTCGGGCTTCTATACTACTTCCTGAACAACCACGGCGCCATCACGTTGGGCTTAGAACTCGTCGTCCTCATCATCACCGTCTTCCTCTACTCATATATATCCCTGTTTCAGAGACCCCGGCCCCCAGTTCCGGAAGCTGCAGGTCACGGTGCTGTTCTTCTGTGTGGGACTCCTTCTCTCAGCTATCTTCCTCACTCGCCGCACCTGATCCCTCTCAAGTTCCTCCGATCCTACGTACGTGGGTATTCTTGTGCTAGCTAGCTAGCTATTTCTCATATTTTTTCTCTTTTAATAGGGCAAATAATTCAAGCAGCAGGATATACAACCCATCAATTCGTTAATTTGGTGATCGTCGGCCTGCTAAACAAGTGTAATTTCTTTGTTTTCATTTTTTATGCCTTTGAATTAAGTTCGAACGATCGATGTTGCTTTTTTTTTTTTTGTTATGCAGTGAGTGTTGTATGTAACATCATGCCTCGTTTAATGATCGATTTTAATTAAGTTCGTATATATACTTATCTTATTTTCATGGGATAGACTGATAATTAATGCATGGGTATTACCAACATAAGATTTAAAGATTAAAATTTGACAAAACTAATGTATTCATCATCCCCACGTATTAATCATAATATCCGAATTAGTAGTCCTGTGATTTATCTTTTTTATATTAATCTTGAAATAGATTGATGAACACGTTGAGACGAACGAATTAATTTTTTACCAGCGTATACACTTAGCTCCCTCTTGGAGTCTGGAATAAAGGTCCTAGACCAATTTTCGGCCAAAAAGCTGCCTCCCGGTATGGTTGCTTACATCCACGTGCGGTAAATGGGTAAATGTACTCTAAACATGAAAAAGACCGTGAAAGGCAATTTAGGCTGCACACTCACGTGCGGCGACCGCACTTGGAAATCAGCAAAGGTCAATTGGTTGGTTGGCTTACCTCCTTTGTGAAGTCCGAAAAAAGCCCCATTTTTTATTAAAAAAATATTTAAAAACTGCCGATATGTTTGCTTATATCCACACGCCGTTGACTATACTCGCAGCAGGAAAAAGAGAATTAGGCTGCGGATAATCTTTAATTAAGATTAACAAAAATCTGAATTGATAAAAAAATTATCAAAAAATACAAATCATTTATACAATTTTGTATCTAAATAAAAAGGTTAGGATGGAACTTCGGATTTTTAAAACCTTCAATAAATGCTTGCTTTATGCATGTGAGTAATCACAGGTTTTAATTTTTTTAATATAAATTTATAGAACTTTACTCTTAAAAAATTATATTTGACAAAATTAAAGTTTTCGTTTGCTAAATTCAAAAAATAAAAACTTATCAATGTGTACATTTTAAAATATGTAACAAAATGCAATTTTTTAAAAGAAATAAATCATTCAAATTCTTATTATTAGTAGAAAGAAAATCTTAATTTACGTACTCTACTCTTTTTATTAACGTTGTGCATTTCATTTTTGTTTTATAATGAATTCTTGCCCGTAATAACACCGTGGACACATTGACCCGTATTAAACATCATCAGGTGGTAAAAGAGGATTCAATCACTCCTAATGTCTCTATCAATTTATTGTAAGATCAATACGGAGAATATAAATCACAGGACTATTAGTTTAGATATTATGATTCTGACTTTATCAGATTGTAAGATTATAACATTTATGTCCTAACCATTAACCCATTCTCAAACTAGACTGCTTACAACAAGTTTTGACATTTGTTCGTATTCTCCCGTCATCAAAATCTGATGCATTTGGAGTGCCTGCTCCGGTTTGGTTCTTAGACTGAAGGTGAGTGAAGATTTTCCGTGTCACTCTAAACGTAGATGTAGTAATTAAACGTATTTATATCAATGGCATTGAAGAGTCGTATTTGTTCAGTTGAGTCGGAAGTGAATAATAAAAAATTTGTTACGATAAATAACTGTAAAGTTGAATTTACAATGCGCCCGCTGTCGCGCGCAGTTTGCACGAGTGGCCAGCATTGTGAGTGATAGGCATCTCGCCGCACAATTAGGTCACGCGAGTGGATGTTGGTTGTTGGCCTGTGTCGCATGAGATATCCACTATGAGAATCGGGGCGATTAGATCATGTGAATGACCGTCATAACGCAATTGTGCCACACGAGTGGATGTCAATGACCGGCCATCCTCACAAGCAATAGCTATCACTTGAATCGGTGCGACTAAATAACACGAACGACATTGTAACGCCATTGCGCGATTAGGACACAATTGGCGCCAGCATGCCGTTTGTTGCAGGACGAAGAAGAAGAAGAAAATCGGGAAAAAAAAAGATTAAGATTATCTCTTATTTTGTGGATCTATGTCTTAATGGAAAGAACGCAAGAGAAAAAATCGCATGCAAGGAAGAAATCGTTGTGTGTCCGTGCCTGATAAAAAAGTTTAGCAACTGTTTACTCGTTTAGGATTAGTGTTTATTTTTTTTTTGGATATAATTAAAAAAAAAAAAAATCTCTTCCCAAGCTAGGCCATGAGGCAATGACCTCGACCTTGTGGCATTGTCTATTGGATATTTAGATTTTAAAAGACTAAATATGATTTTGCAAGAAAAAATTAATGTATCATCAATCGATGAAAGTCAAAATTGACTTCAAAAATGAAATCTACATTTCGCGTAAATGAATCTAGACTATTAATTTACTTAAAATCGATTACGGGTGAATAAAAAATTAATTATTTAAAATTAGTATAAAATTAACATAGAAGGAAGTAGATAGGGAATAGTCTCACATCTAAAAATTTTAAAAGTGTTTGCTTCCTTATATGTGTTTCTATGTTAATGGAGTTAAAACCAAGAAGAAAAATACAGATGTTTTTTTCTCACAAGCGAGCAGGTACTCGTACCTACGAGCCCGCCACCCCGCAACGCACGCACGCACACGCATAATCGGCACTTTGTTGGCACACTCTGCACTTCGCAATCTGACCGTTAGTGATGAGACTTCGTCTGAAACGTCAGATCGAATTTTTCCTTGCCCGGAAAGATAAGAGACTGCAAGAAAAGATGTTGAACGAACATTTAGGGTGCTCCAAGCTCGATATGCAATTGTCAGAGGTCCAACTCATTATTGATAGAGAAAAAAGTTAAAACATATTATGTTAGTATGTATTATTTTGCACAACATGATTATGGAAGATGAGGGAGATCACGTGACAAATTGATACAACATGAAGGTTACGAACCTGCATAACCCGTCCAAGGCTCAAGCCGATGATTTCATAATTATCTTCGGACAAATTCCCAACTATGTGATAGTCATGTGCATGACCAACTTGGTATCAACTTAGTTGAACATATTTGATCACAATACAATAACAAACTTTAAATTAGTATTTTATAGTTTCACTTTATATTTAATTTATATGTTATTTTTTAATTATATGTAAGTGTATTTTTTTTATGATGTACTCTTTCATTTCAAATTTATAATAATATTTTAATTTCAAATAATAATAAAAATATTTGAAAATATTATTATTATTTATTTTAAACAATAATTATTTAAATTGACAATGAAATTGAAAAAAAAAAGAATATGTATGTGAGAGGATGAATATGTAAGATAATGTATATGTAGTATGTGGACCGCACAAATAATGGGTGTTAAATATTAAATAAATATGAGAGAATGAAGATATTAATGTTAATGTATATGTGACATGTAAATCTCATATTTTTTGATTAGTTGGTAGATATTACAATAATACAGACGTTAAATCATTGCATATGTCCTAACAGATTGGACTAAAATATCATTTACGCACACTTTCATGCTTCTCCTATTTGATTGTCGAACACCTAATTCATCAGTTTCTGATATATATGACCTCTGCATTCTTAAGTCCGAGAGACGACATGACCAAATACTAAAATGTATCCTCGGAGGCTTTATCCTAACCTTCCTTCACCAAAGAAATTAAGTTGGTGATATCCTTGGTACGTATTCATCAACCAGAAGACAACAATTGAATTCAATAGTTGATCAATCTAAAGAAGTGGATAATAGTCATTCGGACAGACTTGTTGAGATCGCAAAAATCCATGCACATCCTCCAGTGACCTAAGGCCTTCGGTACTAGCATTAAGTAAGACAGTCAAGTGGTAAATTAGATTTCCTTAACATATTCGGCTTCCACCAATTATTTTTTAACCTCCTCTGTAATAATTTGATCTGAATCTGTCTCAAAATGTCGCTTCCCTAGTCAAACTCCCGGAATTTTGTTGAGGTGATGCTTGTTAAAGTCAGGGCGACTTCTCCCGTCAAGTCCTGGACGTCTCCAGCAAACACATGCATGGGCATTTTTCTTTAGGCAAACTACTAAGTAAACATCAGGCTTTCAACATCGGCAAATTTGCCCGATGTTGAACTGCAACTGCCGTAATGTTGAAAGCCAGCCCGATGTTGAACTGGAACTGCCGTAATATTGTTGAAAACCCGATCGAAGTTGAACTGCAACTGCCATAATAATGTTGAAATTAAGCCCGATGTTGAACATGGATGCTGCAGTACTGCATGACATCGGCAAACCCGAACGATTGATGTTAAACTGCAACATTACGACACTGGCTAAGAACTTCTCTGTAGCAGTTGGTAGTGGTAGTATATAAATCACTTCTAGATCTGTAATAGCTTCGTACCCCCTAGCTCTTTCCTCTACTCTACTCCAGCAATCTCTTTTTCCTGGGCTTGGACATGCTTACTGAAAACAAGATTAATACGAAACACGACAATTAGAACAATAGAGAACACACATAAGATTTACGTGGAAAACCTTTGACGAGAAAAACCACGGGTAGAGGAGGAAAAATCACTATGAACGGTGGAATACAAAGTCGGCGGCTCTAATAAAGTAAAGAGAAGTAGAGAGAAAAGAGAGGTAGAGAGAAAGAAAGAAAAGGTAACGAAATAACTTTCTTGATTGATAAAACTTGTACATGAGATACACAATTTATAAAAACCTTCGGATACTTAGTTAAATGAAAAAATTAATAACGAAATTGTTAATTAACAGATTTATAAAGAATCTGTTAATTAATATATTAATAAGAAAAATATCTAATAATAAATTAACGGATTAAACAGAATTCGGGTTACCAAACTCTAATAATCTCCACCTTGACGTGAATTCCACAATTTTTCAAAAAAACATTCTCCACCTCTTCCACAAAAGTCTCACGGGCAAATCTCAGCATCTAGCACCAAGTCCAAGCAATGCTTAAACTTGGCTATAGGGAGTAACTTAGTCATCATATCAGCAGTATTATCATGAGTACTGACCTTCCTGACAATAATATCACCATGAGCAATAACATTACATATAAAATGATACCTCATATCAATGTGTTTTGTCCTCTCATGAAACATCTGATTCTTCATGAGGAAAATAACACTCTGACTATCACAAAAGACTGTAGTAATCTGCAAGTCTTCACTAAGCTCACTGTAAAGTCCTTTCAACCAAATAGCTTCCTTACAAGCTTCTGTAATAGTCATACATTCAGCCTCTGTAGTGGACAATGCAACTGTATTCTGCAAAATATTTTTCCAACTGATAGCACAACCATCAACAGTGAACACGTACCCCGTAAGTGATCTTCTTTATCAATGTCACCTTGTAACGGCAACATCACCTATTACTATGGATCCCTGTAGAACATATAAATTGGCGGTTCTCCTTAGTCCCTTCATCATAACAAGAGACCCTTTACTGACCTTCACAGCTCCACCTTCACCAGTGTAATTGTACCCTTTAGAATCAAGAATACTTAAAGAGATCATATTTCTCTTCAAATTAGGGACGTGTCTCACATTACCAAGTGTCCAAATGACACCATCAAACATCTTAATTCTGACCGTACCAATATCAGCGATTCTGCAGGATGCATTATTGCCCATCAAAACGGCACCACTCGAAACCGTTTCATATGTTGAAAACCAGTCCTGATTGGAACACATATGAAACGTACAACCAGAATCAAGAATTCATTCCTCACTCTGCTTTAAATCAGCATTAGATGCAACGAGAAGTTCACCATCATTTTAATTTTCGGCAACATCAGCCTCACCAGACTTCTCTGATTGTTTTCCACTCGAATTTTCACCTGCCCTTTTATTCTTATTCTGCAGCTTGTAACATTCTGATTGATGTGATCTTTCTTCTTACAATAATTACAGATCTTATCGCTACTTCTGGATTTCGACCTGCCCCTGATATTACCATCAGAGTCTTTCTCCTAAGTCCTTTCTCGAATAATAAGACCCTCACCCTGAGCCTCAGATCCTTCGACAAGCTGTTTCATTTTCTTTTTCGAAAATAATGAATTATAAACTTCATTCAAAGTAAGAGTATCACGACTATATAAAATAGTATATCTAAAAGTCGTATATGACGAGAGTAAAGAACACAGTAAGATCAATGCTAAATCTTCGTCGTCATATTTGACCTCCAAAGCCTCTAGGTCAAAGATGATTTCCTTAAACACGGTCAAGTGATCTCTTAACGACGTACCTTCTGTCATGCGATGAGAATACAAACGTTGTTTCAGACCCAGTTTGCTCGTAAGACTTTTTCTCATGCACAACTGCTCCAGTTTTAGCCATAGTGCAGCAACGAATTTCTCCTTCAAAACATCCTATAAAATCTCATTCGATAGGTGAAGGTAAATCTGAGATAGGGCTTTTCGATCCTTACGTTCTTTTTCCTCCTTTGTCCATGTCGAGGGCATGTTGTCTATCCCGAACAGTGCGTCGTCCAAGTCCAGATGTGCTAGCACCGCTCGCATCTTAACCTTCCACAGCGTAAACCTGGTGTTGCGATCCAAAAGTGGAATATCATACTTCTGCTTGCCATTGTCATTAATCCCGGTTGAAATCCACAAAACCAACTTAGCTCTGATACTACTTGAAAACGAGATTAGTACGAAAAACGATAACAAGAACAATAGAGAACGCACACAAGATTTACGTGGAAAACCCTTGACGGGAAAAACCACAGACAGAGGAGGAAAAATCACTATGAACAGTGGAATACAAAGTCAGCGGCTCTGAAAAAGTAAAGAGAAGTAGAGAGAAAAGAGAGGTAGAGAGAAAGAAAGAAGAGGTAACGAAATAACTTTTTTGATTGATAAAACTTGTCCATGAGATACACAATTTATAGAGATCTTAGGATACTTAGTCAAATGAAAAAAATTAATAACGAAACTATTAAGTAACAGATTTATAAAGAATCTATTAATTAACATATTAATAAGAAAACTATCTAATAATAAATTAACGGATTAAACTAAATTTGGGTCACCAAACTCTAACACTTGCCATCTCGGTTGATCGTGGCATCGTCCTATAACTCCACCTTCTAACATAATGTGCCCCCACGTGCTAGCTCGATTGGTAAGACGTCTGGTTGTTTGCATCGGAGGTCTCAGGTTCGAGAGTCGCCAGTCGCACACGAGGTAAAAACGTGGTCTGCTGGCTTAAATCCTCTCGGCCGCTGCAGGCGCCTTACCCCACTAGTAAAACCGTGATTTACTCCCTCTGGACACTTGTGGGGTCGGGATCAGGGGGCCGTTAAGGTGACGATTTCACCTTTTTGCATTGCATCCTTCTAACCTAATGTCTAAAAATTTAATTTACAAAGTTATTTTTTTACCTCTTTCTTTTCTTTTGTATTACAATATCGTCTTCCCCATCACACCAGCTCATTCCCGCACCTCCACTCCTGACGTCTCCTCAACCCGACCCTCCTCCCGCAGACACAGTGGCCATCATGATCAACCCTAGGCCTGTACTCCACCTAGTCATCTACATCCCCACCAGCCAACACCCCCCCGCCGCCACCGTCGACGACAAGTACTTCTCAAAGCGCATGATGAAAAAGAGCGACGCGTTCACTGTCGGCCTCTTCTTCTTCTTCCTCAAGCTTCTATACGACTTCCTGTACAACCCATACTCGAGGTCGCACCTCGTCGCACTTGATTCCGCTAGCAATCTTCCTGATCACTCGCCACACTTGATTCCGCTAGCTCAACTTCCTCCGATCCTACCGAATACCGATTGATCCTGTCGCGAAGCGAGTTGGACGCCCCTACAGCTGAGTGAGCCTCCGGGGAGAGCGAGGTCGCCGAGGTGGTCTAACGAGCTGGATTGCCTCTAGCCTGCAAGACAGAGATCGTTAGAACCCGTCGGGAAAAGTCCCCGGCCAGGCACTCCGACGGTCAAGTCAGTACTCGACGGTGGCGATGGAAAGCAATGGAACAGTATGAAATGTTGGGACCGGTAGATGAGCTAGAGGGGGGGTGATTAGCTCCGATTTGCTTGTAGATGATTTGTCGCGGCGGAAGACTCGAGCAAACGCTAACACAAAGGATTTACTTGGTATCCACCCCGGTCGGGTGACTAATCTAAGGATCCACTCTCCTCACTCTCTCATACACTATGAAAGATCTCCTTCTTGAGGTGGAGAAACCTCTTACAAGCTTTCACAAAGATACAACAAGAATCAAAGCAAACACAAAATGAAATCTTACAAGATTTACAATGAATAATCTCTCTTTGCTTTCCTTGCTATCTTCAAGCTTGTGGTTGCCTCTAGAACCTTGGAAATGCAGCAGCAAAAACCTCCAAGACTTCCCTTGAGATGACACCAATGAAGAAGGAAAAAGGGGAGAAGAGTTGTGGCTCAAAACCTGCGTGAAAACCGTTATACCCGATGCCTAGGGTTCCCTAATCGATTACCCAATCGATTACCACGTCATACTAGCCGTTCAACGGCTAGTTTTTGAACCTGAATCGATTAGCCAATCGATTAAGACTGCCCTTAATCGATTGACCAATCGATTAAGAGAAGGCTGAATCGATTACCCAATCGATTCAGCCACCTTCTGTTCTCGCAACAAACTCTCTTAATCGATTACCCAATCGATTCACTTTCTCCTTAATCAATTACCTAATTGATTAAGATCCTCCTTAATCAATTACCTAATTGATTACCATCTTTCTTAATCAATTACCCAATTGATTAAGATCCTTCTTGTTTTCGCGAGACAACAACCCAATCGATCACCCAATCGATTGAGACCAACCTAACTTGTGTTCACGGTCAACCCCTTTGACCAACCTCGATTTTACGGTCAACCCCTTTGACCAACCTGGACTTCACGGTCAACCCCTTTGACCAACCTGGATTTCTTCTGCCTAGTTCCCAACTAGGACTTAACCTGATTCCCCACCAGGTTTGCCTAACACTCGAGTTAGGTCTAGTCTCTCGGTAGACTTCCACCTTGCCAGCATGCGATCTCTCCGATCCATCTGGACTTCACCTAGTCCCACTAGGTCTTTTTCCATGCCAGCGTGCGATCTCCCCGATTCACCTGGACTTCACCTAGTCCCACTAGGTGTGCCTAGTCCCACTAGGTCTTTTCCCATGCCAGCGCGCGATCTCCCCGATCCACCTGGACTTCACCTAGACTTCACCTAGTCAAGTCTCCAGTCAACCTTGACCCACTTGACACCATACGACATTCAACCATAATTATCAAATTCAAACATCAATGTCAAACATCGAAACATACACCTCAAGCTCACCCAAGCTTGCTAGACTCAAGCTCACCTGAGCTTTGTCAAACTAGGTCAACCCTGACCTAACCAAGATTGCACCAACAATCTCCCCCTTTTTGATGTTTGACAATATGTTTGAGAAAGACTAATCCTTATTAGCCTTTCAATTTTCTCCCCCTTTGACACACATCAAACACTCTCCCTGAGAGTCTATATGATCAAAGGTATACCCAATGAAAATCCCATACTTTTCATTGAACCTATGCTCAACCTTGAGCACTCATAAAGATTCCCAATCTCCATTCATTCACTTATTCCAAAAATAAAAATTCAAACACATGTTGTTAAGGAAGACCGCCCCCTCAAAACATGCTCTAAACCTCTATCATTGCACCAACAATGATTTTTGAGTTCCTAAACCTTTAGGAGAACTCAACTTGAGATAATTGAGATTTTGAAATTCAAAATTTGAATCAAAATCTCTCCTTAACCCTTAAATGTTCACCAAACCATTTCCCTTTTTGATTTTACAATGAAATTTACCCAAATATACTTATAAAAGTAAGTCTAGGGTCTAGGGATTGTTAGGTTACTTAACAATGGGTTAATGGACTGAAAATAGACAGTTTCAGTCTCACCAATCGATTGGTGTTGGGAACCAATCGATTACGACCTGCCTTAATCGATCAGCCGATCGATTACGGCTACCTGTAATCGATCACCGGATCGACTACCCGAGCTTCTGTGCTCGTAAAAGGATCGACCAATCGATTGAACAATCGATTGGCTATGGTCCCAATCGATCACCCGATCGATTGGGAGTTTCTGATTTCTGAAAACAATTTCATATTCGAATTTCAGAAACTCCTAAATAATTCTACAAAATTAAAAAAAATCTGAAATTTTGTGTAGATATTATTTATACCATATACTATCATGGAAAAATAGTTTTATATGAAAATAACCTTCATTTCCAAAGATTGACACAAAATTGGAAACCATTGAAATACTTCAATGTTTTACTCTATTTTGTATTCAATTCATCAATGATGAGTGCTATCAAAAGATAGTCTTCACCAAGGTTTTCCAAGATAGTTGTAAAATATTTTTCAAAAACAATATCCAACCATGTTCCTTGGGCTAAGTGTACATGACTTGTACATTAGCTTTCCCAATGATTGGAGTTCATTGAACTTCATGTTTTGATGATACTAAAAACTCAATAAGATGAAGATAAATTAACACCTTGAGTTTTGTTCATCTACCTAACATCTCACTTGTTCTAATGTGTCTCAAAAACACTCATAAGTCACCTTATAGTCTTAGTGAGATGTGAAAGTCATGTTCTCCCTAATCTTAGGGTTCATGCATTTCTACCTAGGCATTATAAACCTTGATCATCCACCTAGGATGCCAATTAATGCCAATGTCCTTAATTTCAATTAAAATTGACTAAATGCATGATTATGACTATGACATGCATCATATTAGGTTTTTCAAAAGAAATTATAGCTAAATGATGCATGAATGACATGACATGTAATATTTTCATAATAAAATATGAGATATGGATTATGATGTCATGGCATGTGATAGGGCATCCAAAACATGGCATAATAGCAAAAAGGAAAATACCTAGATTTCCTATCTAAGTATCAATAACTCATCGCTAAGCCATTGATAATTCTATTTTTGCCCCTATTTTCCAAGATAATGCCAAAACTCCCCAACTTGGCATATCTTTGGATTCTAACCTAGTTGTGCCAACTTTATCAAGTTTAATCCTCCAAAAATATAGTTTGGCACAAATTTACTCCTCCTAGAGTAAATAAATGAATCCTTCATTTTCAAGGATGATAACTCCTTGAAAATGTCCCAAAGTGTCAACTTCATCAAGGTTGGGTTAACTACCCTTCCAATTAGAGTTGACACTCCCTAGACTTATCTACGATGTAGCGAACACACTCTTAGGAACCCAAAACCTATTGGTGCTCCTTGGGTGTTCTAGGTATTCACTAGGGATGACTTCCCTTGATACCTTCTTAAAGACTTTCTTAGGCTTCTCCGAGGCCTTAGTCACCTTTGTCTTGTCTTGGTCAACTCTAGGAATGGCTTCCCTTGCGACCTTGACTTGACTCCTAGACTTAGATTTAGTTCTATATTTATATGGAACTCTATGATAGGATGGACCATCATCCTTAGTCTTAGGTTTGTACCCCAAACCTTTCTTGCTCCTAGAGGGTCCTTGATTTCCTAAATCTAGGTTTTGATCCTTAGATCCCTTAAATAGATTTTCTATTCTTTTGAGGGATTTTTCTAATTTATCAAGTTTTGACCTCAAAACTTGATTTTCAATCATTACCTCCTCAATGCTTGGTTTTCTAATATAGCCTTGGTAATTTTTCTTTTTGGCCTTAGATTGGGTAGGTCTATTCTTAGATGATCTAAAATCTTCTCTATCCTTGGTTGTGGAAGACCTAGCATGAAAGGCTCTATATTTTTCTTTTGGTTTCTCATACCTCCTATTTTCATGATAAATAGCATTGAAATGATAATAATTGTTTCTAGCATGCATATTATCATGATTTAAATAAGTACCATTACCTAATGGTACCTTAGTGTTATTCTTGGAGGCTCCCCCTTGACTTGAGCTCCTCCTTTTAGCCTTGGTCGGATTCTTCCCCTTTGGACATTGATTTCGATAATGTCCCTTTTCTTTGCATGAGAAACACACAATGTGCTTCTTATCCTTTTTTGCCATGGGAGCGACCTTCTTTGGCTTCTCCTTGGTCTTGGGTGCCACTTGCACTTTCTTCTTGACCAATTTTGGACACTTACTCTTGTAGTGCCCTCTTTCCCTACACTCAAAGCAAATGATATGATTTTTATTTTTGCAAATTGAAATATCTATACCTTTGCTTGTAGGGGTGTTGCATGACTCTTCACTTGATCCGGAGGTAGAAGCTTCTTCCTTTTCCGGAGTGAAAGGCCTTGCTCCCCCTCAATCCTAGAGGTGGAGACTTCTTCTTTCTCCTCATTGACCTCGGATGATGATGTTGACGCTTCTCTTTGATCCGATGCCAATGGCACATCTTGCTCCTCTTCAACCCTTAAAGTGGAGACTCTTGAGCTTCATCTTCGGATGTTGAGCATCTCTCAACTTCCGAATCTTCTTCCTCCGATGAATTTTCCTCTTCGGATTTGTCTTGATTTGGTATAGTGGAGGGATCTTCATGAAGCCTTGCCAATTTGCTCCATAGCTCTTTGGCATCTTTGAATTCTCCAATCTTGTCCAAGATGGTGCTGGCAATAGGTTGACCAATAACTTGGTCACTTTGTCGTNCGATGAATTTTCCTCTTCGGATTTGTCTTGATTTGGTATAGTGGAGGGATCTTCATGAAGCCTTGCCAATTTGCTCCATAGCTCTTTGGCATCTTTGAATTCTCCAATCTTGTCCAAGATGGTGCTTGGCAATAGGTTGACCAATAACTTGGTCACTTTGTCGTTGGCCTCGCATCTCTTGATTTGCTCCTCATTCCATTTGCTTTTCTTGAGGAGCTTTCCTTTGGTGCTTGTTGGAGCTTCAAAACTCTCCATTAGAGCAAACCATTGCTCTATCTCCATCATGAAGTAATTTTCAATCTTTGACTTCCAAAGATTGAAATTTGCCTTGTCGAATGGTGGAGGTGCCCGGGTGTCGTAGCCGAACTCCATTTTGAGGTTGAACCCTCTTGATGATGACTTCTTGAAATTTGGGTTACTTCCAACTTCTTCTTCTTCCTCTAGCTCTTGCCCTCTTGGCGATGAGTCCAAAGAAGAGCGACCTTGCTCTGATACCACTTGTTGGGACCGGTAGACGAGCTAGAGGGGGGGTGATTAGCTCCGATTTGCTTGTAGATGATTTGTCGCGGCGGAAGACTCGAGCAAACGCTAACACAAAGGATTTACTTGGTATCCACCCCGGTCGGGTGACTAATCCAAGGATCCACTCTCCTCACTCTCTCATACACTATGAAAGATCTCCTTCTTGAGGTGGAGAAACCTCTTACAAGCTTTCACAAAGATACAACAAGAATCAAAGCAAACACAAAATGAAATCTTACAAGATTTACAATGAATAATCTCTCTTTGCTTTCCTTGCTATCTTCAAGCTTGTGGTTGCCTCTAGAACCTTGGAAATGCAGCAGCAAAAACCTCCAAGACTTCCCTTGAGATGACACCAATGAAGAAGGAAAAAGGGGAGAAGAGTTGTGGCTCAAAACCTGCGTGAAAACCGTTATACCCGACGCCTAGGGTTCCCTAATCGATTACCCAATCGATTACCACGTCATACTAGCCGTTCAACGGCTAGTTTTTGAACCTGAATCGATTAGCCAATCGATTAAGACTGCCCTTAATCGATTGACCAATCGATTAAGAGAAGGCTGAATCGATTACCCAATCGATTCAGCCACCTTCTGTTCTCGCAACAAACTCTCTTAATCGATTACCCAATCGATTCACTTTCTCCTTAATCAATTACCTAATTGATTAAGATCCTCCTTAATCAATTACCTAATTGATTACCATCTTTCTTAATCAATTACCCAATTGATTAAGATCCTTCTTGTTTTCGCGAGACAACAACCCAATCGATCACCCAATCGATTGAGACCAACCTAACTTGTGTTCACGGTCAACCCCTTTGACCAACCTCGATTTTACGGTCAACCCCTTTGACCAACCTGGACTTCACGGTCAACCCCTTTGACCAACCTGGATTTCTTCTGCCTAGTTCCCAACTAGGACTTAACCTGATTCCCCACCAGGTTTGCCTAACACTCGAGTTAGGTCTAGTCTCTCGGTAGACTTCCACCTTGCCAGCATGCGATCTCTCCGATCCATCTGGACTTCACCTAGTCCCACTAGGTCTTTTTCCATGCCAGCGTGCGATCTCCCCGATCCACCTGGACTTCACCTAGTCCCACTAGGTGTGCCTAGTCCCACTAGGTCTTTTCCCATGCCAGCGCGCGATCTCCCCGATCCACCTGGACTTCACCTAGACTTCACCTAGTCAAGTCTCCAGTCAACCTTGACCCACTTGACATCATACGACATTCAACCATAATTATCAAATTCAAACATCAATGTCAAACATCGAAACATACACCTCAAGCTCACCCAAGCTTGCTAGACTCAAGCTCACCTGAGCTTTGTCAAACTAGGTCAACCCTGACCTAACCAAGATTGCACCAACATGAAATTGCACTATCGCGCGTGTACCTGAGAAATGCGGAGTGAGGAGGCTTATATAGCCGGGGAAGCTGACAACTCTTGCCCCGCCTGGCACCTGTTGTCATATAGCGAGGACAAGGTAATGCATGCCCAGAGGTGGCAGGATAAAGTAGCGCATACTATATTAAGGAAAGGGGCACTGCCAACTTAAGGGTTGGCGCCGTTGGACGTCGCTCGGCCTGACATCAGGGTATGTGGTCGTGGTACGGGGGGACAGGATGTGGCAGGAAGATCAATACCTCAGCGAGATATCCATCGCTTGAGACCAAGATGGCTTCAGTCTTGCGCCGACCCCGTACAACTTTTGGTAATCTGGTATCAGGGAGTGGTTGTGCCGACTGGGGCACTAAGTAATGAGGCCGGCTGAGGGCCTATGAGGGTGCCGACTGGGGCACTAAGTAATGAGGCCAGTTGAGGGCCTATGAGGGTACCGACTGGGGCACTGAGTGACAAGGCCGGCTGAGGGCCTATGATGGTGCCGACTGGGGGCACTAAGTAACGCTTCCTCCAGTTCGGGCTTACCCCCGGAGCGTGGGTCGCCACGCATTGGCGGGGAGCCAAACTTGGAGGAGTATTAGAGCATGAACATCCGACTCAGGATGAGGCTAATACTAAAGGGCGTGGGCCACCACGCGTCAGTTTAGGGGCCTGGGTCCGCGGCACCTATCCGGCGGGCCTTTACAGCCCACTAACCATCTTTGTTCTGACTAGGCGCCAGGCTGCCGAGCCAGGCTACATGCAAGCTGACCTGGGATCATAAGTATCCCCCTCAAGTCTAGTCGAAGGAGGCACATAGTCCGATTGACTGGACCCCGACTCTGGCTCGAGCCTAGGGCACCCCTCGAAAACCGGGCGTGTCTTCTCATTGATTGCCGCCAGAATGGCACGAGACTCGCACCCCTAAGCCATTTGCTCTCGCATACTGACGGATATCTCCTGGCCCTCCGCGAGTGTTCTAACCATGTCTGTGTTCAGTCATCATGCACATCACCCGAGCCTGATCAGACGGCTTTGGCGGGGTCACACGTTTCTCCCGATTCTTCATCGAACGGCCAACATCCCTCGCCTATTCCCATAAGTAGGGCCTTTCTCTGCCCATGCTTCTCTGTGCGTTCAAAAATCCACCTCGTTCTCCGCCGTTTCGAGTGTTGCTAGAGCTCCGATAGCTCCTCTTCCTCGACTTTCTTCTCCGGCGACTCTTTCTACCGGTCAGCTTCCTTTCTCCTTCCTATCTGATGACCTCTCCTTCCTCATCTTCCTCTCCTTCCCTGCCCTGGTATTCCACCACGATAACCGCCCTTACTGCTCACGACCTGGAACAAATACGGTCGGATTTCTTAATCCCCGCCGACCACCAGCCGCACCTGCCTAAATTGAATGATCGACCTGATTCTGCCCCCTTGGGCTACATTGCTTTGTCTCGGGACCATTTACAAGCCGGTCTCCGTTTCCCCGTCCATCCTTTCCTTTCTGCCGTCTGCAATTACTTCCAAATTCCCTTACCCCAGCTGGCTCCCAACGTCATACGTCTAATGTGTGGCTCGGTCATCGTTTTTTCATTACTCAAGATTCCCCTGGAACCGGAGAATTTCCACTACCTTTTCTATCCCAAACAGCAAGAAGCGGGCGACTTCTTCTTCCAAGCCCGAGCCAAGGCTTTCTTCCTCCTGAATCTTCCCACTTCTAACAAGGGATGGAAGGAGCATTACTTCTTCAATGGGCCCATCTCAGCCCCCGGCTGGCCCACAACTTGGATCGAGGGACTTCCTGTTTCCGATGCCCTCCCTCGACACTACCGCACTTCCGCAGCCTACCTAAATGTCACGGCCGAGCTAGAGGATAGGCACTTTCACGGTGGCCATCTGCTAAAGGAAGGGATTCTCTCCACCTTCGGTCTCAGCCCTAGTTCAGTCCCTTCACTGTCCGCAGTCGGTAAGTCTTACTGTGCCCTCCCCACATGCCTCTTAATCGTGCCTGAGCTTATTTTATTTCCGCAGTTCCCATGCTATTGTCTGCGGCTCTGAAGGAAGGCTTTAGATTAGATGAGGCCGAGCTGCGGACTCGGGTCGCCTCCGCGTTGGCTGCCAGAGGAGGTGCTTCGGCCGAGGACGCTTTGGCGGACCCGACTTCGACTGTACCGAAGTCGGTTCCCACCACTTCCAAGACAGCCACACCTACAACCGCCAAACCCCGTACTCCCTCCAAGCGCCAACGAGCATCTTCCCCACCAAAGGGCTCTTCTCGCCCTTCCTCCAGCAAACAACTGGAGAAAAAGAAGAAGAAAAAGAAGAGAGCGTCTCCCGAGCCAGAAGCCCTTTCTGCTTTTACGGCCATCGTTCCCTTCGTGACTCCTGCTGCTGATCCTCTCGCCGTCATACTGGTTGACAGCTCCCCTGTCAAACTGCCAGTAGTTAATTCTGTCGTCGACCCCGACACTGGTTCTGCGACCGATCCTCCTATCATCACATCGTCTGTCGACCCTTTTGCCTCCTCCAACGCTTCTGACCGGCCCATGCCCGAGAGGTCGGGGATCCCGTCCGCTGATGATCCAGCTAAGGATCCGATGATGCATCTTTTGGTGCCCACTCTGGCTGACCGCCATCTGAAGAGGCCCCCGGGCGAGCTACCCGACCGGCATCAGGATATTCGCCTGTATGGGTCGGTGGCCGACCGCTATGCTCAAGGACTCGAGGAGTCCTACTTTCACGGCCCTTGTAACAAAGCTGATTCCTTTTTTCTCAAGGTCACTCAGGTATGTCTAGATGAACCGGATCCTTCATTGAGCGTTCTATTTCCTACCCGTGAGATCGGTATCCTTCTTACAGTTCGTAGGAGACTGCCATGGCTTCTCCATGTCGCTCCGGACCCAGGCCTCGGCTCGGGCTAAGGCCGAGAGAGAGGCGGAGCGCCTAAAGACCCAACTGGCGCACTCTCATCTGGTTGCCGACGAGCCCACTTTGAACCACTTGCGAGCCGAGGTTCAAGCCCTACAAGCTCAATTAGCTCACTCTGAAGAGCAACTTGAGGCGGCACGCGGCCAGATCGAGATGGCGCATCAGGCCACATCCCAAACAAACATCCGACTCTCCACCCTGAAGCATGCTGAGCGGAAGGCGCGGTCTCTTTAGGCGAAGGCCCAGGACGAGTTGACCCAGGCGAAGTCTAAACTTCAGGAGACGTCCACTGCCAATGACTCCCTTCGGGCCCAACTGGAGACCAGAGACGCTGAGGCCCTGGCTCAATCACAAAGGATAACTGAGTTGTCCGCGGAACTCTCTTCCAAGGACCAATTGTCACAAGATCAGAAGGAGGAGCTTGAGCGGCTGTGGAAGGAGAAATCCGAGTGGGAGGTGGCTAGAGCAGAGCTGACGGAGCTTCAATCTTACAGGGAAACCGAACCCACTAGATTGGAAGAGCATAGGCTCACGTGCATTAATGCCCCGACTCATACTACTGCAATCGCCCAACGGTTCATGGACGTAATGATGCAACAGGGAGTTAACGTCGTCCATCAACTCAAGCTTGGCGGGTACCTACCTCCCGATCTACCTCCCACTGCAGTGCGGTTTCAGGATATGTGCAAAGACCTGCCTAATGTAACCGAAGAGCCATTCAAGTGAGGGCCAGGCCCCCTGTTTTTGTCTTTCTTCTTTTTGCACTTGTAAGGGTGATTGACCCACGGTTATGTAACATCTTTGCCTTGCCGAATGAAAAATTTTCCTTCTCACTCGGGCTTCTTAGGTTTGCTTTTGCTGTCCAGTGCTAATGATCCAACTAAGCATCAGTTGTAGCGCCAGGCTCGGGATACCCCTCTGCCGTGTAAGCTACTGAACCAAGGGACTCGCGGGAACTGACCTGCTTGTGCAGGTTCGGTCGCTTGGTTGAGTCAGAAACCGGGGAGCATGGGTTGCCACGTGTCCGACTGGGGCCTGAACCAAGGGATTGACGGGAGCTGGCCCGTCTATGAAGGTTTGGCCACTTGGTTAAGTCGGAACCCGGGGAGCGTGGGTCACCACGCGTCCGGCCGGAGCCTAAACCAAGGGATTTACGGGAGCTGGCCCGTTTGTGTTTCTTCGGATGTCCCATCGGGCCGATTCGTATCCCCATTTCTGACGGCTGCCTTAACTAGCGATTGAACGTATCATTGGTGAAATGACGCATCGAGCAGCGAAACGTCTATCATCGGTCATGAGTACCTCGGGCGACAAGTAGTTTCACCTTGCCAGCTTACTTCTGCCTTATTGCTTCTCGATATTCCCCCCACCATGCAACAGAGCACGACCGTTCGATCCTGCACTCTTCTGAGGTATTCTACGAACGGCCGAGATTGCTCACCTTCTCCTATATATAGGCGCCGATTACCAGGGCCGGTTTCAACCCAAACTTCAACAAGACCGAGATCCCGTCAGTTTTCCAGCCATCTTCTAACATGTCCACCGACTCCTCCGAGGAACTGTTTTCTCAAGTGATCATCTTCCTTCTAAACTCTAGCTCTATCTTGTAAGGAGGAAGAAGGTTTGTGAGAGATTGTTCTCCACCGAGAAGGAGAAAGATTTAGTCGGAGATTGTCATGGCGTGATCCACCGAAGGATCAAGGGTTCGTCCACCTCAAGGATATGCCGTGGAATAAGAGCAAACAATCTCCGAATCACATAACCGGTAATGTGTTAGCATTGTTTCAATTGTTAAAATAAGTTAAATAAGTTTCCACTTGTTCTAACAATTGTAGGAAGAGATTGAAATTGGGGTGACCGAGCTATTTACCTCCCCCGCCCTCTAGCCGTGCCATCGGTCCCAACAGGAACCAATCGACTGGTAACGACTTGTTCAGCCACGAGCTCTATTTAAGGGAGCTCGGTTAGGCTGGCTAGGGTTGATGAAATTGGTCTTGGTTAAAAGCCAATTAGTAGTCTATATGCTTGGTGTTCTTGTGCTAGTTTGTGGCGAGATTTCTTCACTCACAAGAAGTTACACGAGCTAACAAGAGGTTTTTCGAGGAATCATCCACCTTACGGACAGTCGTGAAGTTGGAGTTTATCTCCGAACCACGTAAATCGGTTTGCCTCTTCTTTGTACTAGTTTTAGTTTAATTATATTCCGCTTGCACATTAACACGTGTAGGAAAAAGAGAACTGACGATTAGAGGGTGACGAGCTATTCACCCCCCTTTAGCCATACGATCAAGTCCCAATAATATCTCCATCTCTCGTTTCCCAAATGTTCGCAGGGGAGAGAATCCGCTAAGAGAAATAATAACTCAATCTCTTGACACTCAAATGCTCACGGAGTTAGAGAGAGAATATAATATAAAATCTCATATTAGGACTCGTACATAGCTAAAGGGGGGAGGGGGGAAGGGAGTGAATATCTTCAATCGTTTCTTCAATGAAGATGTATAGCCGAAAACTCGAAGTAATGCTAACATCTTCGTTTTACTTGGTATCCACCTTCTTAAGGTGATTAATCCAAGAGTCTACTCTCCTCACTCACAGATACACTATGAAAACCTCTTTCCCAAAAGTGGAAAGCCTTGTACAAATACAAGCATGAGAATACAACAATAATACAAGAGCACAAACACAAATTACAATCGAGAACGACTTTAGGGTTTTCAATGAGGAACCTTGTGTTGTCTGCTCCTTTCTTGCTTTGAATGATCTCTTGGTAGATGGAAATGCAGTAGCACTTTGCTTCAAGAACTCCCAAGAATTGGCTCAAAACCTTGCGTTTGAAATGTCTACGAAAATCCTTTTCTAGAGTTCTTTGACGCCTCTCAATCGTTTAGGCTTGTCACATATGATTTGCCTGTTCAAATCTACATGACAGTTCTTTTTTGAATGCTAATGGATTGGTAAGACATACCAATCGATTAGGAAGCCTCTAATCGATTCCAAGACTTTCAGTGCTATCGCAAATAAGCCCTTAATTGATTATCTTAATTGATTGGTTTGACCTTAATCGATTGCCTAATTGATTCTAAACCCTAATGTGAATCAGCCAACCTAAGCGATTAGAAAATTCCAAAATAGCATTTTTTGACCCAATCTTTTTTTTCCTCCTTATGATTCAGATTAAGGAAAGAAAAATTTTAAGGCAGCCGACATTATTTAAAATTTCTCTTAGATTCAAATCTACAGCGACAAAATTAGAATAGATATTTTTTATTTCCTATCCACACGCTAATTCAGTGATTGTTAATTCGGTTGATGACAAGTGGCCATGGAAGGAATTTTTTTGACCCGACGTAATCCTTGACTATAGCGATGGAAGTTTTAATCCATGATTATAGTGATGGAAGTTTCCTGGAAGTTGTCAGATTAATTGGAGCGGCAAACGGCATATTTCATTTCAAAGAAAACACGTTCCCAAACTATATTACAGTCGGAGATTGAACTGCAAAGCCAACTTGTCCACGTTACTTGTATAGATACATCATCTGTTACATATTAATTAAAAAAAATTAAATTCGATTCTGCTAATAAGAACAAATGTAAGGGAAAAAACTCAAAACATAATTCAACTTGATGATGCAATGCGTACAGGTCAAATCGATTAGTTTAATTGAGTAATCTAGAAAGTAAACCAAACGACCTTGAGAGTGTCAAACTGACGATTACACGCTTTTTAAAATACAGTCTCGTCCCTGGAAAGGCGCCATTATTTCTTTGTTTGCTTGCCATTTTTTTGTTTCTTTTCTTTGCTTGGGATCGACTTGACCGACCCTGTTAGGGGTCGGTCGGCGAGCGCTTGGGGGATTTTCTGGCTCCAGGACTCTCCTGGTGAGGTCGTTGGCCCTTTTGCTGGGCCTCTACGGCACTAAGCTAGTTGGTTATGCGGGCCGAGTTACTCGTAAGCAAGGTCGGGATCAAAATAGAACAAACCTAGATCGGTAAAGAATCATAATTAACTGTCTAGAATATATTGAAAATGAAAAAAAAAACTCATTTAATACTCTAATACTATTAGAGATGTACTCAGTTGGCTCCAATCACTTCACGGTCTATGGAGCCATTTTAATTCATCACTCGAGTGATGGATTTCCAAAGTCGATGAAGCCAACTTAATTAATTCCTCCCAAATACGCTATTATCGGAGATTGAACTGCAAAGCCAACTTATTCACGTTACATGTATAGAGATACATCTGTCACATATTAAAAAAAAAAAAATTAAATTCGCCTCTGCTAACAAGAACAAAAGTACGGGAAAAAAGTAAAAACTCAACGAATAATGGAACTAGATGATGCAATGAGTACACCAGGTCAATTTTTTTTTTCTTCTTCCTTTCGTTTTTTTTTTGCTTACCATTCTTTCTGTTTTTTTTGCTTACCATTCTCTGTTTTTTCTTCTTCTTCTTCCTTTCATTTTTTTTTCTTTGCTCATCATTCTTTCTGTTTTTTTTTTTGCTTACCATTCTTTCTGTTTTTTCTTCTTCTTCTTCTTCTTTTCGTTTTTTGTCTTTGCTTACCATTCTTTCTGTTTTTGCTTACCATTCTTTCTGTTTTTTCTTCTTCTTCCTTTCGTTTTTTTATCTTTGCTTACCATTCTTTCTATTTTTTCTTCTTCTTTCAATTTTTTTTTCTTCTTCTTCCTTTCGGTTTTTTTTCTTTGCTTGCCACTATTTCTTTTCTTGTTTTATTTTTTTTTCTTTCTTCTTCGTAGTTCTTTTCTTTCTTTGCTTGATGTACCAGAGTGGGAAGGGATTCTATTTCACAATCCTTACATTCGGTGTTTTATAATCATCGACGATTCATTTGATTATTAATCGGATATCATCAACGGTCTTCGATCGTCATCCCGAACTAAATTATACCCTGGAAGTATGATGAATCTATCGGGGATCGTCGCAATTGTGATCTCGTTGAATTCGCCGTTAAATCTGGCGAGATCGCAATTACGACGATCTCAATCGATTTACTATTATTTAAGATAACATTTACTTGGAAACAACGATCAAAAATCATCAATAATATTTAACGGGGGATTACACGAATTGTCAGTTATCGTCCACGACGATTATATGACAGGCAGATGGGACAGAGGATCGCATTCCTCTATGAATATCCACGTTCATATTAATATATGAATATTATAATATTTAAATAATATTACACATCAGGATGTTGTAACTCATAATTAATAATAATGTTGAATTCTCTAAACGCCATTAATAAATATATTTAATATAAAATAAAATAAAAAATAAAGAAGAAAATTTAGATATAAAAATAAAGATAATAAACGGATAGTAGCATTCATAATAATCAATATTAATAATAAAATGAACATACGATAAGAACGAACCTATAGTTGCTCTTAGGCAATATTCAAAAAGAACGAACCTATCGTGGTCTCTTAGGCAACATTCAAACCACTCACCGACGTTGACGATTAGGCAATGCCCGTCAATAGATAGGAGGATCCATTGTCCAATGCCATCTTCATTCTCGGTAGATCGAAACATAACTCCGGCCTCCTTCTGACCTAATGCCTTCTTCCCCATCTCACATCATTCCCAAACTTCCATCCGACTCACCTCCATTCCCGACGTCTCCTCAACCCCACCCTCCTTCCCCATCGCACCACCTCCTTCCATCGGACTCACCTCCACTCCCGACGTCTTCTCAACCCGACCCTCCTCCCGCATACACAGTGTCCATCAACAACCCTAGGCCTGTTCCCCACCAAGTCATCTACATCCTCACCGAGCCAACACCCGCCCCCGCCAGGTTCTTCAAGAAATTGATTAAGAAGAGCGAGGCGTTCACTCTCGGACTCTTCTTCTTCTCCCTTGCGCTTCTATTCTACTTCGTGAACAACTCATACTCGGGCCACCACTTGGTCATCGCGTTGTGCTTGATCGTCCTCATCATCACCGTCTCCCTCTACTCGTATCCCTGCTTCAGGAACCCCGGCCCCGAGTTCCCGAAGGTGCAGGTCTCGGTGCTGGTTTTATGTGTGGTGCTCCTAATTGTGTTAGCTATCTTCCTCATTCTCCACACCAGATCATTCCGTTCAAGTTCCTCCTAACGATCGATCGTCGCAATCGTAGTATCGCACGTGGTTATTCTCATCGTCCGATTTCTCATATTTTTCTCCTTTACTATGATCCGGTCGGGTAAGTTTTTGGAGTTGATTCGGGACCCGATCGGATTGGGTCTGGGTCAGACGAAGTGGGTCAAGTTCAGTATCGAATTGGTGTGCTAGATACTGACCTGGCTAAGAGGATCGGGATTCGAAGCAACTTAAGACAGGGCCCAATCAGTGGCACCCGAGCAGACGTTCCCGGCCTAGAACTTTAGCGGTCCGGGATCACCAAGTCAGGTTAGCTGGGTCGGTCACCTGGGTCGGTCATTTCTTTATGCAATGATTCCATAAACTTATAGAACTTTTTATAAGAATTTTACTCTTAAATTAGGATGGATAAGTGATACGAATTATGATACGATTCCATGTTTCATTCAAGCGGAGTAAGATTTTTACACCCTGTTCTAGATGAAAGAAAATAATCGGACTTTAATTCATATTATGAATAATCTAAAAAAAATTTCATTTATGTAAAAATTAGGAAAATGTTATATCCATTTCGTATGAGCAAAAATAATAGAATGAATCAAAAGAGTTCTGCACCACGAACTTTGTAACATGCGCATAACTTACTTAGATGGACCCCAGAAAGTTAATTAACTTTGTACCATGCACATAGCTTACTTAGATCTGACTCCGGAAATTAGTCAAAGTAACATAAGCAAGAGTGAAGAAATGGAACAAATGCAAAAAAAAAAAAAAAAAAAATCTCCTCAGAAGCTACTGCCCCAGTGCAAAGTTTCATCTCCTGGCCTCTGCTACAATTTGTTTTTTTTTTTGCACCCTTTCACCAGTTCCTAGCTTCTGTGGATTGTCTACCATTGGTCCTTCTGTAACATTATAAACAGATCTTTTACAAAACTATTTGATGCATTGAACAAGTATTTACGACCAATGAACAACTACTATTAGGATCTTTAATTAGGTAGGCATTAATAAAATAATGGAAGCACACATCACAATAGTCATTTTAATGGACATCAATTTCACCACATGAATCCTCCAGTTAATGTCTGAAATAAACTTTAGCGAACTCCCCTTACAAGATTTCAAAAGTGCAAAAAGAAAAGATCTGAAAATTTCAATTGACTTGGGAAGTGAAGTTCTTTCCCAATCTGTTATATAAAAGAGAGGGGAAAAAGAGGATTTAGACAGAAATGCAATTACAATCATGCCTTGTGGTTTTCTCAGAAATAGCAGCTTTCAAGCACAAACAAGCAATAATAGAAGTAAAAAGTATATGCATTTGCTTATTAGTAGACACGAACCTTCTCCAGACTCAGATCTCCTATTACTCATGTTAAGCTCTTCAATAAGCTGCGATGTCACAACAAATTAATAAATTGTGTTAGAGAATGAAAAAGTCATTTAACGAGCTATAGACAAAAACACATTTGCACATACAAAGGGTAACAGACCATACCCAGCAGGACTGCCGATAGAACATGTTGTTGTGACACATTTATAAACAATAAAGTACCGAAATCCCACTCTATACTAATATAGCATAGGAAATGACCCGAATAGTCTCTCACAAGGAATATAAACAGTGATTCTAATCTTAGAATTGAATTATTATTGGTTTGGAAGTTGGGTTTGGGATCCTAGAGCTAATGACAATGTTGATAAACCTAACCTAATCTAATTACCACAACCCGCATTGCATTAACTGAACAAATCAAAATCCGAATGAACAGCAGGCATGAAAACAGGGGGAATGAACCAAATCAAACTACAAGGAATTCAGAGGAATGAACAACTTCAAATCAATCCTAGGGATCTAAAGATTCTTACAACCACAACTAGGGCATCCTCAAGCTCGTGCTGGATCGGATCTGTAATGGAGAAGTATTGCCCGCTGGAGACGGAGGATGGTGGCTGATCGGAATGGAGATGGCTGAGCTATGGCCGAATCTGGATGAGAAAGATGGATACCGAGGGAGGTAAATTACCGATCGAGAAGGGGGAAAACCATTGACGCTCGGCGTTGGCTGGCGATGGAAGGTGCAGCCTCGGAAGATGGCGTTGCAGAATGGATGAATGATGTGAGATCACCGGAGTTGGAAAGGAGTGGTTAGGGAAGGAAAATCCCTGAGCTCCGTTGACTTGTCATGAAGGCGATCAGCAATCGGCGATCTTACGCTTCCTCGCACGCGTTCCTTCTGTCCCAAAATGTCGTTATCGACAACGCTGTAGCTTCTCGTTTCTTTTTACGGATCCGATCTGAACGGACGGCTGAGATCCTTTCGGTTCTTTTCCAACGGTGAAATTTGATCTAAACCTTATCGACATGTCCAGATCTGGATCAAAGATGATGATCTACTTCTCCTTGGATTGGATGGACCAGATCCTTGACACATGGTCTAGAACTCTCATGATCTTGGATGAACACTCCAAACTGTTTCAGAGTTTGGTCTCCTCGTTTAAACCCAAATTCGAGCTTAATTTGATCCGATCCGACTTCGATCCATGATCCTATGATGCCTACAAAGATCACATTCAAATATTTAGACAAAACAATACAAATATGATATAATTTATATCGAAGACTAAAAATGAATACAATTGTAACGCCCGAAAATTCTCGAAACTAATTTTAGAAATATTTTAGAATTTATGAATATTTTTATAGAATTTTTCCATAAACGAAAATGGCAAAAAGGGATAAAAAGGAAAAACCACATGGGAATTGATACCTTCACCTACACTGTGAGAGGAGGAGGGGCGGACCAAGTGGGATAGTTTGCTTTTGTTGAAATAGATTAGCGGAAACAATAGATAAGGTAGAATTAGTTAAATTTTTCCATAAGTATAAAAGGGAAACTTAGGGTTTTTTTTATTCATTCTTTCCCTCACATCCTCTCACCGCCGACTCCCTCTCTCCCTCTCGCGATTTTTTTCTTCCTCTCGCCCTCTCTCTCGCCCAAGACAAAGGAGAAGCCAAGGGAAGGTCTCAAGAGGCCCTATTCTCTACGAGAATTCTCGTAGACGCGAGGAGAACGCCAAAGAGCAAGAAGAACGTCGAAATTCGACGTTCCCTCGGGAATTTCAGATTTTATTCGTAAGGAAAACCTAGCGTAGGATGTAAGTATCCCTCACCTGCAGTATAAGTAGTTTCGGATGATTTTCCATATGCTTTATTTCCTTGTATTTATGCTTTACGATTAGAAATCGTAAATTATGAACAAGCACGCACATTAGGTGTTTGTTAAAATGTTCAGTTCAGTTAATGCTATAGAAAGCATTAAAGAATAGAAATTCTTGCTCCAGTTTATGATGGGGACCAAGGTCGAACGGGATGGGCTCCTAGTTGCCCCTAGGTTTAGATAACCTAGTAAAAGCAAGAATCAAAAAAGGAAAGAAAAGTATAAAAGACTATTTTATTTTCAGTTGGCATTGTACCGGATTTCGGTCCAGGGATAGGCTCCAAGTTGCCTCTAGGTTTAGATAACCTAGTATGGGATGGGCTCCTAGTTGCCCCTAGGTTTAGATAACCTAGTAGAACCCTAATGGATTCGGGATTTGCTACCTCGAGTTTATTAGGGATGCGCGCACAGTTGGTACATTGCCGGGCCCACAGCAGTTGATTATTACTTTCACCTACTATATGTATTTAGTTTTCAGAAATTCATATTAGCATGTGGTGAATTTAATAATTAGTTTTATGTTAATTAGTTTCAGTTCCAGTTCAGATATATATGTCATGCTATAGCTTACTTTTCAGTTCTAGTTTAGTATGTGTCATGTCTCAGTTATTTGCCATGACATTTTATGACATGTATTTTAGCGTGAGCATAACATGATTGTTTATGAACATGAGCGTGTATTTGCATAGCATGTTTTGAAAAGCATAATCCGAGATTTTATAGTTTTGTGAGGCTAGATGGTACTTACTAAGCTTTATGCTTATTAGTTTGCATTTCTTTATACTGCAGATACAGGTAAAGGAAAGCACTAGTAGCGGAGGCGGCGGGCTTGATGCAAAGTGTGTGTGGTGGTGGAGTTGGAATAAAAGTCTTCGGAACTTGCAAAGCATAGAAAGTCTTTATTATGCTCCTTTAGTTATTCCGCAATAAATTATGTGAACCATGTATGAATTTAATTAAACTTGTATTCGTGGTGCCTAGTATGCTTCTTTAGTTTTCTTGTTTATGCTTCTTCAGTTATTTCGCGATATATTATGAGAACCATGTATTAACCTGTCTAGACTCGTTATTTGTGGTGCCTAGTATATTAAAGTAGTTTATTCACCTGTGTTAATACTTGATTAGCGAATGTTGAATGATAGGAGTTACTACTTGTAATATGATAATTTAGATCCATGCTTAAGCTTTAGAGATAAGAACTTGACACTTTTGATTTACATGCTAAATACATAGGAGATAAGAACTTGACACTTTTGATTTACATGCTAAATACATAGGATATGCTTGTTTTAAGATATATGCACCATATAGAATGACATGTAGTGGCTAAGAATGCCCTTAGATATGAATAATGAATGGTTTCAATAAGAAGTTGATACAAACATGGCACATTTGTATTATGCTTTTACATATCGATGTTGAGATTCCTACCAAGCCTATAAAATTAAAGTTTTTGTTTTATTTTGGCTGGTTAGTACTTTAAACATGATTATGAATGGTTAGTTCAGTAAATAGCGAAATAAGAAATTTTAAATTCTCCCAGTTGATTTAGCATTATTAGAAATCATTAATCAGTCAGCCAGTCAGTTAGTTAGTAGCGATCCGCCTTAAAGCTTAGTACCAGAAGGCGGGTCGTTACAACAATTTATGAAATACGATATAAATGTGAAATTAACACACGAAAAGATCAAAAAAAAAATATGAAAATAGAAACTTAAATTTCATGACAAAATGATGGTTATCAATTCTCCACATTTATTCTTGCACGTCCCGACAAGCAAACAAAACTATGCAACAAACTAAAATCATCTATGATCCCGGGCCAGCTTGCGTGTAGCCTGGCCCGGCAGTCTGACACTTCGTCAGTAGGAGATAGATTTGTGGGCTTCGGGAGCCCGTGGGTATAAGGCCTATACGGGCCGCTCGACCTAGTTCCTTTGAGAACGAGAAGGGATAGGTTCTGGTAAGGGACAGTCATTGAGACTAAGAGGGGCCGGAAGCCCCCAAGAGGCCCCCGAGGCCAGGAAGGCCTGGATCGGGGAGACACGAGTCCAAGAGGGCTCGACTCATGATCTCCCTGAATCGTAACATTCCCAAGTCGAGAGAATCTCCATCCTAGGAGGACTGAAGTCACGAGCAGGTTAGCTCCCGCACGCCACTCGGCTCAGTGTCCCTGATCGAGCGCGTGGCGATCCACGTTCCTCAGAATCGGCCTGACCGAGCTTCCAGACTAACGCGGGTCTACCCCCGCACCCGTCTCGGGTAGGCTCCCAGCCGACGTGTGGCGGCCCACGCTCTTGGGGTAAGCCCGAGCCAGAGGGGGCTTCGGTTAATACATCACCAAACCGTACTATCACTCTGGGCCCTCAGTCGGCCTCCTCGTCTTGTGCCCTCAGTCGGCACCGCTACTATAGGCCCTCAGTCGGCCTCCTCATCCTGTGCCCTCAGTCGGCACCGATACTCTAGAACCTCAGTCGGCCTCCTCATCCTGTGCCCTCAGTCGGCACTGTTACTATAGGCCCTCAGTCGGCCTCCTCGTCTTGTGCCCTCAGTCGGCACTGCTACAATAGGCCCTCAGTCGGCCTCCTCGTCCTGTGCCCTCAGTCGACACCGCTACTATAGGCCCTCAGTCGGCCTCCTCGTCTTGTGCCCTTAGTCGGCACCGCTACTATAGGCCCTCAGTCGGCCTCCTCGTCTTATGCTCTCAGTCGGCACCGCTACCCTAGGCCCTCAGTCGACCTCCTCGTCTTGTGCCCTCAGTCGGCACTGCTACCCTAGGCCCTCAGTCGGCCTCCTCGTCCTGTGCCCTCAGTGGGCACCGATACTCTAGGCTCTCAGTCAGCCTCCTTGTTCTGTGCCCCCAGTCGGCATTCGTGTTTGAAATATCGTTGTGACTTACCAAAACAACCACTCCCTGACACAGGACTAGTAGAAGGAGTACGGGGTCGGCGCAGGTATTGCCTCGTTCCGACACTAATCGCGAGTATCTCGCTGACGCCATGATCTTCCTGCCACATCCTGAGCTCCCATACCGCGACCACATACCCCTATGTCAGGCCGAGCGACGCCTAACGACGCTAACCTTTAAGTTGACAGTGCCCTTTTCCTTATTCCGGTGTGCGATACCCTACCCTGCCACCTCTGGGTATGTCTTGCTCTGTCTTCGCTACGAGACAAAAGGTAGCAGGCTGGGCAGCAACTGTCAGCTTCCCCGGCTATATAAGCCTCTCCACTCCACATGCCCCAGGGACGCACAATAGTAATTTTGCTACTGTTGCATTGCCTTTTGTTTTCCACTCTCGAGGACTGACTTAACCGTCGGAGTGCCTTGCCGAGGACTTTTCCCGGCGGGTTCTAACGGTTTTTGTCTTGCAGATTAGGAATGAGTCTCGCAGCCAGCCTCAGCGGTTTGTGATACTCGGAGGACCATCTCGCTCTTGGGGCGCCCACCTCACTTCGCGACAAGATCAATCTCCTTAATTATTTCATAGTAATACCTAGAAGATAGTAAAAGGTAATTTACTGAGACCATCTAAATATTAAAACAAGCATGAATACAATCCCTTCAATAATCAATAAGTATGATGATTTCATTCTATTTAAAAAACTAAGAATGATGCAACCTCACAAGGTAGTTGTTTTCACTTTAGCTCTCACAATCAAATAGGGAAGTGGAGGCTCGCTCAATGCAACTCACAACATTTCACTACCATAGGCTTGCTTGTTTTCTAATTCTCCACCACCATAAACATAGCATGCATGAATCAAAAGATTTTATTCAAGAGTTGAAATAGAATCAAAAAGAACTAAATGAAGGAAGCAAGATGGTTAAGAGAAAAGGAATCAAAGAGTAAATGAGAGTATTAGAGAAATAAACCGATGAGTTAACCAATTTGATGTTAAAAGAGACAAATACCATTTCCCAATGATTAAATAAGAGATTAAGCCAAGCTCTTCTTTAATTTATTCATTATCCGAAGTTCTTGGCACGCTATCCTCTCTAGTTGATACTCTCCCTGCCACTGTTTTCTCTTTTTATTTTTATCTATCAATTACACAAGTTACAAAATGATTGCTGTGGTTTCCTAGCACTTATTTTCTAGGACACTCTTAAGTTGGGATCAATCTTTGCAATTCAGAAATTCAAGAACCATGCCAAAAGGAACTCAGAAGTAAAGCCACTCTTTGAAATTTTGGTTTAGGGAATTTAGTCCCAGCACATCAAGAACCTGGACAAAGCAACCATAGCCTTAATTCCAAGAATCTGAACTCAAATAGGTTCAAGGTTTGAATCATGTACGGTTTAGAAGAGAATGGGACTCCAATTAATACATCTCAAAATTCAAAAGAAAACAATTCCAGATTTCAGTTCCAAATGTTTCAGAAATTCACTGATTTCTGAATTCCAATTTTTCTTCATACTTAAGTTCCAGAACTTGGACTCTAAGGCAATCTCAGCTTGTTTCAGGAAGAATTCAACTTTACAAGGAACCTCATTAAGCACTAAAATATCAAAAGATTTAATTCAAGTTACTGTTCAAAAACTAAATTCAGATTTGGCACCAACAAGTTTTTTTTTTTGTTTCTGTTCCCTGCTGATTCAGCTTTTGGAATTCGATGCCACATGGTAGTTATCGTTTGGATGTCTTGAGAATCCATTCCCATCATATAGGTGAAGAACCAATGCAACAAACTCATGCCACCTACTGATTTCTTCCCTGCATTTCAGTCCAACTAGCAATTCCAGAGCTTAGATTCAATGAAATTGCATTTGAATCATAGAAGACTTGAGCCTTTCTCTAAAGAGTGTCTTTTCAAAATTCAGTGAATAAAACAGTAACTTCAGCTTCCAAAATTCAGTTCCAGGGATCTGATTCCAAAAGTTTCCAATCTAAAAACATTCCCTACTATTGTGTCCTTATTTAATAATTCATGCAATTGCCCTCCAATAATTTCTTAACTTGATGTGAATCTTCTAAGTAAAGCAGTTGGATATCACTAGTTACGTGTGCAGAAGTATTCAAAATATTCGATTCATCTAAGCCTTTCCAGAATTCAACTTCAACGAAATTACAAGATCTTGGTAGTATCAGGTGTCTAAATCAATTCCGACCAAAATTCAGGTGCACCAATGGTTAGATATCAGATTCAGAACATCAATTTTTCTTCAGCTAGGCTTTTCAGATAACAATTTCTGAATACAAGCTAGTTTCTACAATCTGTTGTTTATGGCTTAAGTTTGGAAATTTTCAAGTGATGAAGTTCAGCTAGTCACTGGTCAAAAACTGCACAACATTTGGCATGCAAAAAGGTTCTGAAGAAATTAATGATACACAATTTCAGTAATAGTGTTCAAATCAGAAATTTAAGAAATCAGGCCTGATATCTACTATATGTGTAGGTGAGTCTGTGATGTAGTTTCAACCAACTCATTTCAGCACAAAACCAGCACTTATATCTCTAGGGAAGTCCACCATGAAGTGCACAAAACACCAAAGAACTGCAAAAAGATTTCAGTACACAGCTGATACATCAATTTCAGGCTCCTCATTCATAGTTTCTAGAGCTCAGATTCACAGATTTACTTCAGGAATCAGATTCGGCAACTTCATTTGCTGCTAACCTAAGACAACATCCAGAGTTGCCACAAAACATTTTCCAATCTTATACAAAGCCCGACCCTTCTCAACCCTAGCAGAATCAGATTCTTAGACTTCAGTTTCAGAAATCGAATTCCAAGATTTGGCATGTCTTGAATGACAGGGAACTTGAGAAGAGTAAAACCTCAATTGTCACTGAATAAACAAGAGCTTTACCTTAGATTTTCATTGATCAAGAAGCTATATGAAGAACTTCGCACATAGTATCAAGACACTGAATTCAGGAAACTCAAGAGATCAATATCAGAATTCAAACTCCAAAGAAACTGGTTTCTGTTTATAGAAATTTTGGAGTTAAATACTCTAAAGAACACAATTTAAGGAGCTCTCTAAAATAGACTTAATTCATGCAATTCCCCAACTCAGAAATAGGTTCATTCCATGTAAATTCTGGAGGAACAGATGTTCAGATGAAGGAATTTCTGACTGAAGACTAGCTGCTGTAAATTCAGTTTAAAAATGTAGCATCCTGTGAACTATTGGGTTTGCCACTGATTAGAAACTATGTAAACACTTGGCACGCAATAGATTAGCTCCATTCATGCCTTATGCACCACTACTCTTAATCATGTAGTGAACCACTTGACTTATTGCTTCCCAACAGTTACACAAGTTCACTGAGCCTAACAATTCAGCAGCCAATTAACCTTGCTTACCTCCAAAGATCCAATAGACTCGCCGCATTGCTGTTAGACATAAATCCTTCAATTACAGGGGTTTTTTTTTCTGCTTCTTCTTCTGCTGATACAGGTTCAAAAGTCCTTGGCAAAAAGAGCATTTTGTTGTTCATGCATCTCTCCCACACTTAAGTAAACCTAGCTCCACAAATTCCAGAATTACAGCAATAAAATCTGATCAGTTTAAAAAAAAACAAACTAAGCAGCAGTATAACTAACCCAAACAGAGCCAAAAACAGAAGCTTCAAAATCCAGCCTTAATTACTGCCCATTATTTATATCCAATCCAATAGCAAGGCAATGTTTGAGACACCCACATCTATCTCAAAATCGCAATTCAATGCTCATGAAACCATCCAAAATCTTCAAGATCTCTGATTTATTGCAAACCCTCCCCCACGCTTAGAACTTTGGACAATCTAACTCATCAAGCAATCAGTCCAAAACTCTCAATGGAATTAAGGCAAAACAAAGGTGATAGAAGATAAAAGTGTTCAGTCAGTTATTCAACTAGCATTTGAAGAAAAAGAAATCAAAGAATAGGAAAGAAATATGTTGTATCATCTCCATGCACACATATGCCATTGTAATTCTGAAAAGAAACAAAATAAATTTTAGAGTTCAATTGTCACGAGTGCATATCACCCAAAAAGAAAATAAAATATAGGCATGTAGTAGTCCTCTCTAAGTAATTTTGAAAATCAAACTCAATTAATCAAAATAAAATTCATCGCCACACTAACCATTAACATGCAAATTGAGCATTCAACCATGCAAAAATTCCTTGGTGTCCTTGGTTAGACAAAAGGCGAAATCACTCGCCCCAAGCACCTCCACCGCACCCATCCCAGGGCCATCACGAGGGATGTAAATCAAGGTCCCCGGAGTAATTAATACACAGTTGAGCCTAGAATTGATACACCAAACGTCCAGAGTTTTAATCCAGTGCACCTCGCGCGACTCGAACCCAGGACCTCTTAGACAACACCCCCATGCACTAACCACTCCGGATCCCCGTGGGGACTCCTTGGTGTCCTTGGTCAGTAACAAAAAAAAAAAAGTAAGTAAAAAAAGGTGGAACCGCCACTTTAGCGGCCCCTGGCCCCGGCCCCATAAGTTTCTAGAGGGAGACAAACCATGGTTATCACTGGTGTGGTGAGGCGCCTGGGGTCGAGCGGATTAAAACCAGCAGATCGGGGTTTTATCCCCGTGTGCAACTGGCGACGCCCGAACTTGTGACCCCCAAGTAAATGGTCAGGCGTCTTATCATCTGATCCAGCCCGTATGGGGGCACCTTGGTGTCCTTGGTGGATCCATGGTTGGTGGACGCATGGTTGGTTTTGCAAAACTCGGTGGATGCATGATTGTTTTTGCAAAATTCCTTCGTGAATGTATGGTTGTTTTTGCAAAACTCCTCGCTGACGTAGGGGACGCATCACGCATGGTTCTCCTCTTTGACGCAGGGATGAATGGTTGTTTTTGCAAAAGTCCTCGCTGGATCCGGATGCATGGTTGTTTTTGCAAAACTCCTCGGCGGATGACGCATGATTCTTTGACGCGGGATGCATGGTGGATGCATGGTTGATTTTGCAAAACTGCAAACGCTGGTGGATGCATGGTTGATTTTGCAAAACTGCAAACGCTGGTGGATGCATGGTCGGTGGTGGATGCATGGTTGATTTTGCAAAACTGCAACTCCTCGCTTGTGGATGCATGGTTGATTTTGCAAAACTGCAAACGGTGGTGGATGCATGGTTGATTTTGCAAAACTGCAAACGGTGGTGGATGCATGGTCGGTGGTCTGCAAACGTCCTCGGTGGTGGATGCATGGTTGATTTTGCCTGCACCTCCTCGCTGGTGGATGCATGGTTGATTTTGCAAACTGTAACTCCTCGCTGGTGGATGTCCTCGCAAAACTGCAACTCCTCGCTGGTGGATGCATGGTCCTCGGTGGATGACGCATGGTTTTCCTCGTTGACGCAGGGGATGCGTGATTGTTTTTGCAAAACTCCTCGTCGACGTAGGGGATGCGTGCGCATGGTTGTTTTTGCAAATTAAACTCGTCGACGCAGATGGTTGTTTTTATTTTTGCAAAACCTACCTACAGGGTTGTTTTTGCAAAACCCTGCGCATTAACTACAGGGTTGTTTTTGCAAAACCTACCTGCGCATTACCTACAGGGTTGTTTTTGCAAAACGCTCAACGAATTGGACGGGGGATCACGGTTGTTTGCAAAAAAATCCACACATGGTTGTTTGCAAAAAAATCCACACAACGAATTGGACGGGGGATCACGGTTGTTTGCAAAAAAATCCACACATGGTTGTTTGCAAAAAAATCCACACAACGAATTGGACGGGGGATCACGGTTGTTTGCAAAAAAATCCACACAACGACTGCATGCCGCACTGTTGTTTTTATAAATAAGAGTTTCTCTTCGACATCACCTCTCATTCATCCACTCCAGATCTCCAACTCTGATCTACAGCCGTCCCTTCCCATGAACATCAGCACAGGCTACCGAGGAATCGACGACACGGCCGGAACTCCGCCGCCGTCCGTTACCATGAACAGTTTTCCTCCTGTACTCCACCTAGTCATCTACATCCCCACCCAGCCAACACCCACCGCCGTCGACGACGACAGGTTCTTAAAGCGCGTGATGAAGAAGAGCGAGGCGTTCACTCTCGGCCTCTTCTTCTTCTCGCTTGCGCTTCTATTCCACTTCGTGAACACTTCATACTCGGGCGGCCACTTCGTCATCGCGTTGTGCTTGATCGTCCTCATCATCACCGTCTCCCTCTACTCGTATCCCTGCTTCAGGAACCCCGGCTCCGAGTTCCCGAAGGTGCAGGTCTCGGTGCTGGTTTTCTGTGCGGGGCTCCTAATTGTGTTGGCTATCTTCCTCATTCTCCACACCAGATCATTCCGTTCAACTTCCTCCTAACGATCGATCGTCGCAATCGTAGTATCGTACGTGGTTATTCTCATCGTCCGATTTCTCATAATTTTCTCCTTTACTAGCTAGGACAAATCATGATAAGTTGATAACCCATCACTTCTCTACTACTCTTATGTTGCTGATTGTCGGCCTGCCAAACAAGTGTAATTTTTTTGTCTTTTTTTTAATGCTTTTGAAGTTCGAACGATCGATGTATGCAGTGTGTGTTATGCATCAATTTTAATTAAGTACTGAAAGCAACCTCTTACAAAATAGTTGGATAAGACTGCGTACAGATCTTTCCCTGAACTCTGTATGACGAGAATTTTATGTACCAAGTTGCCCCTTTTTATGTTGCTTTTTTGTTATTGTGCGGTCTACTGTGTTTGTCATATTTTCAAGAAAAATTAAGTAAATAAATTGCCTATATGTGTTTCTGTAGCCGAAGATGAAGTTACCTGACTCCTTCGCTCAAGTGAAAGAAAAGGTATATAGCGATTTTTAAAATCTTCAATTTTTTTATCTAAATATTAAAAAAAGATTAGGAACTTCGGTTTTTTAAAACCTTCAATAAATGCTTTATATGAGTAATCCGAAGTTTTAATTTTTTTTAATATAAACTTATAGAATTTTTTATAAAAAATTTACTCTTAAATTAGGATGGATAAGTGATAAGAACTATGGTACGATTCCATATTTCATTCAAGCGGAGTAAGATTTTTACACCCTGTTCTAAAGAAAAAAAGTAATCGAACTTTAATTCATATTATGAATAATTTAAAAAAAAACTTCATTTATATTAAAAATTAGGAAAATGTTATATCCATTTTGTATGAGCAAAAATAATAGAATGAATCAAAAAAGTTCTGCACCACTAACTTCGTAACATGCACATAACTTACTTAGATGTAAGGGTGTCAAAAATCAACACGATCCGACGACCCAATCTGAATCGATCCGAAAAAAATCGGATTCGGATTGAAAATTTTCGGGTTCGGGTCGGGTTCGGGTTGGGGGGTTCGGGTTGTAAAAATTTCGGGTTGGGTTCGGGTCGGGTCGGGTCGGGTCGGGTTCGGGTTGACCCGAAATTTAATATTTTGTGGATTTTTTGGGGTTAAATCAAATTTTATTTTGAAAATTAAGATATTTTTATGTATATTAATATCAATATAGTATGATCATGATGAAGTATTGAGATAAAAGTAAAGAATTATAGGGAAAATGATGAAAAAAGACGTTTTGAATCGATTTTTTCGGGTTATTCGGGTCGAGTCGGGTTGGTCGGGTTGGTCGGGTTCGGGTTCGGGTTTGGGGGTTTCGGGTTGAAATCGGGTTCGGGTCGGGTTCGGGTTGGGAGTTAAAAAAAAATTTTTTCCCAACCCGACCCATCCGAATTGACACCCCTAGAACCTCGGAAAGTTTTAACTTTGTACCATGCACATAACTTAGAATGACTCCGGAGAGTCAAAGTAACATAAGCAAAGTGAAGAAATGTAAAATAAAAAAAATCTCCTCAGAAGCTACTGCTCCAGTGCAAAGTTTCATCTCATGGCCTCTGCTACAATTTGTATTTTTTTTTGCACCCTTTCACCAGTTCCTAGCTTCTGTGGATTGTCTACCATTGGTCCTTCTGTAACATTATAAATAGACCTTTTACAAAACTATTTGATGCATTGAACAAGTATTTACGACCAATGAACAGCTACTATTAGGAGCTCTAATTAGGTAGGCATTAATAAAAGAAAAATGATAGGGAACGTAAAAATGGGAGAGTGAATGGTAGAATAAATGACGTGACACTTTACATGCAGCGATCTCCGACGGGTTCACCGTGCCCCCAGGGTATAGTTTGATTCTGGACGGCGGCCGAAGGCCGCCGATGGTGTCCAAGCGATAATCGGACGTGTGCATGTAAAATGCCACGTCATTCACTCAAGTGTCATGCCATTTACTCTACCATTCGCTAATGGAAGTACGCATCACAATAGTCATTTTAATGGACATCAATTTCACCACATGAATCCTCCAGTTAATGTCTAAAACAAACTTTAACGAACTTCCCTTACAAGATTTCAAAAGTGCATAAAGAAATGATCTGAAAATTTCAATTGACTTGGGAAGTGAAGTTCTTTCCCAATCTGTTAATTATATACAAGAGAGGGGAAAAGAGGATTTAGACAGAAATGCAATTACAACCATGCCTTGTGGTTTTCTCAGAAATAGCAGCTTTCAAGCACAAACAAGCAATAATAGAAGTAAAAAGTAAATGCATTTGCTTATTAGTAGACACGAACCTTCTCCAGACTCAGATCTCCTATTGCTCATGTTAAGCTCTTCTATAAGCTGCGATGTCACAACAAATTAAGCTCTACACTAATATAACATAGGAAATGGCCCGAATAGTCTCTCACAAGGAATATAAACAGTGAATTCTAATCTTAGAATTGAATTATTATTGGTTTGGGATTCTTAGAGCTAATGACAATGTAGATAAACCTAACCTAATCTAATTACCACAACCCACATTGCATTAACTGAACAAATCAAAATCCGAATGAACAGCAGGCATGAAAACAGGGGGAATGAACCAAATCAAACTACAAGGCATTCAAAGGAATGAACAACTTCAAATCAATCCTAGGGATCTAAAGATTCTTACAACCCCAGCTAGGGCATCCTCAAGCTCGTGCTGGATCGGATCTGTAATGGAGAAGTATTGCCCGCTGGAGACAGAGGATGGTGGCTGATCGGAATGGAGATGGATGAGCTATGGCAGAATCTGGATGAGAAATATGGATACCGAGGGAGGTAAATTACCGATCGAGAAGGAGGAAAACCATTAACGCTCGGCGTTGTCTGGCGATGGAAGGTGCAGACTCGGAAGATGGCGTTGCAGAATGGATGAATGATGCGAGATCACCGGAGTTGGAAGGAGTGGTTAGGGAAGGAAAATCCCTTAACCCCGGCGGCGGACGGAGCTCCGTTGACTTGCCATGAAGGCGATCAGCAATCGGCGATTCCTCGCGCGTCCCTTCTGGTCCAAAATGTCGTTATCCACAACGCCGTAGCTTCACGTTTCTTTTTACTGATCCGATTTGAACGGACGGCTGAGATTCCTTCAGATCTTATCCAACGGTGGTATTTGATCTAAACCTTATTGAAATGTCCAGATCTGGATCAACGATGATGATGTACTTCTCTTTCGATTGGATGGACCAGATCCTTGACAGATGGTCCAGATCACTCATGATCTTGGATGAACGGTCCAGACCGTTCCAGAGCTTGATCTCCTCGTTTAAACAAATTCGAGCTCAATTTGGTCCGATCTGACTTGGATCTATGATCCTTTGATGCCTACAAAGATCATATTCAAATATTTAGATAAAATGACACAAATATGATATAATTTGCATCAATACTAAAAATGAATACAATTTGTGAAATACGATATAAATGTGAATTTAACATGCAAAAAGATCAAAAAGTATGGAAATAGAAACTTAAATTTCATGACAAAATGATGGTTATCAATTCCTCACACTTATTCTTGCAACAAACTAAAAATCATCTCCCTAATTATTTCCTAGTAATACCTAGAAGATATTAAAAGGTAATTTACTGAGACCATCTAAATATCAAAACAAGCATGAATACAATCCCTTCATTAATCAATAAGTATGATGATTTCATTCTATTTGAAAAACTAAGAAAGATGCAATCTCACAATGTAAATGTTTTCACTTTAGCTCCCACAATCAAATAGGGAAGTGGAGGCTCACTCAATGCAACTCACAACATTTCACTACCATAGGCTTGCTTGTTTTATAATTCTCCACCACCATAAACATAGCATGCATGAATCAAAAGATTTTATTCAAGAGTTGAAATAGAATAAAAAAGAACTAAATGAAGGAAACAAGATGGTTAAGAGAAAAAGAATCAAAGAGTAAACGAGAGTATTAGAGAAATAAACCGATGAGTTAACCAATTTAATATGAAAAGAGACGAATACCATTTCCCAATGATTAAATAAGAGATTAAGCTAAGCTCATCATTTATTTAATCATTATCCCAAGTTCTTGGCACGCTATCCTCTCTAGTTGAATCTCCTTGCCACTATTTTCTCTTTTTATTTTTATCTATGAATTACACAAGTTACAAAATGATTGCTGTGGTTTTCTAGTTCTTGTCTTCTAAGACACTCTTAAGTTGGGATCAATCTTTGCAATTCAGAAATTCAAGAACCATGCCAAAAGGAACTCAGAAGTAAAGCCACTCTTTGAAATTTTGGTTTAGGAAATTCAGTCCCAGCACTTCAAGAACCTAGACAAAGCAACCAGAGCCTTAATTCCAAGAATCTGAACTCAAATAGGTTCAAGGTTTGAATCATTTACGTTTTGGAAGAGAATGGGACTCCAATTAATACATCTCAAAATTCAAAAGAAAACAATTCCAGAATTCAGTTCCAAAAGTTTCAGAAATTCATTGATTTCTGAATTCCAATTTTTCTTCATACTTAAGTTCCAGAACTTGGACTCTAAGGCAATCTCAGCTTGTTTCAGGAAGAATTCAACTTTACAAGGAACCTCATTAAGCACTAAAACATCAAAAGATTTAATTCAAGTTGCTGTTCAAAAACCAAATTCAGATTTGGCACCAACAAGTTTTTTTTGTTTGTTTGTTCCCTGCTGATTCAGCTTTTGGAATTCAATGCCACGTGGTAGTTATCCTTTGGATGTCTTGAGAATCCATTCCCATCATATAGGTGAAGCTCATACAACCTACTGATTTCTTCCCTGCATTTCAGTCCAACTAGCAATTCCCGAGCTTAGATTCAATGAAATTGCATTTGAATCATAGAAGACTTGAGCCTTTCTCTAAAGAGTGTCTTTTCTAAAATTCAGTGAATAAAACAATAACTTCAGCTTCCAAAATTCAGTTCCAGGGATCTGATTCCAAAAGTTTCCAATCTAAAAACATTCCCTACTATTGTGTCCTTATTTAATAATTCATGCAATTGCCCTCCAATAATTTCTTAACTTGATGTGAATCTTCTAATTACAGCAGTTGGATATCACTAGTTACGTGTGCAGAAGTATTCAAAATATTCGATTCATCTAAGCCTTTCCAGAATTCAGCTTCAACGAAATTACAAGATCTTGGTAGTATCAGGTGTCTAAATCAATTCCGATCAAAATTCAGTTGCACCAATGGTCAGATATCAGATTCAGAACGTAAAATTTTCTGCAGCTCAGCTTTTAAGATATCAATTTCATAATACAAGTTAGTTTCTACAATCTGTTGTTTATGGCCTAAGTTTGGAAATTTTCAAGTGATGAAGCTCAGCTAGTCACCGGTCAAAAACTGCACAACATTTGGCATGCAACAAGGTTATGAAGAAATTAATGATACACAATTTCAGTAATAGTGTTCAAATCAGAAATTTAAGAAATCAGGTCTGATATCTACTGTATGTGTAGGTGAGTCTGTGATGTAGTTTCAACTAACTCATTTCAGCACAAAACCAGCACTTATATCTCTGGGGAAGTCCACCATGCAGTGCACAAAACACCAAAGAACTGCAAAAAGATTTTGGTACACAGCTGATACATCAATTTCAAGCTCCTCATTCATAGTTTCTAGAGTTCAGATTCATAGATTAACTTCAGGAATCAGATTCAGCAACTTCTTTTGCTGCTAACCTAAGACAACATCCAGAGTTGCCACAACCATTTTCCAATCTTATACAAAGCCCAACCCTTCTCAACCTTAGCAGAATCAGATTCTAAGACTTAAGTTTCAGAAATCGAATTCCAAGATTTGACATGTCTTGAATGACAGGGAACTTGAGAAGAGTAAAACCTCAATTGTCACTGAATAAACAAGAGCTTTACCTGAGTTTTCATTGATCAAGAAGCTATATGAAGAACTTGGCACATGGTATCAAGACACTGAAGTCAGGAAACTGGAGGTCAATTTCAGAATTCAAACTCCAAAGAAACTGATTTCTGTTTACAGACATTTTGGAATTAAATACTCCAAAGAACACTAAAATAGACTTAATTTATGCAATTCCCCAACTCAGAAATAGGTTCATTCCATGTAAATTCTGGAGGAACAGTTGTTCAGATGAAGGAATTTCTGACTGAAGACTAGCTGCTGTAAATTCAGTTTAAAAATGCAGCATCCTGTGAACTATTGGGTTTGCCACTGATTAGAATGTAAACACTTGGCACGCAATAGATTAGCTCCATTCATGCCATATGTACCACTACTCTTTATCATGCATCGAACCACTTCACTTATTGCTTCCCAACAGTTACACAAGTTCACTGAGCCTAGCAATTCAGCGGCCAATTAACCTTGCTTACCTCCAAAGATCCAATAGACTAACCTCATTGTTTTTCTACATCAATTCTTGAATTACAGGATTTCTTCTTCTTCTTCTTCTTCTTATTCTGCTGATACAGGTTCAAAAGTCCTTGGCAAAAGAGCATTTTGCTGTTCATGCATCTCTCCCACACTAAGTAAACCTAGCTCCACAAATTCCAGAATTACAGTAATAAAATCTGATCAGTTTCTTTTCTTTTTAAAAACTAAGTAGAAGTACAACTAACCCAAACAGAGCCAAAAACAGAACCTTCAAAATCCAGACTTAATTACTACCCATTATTTAATTATATCAAATCCAATAACAAGGCAATGTTTGAGACACCCACATCTATCTCAAAATCGCAATTCAGTGCTCAGGAAACCATCCAAAATCTTCAAGATCTCCGATTTATTGCAAACCCTCCCCCACGCTTAGAACTTTGGGCAATCTAACTCATCAAGCAATCAGTCCAAAACTCTCAATGGAATTAAGGCAAAACAAAGGTGATAGAAGATAAAAGTGTTCAGTCAGTTATTCAACTAGCATTTGAAGAAAAAGAAATCAAAGAATAAGAAAGAAATATGTCGTATCATCTCCATGCACACATATGCCATTGTAATTCTGAAAAGAAACAAAATAAATTTTAGAGTTCAATTGTCATGAATGCATATCACCCAAAAAGAAAATAAAATATAGGCATGTAGTAGTCCTCTCTAAGTAATTTTGAAAATCAAACTCAATTAATCAAAATAAAATTCATCGCCACACTAACCGTTAACATGCAAATAGAGCTTTCAACCATGCAAAAATTCCTTGGTGTCCTTGGTGGATCCATGGTTGGTGGACGCATGGTTGGTTTTGCAAAACTCGGTGGATGCATGATTGGTTTTTCAAAATTCCTTCGTGAATGTATGGTTGTTTTTGCAAAACTGCTCGTTGAGGCAGGGGACGCATCACGCATGGTTCTCCTCTTTGACGCAGGGATGCATGGTCCACTGACGAAATTTATTTCTTCAAAATCTTCGGGGGGCGGCGACATGACTTGTTGGGGCGTTTCTTCAAAATCTTCGGGGGGCGGCGACATGACTTGTTGGGAGGGGGGGCCGGCGACTGCATGACTTGTTTTTATAAATAAGTGTTTCTCTTCGACATCACCGCTCATTCCATCCACTCCAGATCTCCAACTCTGATCTACAGCCGTCCCTTCCCATGAACATCAGTACAGGCTGTTGGGAATTTAATCCTTCAATAATTTTAAATATATCTCCTTAGTCGATTCACGACCGTCGGAACTTCCGGGAGGTTGCTTTCGGAGGAAGTAAACTGATTGGTATTTCACATCGAGGCTAGTATTCGACACTATCTCCGTAAAACGATATTGCTCCGCTACAGGTGCTCACGGATAGCAGCAATTCGTTCCCAAGATACAACGACGTCGTCTCGGAATGGTAGCACTTCAAATTCCGAGACCGGCGAACCTTCCGTAGGCTTCTCGGACTCTCGATGCAGAAGAGGTAGGAGTGCAAATGCTTATAGATTGCAATGCTTGAATGAATAAAATGATCTAGTGGAGGGATCTATTTATACTGAGTGAAGAGGTAAGTACCCTTTGGTTCGGACAAATCTGGACCGTTAATAATGAAAGGGTATAATCCTTTAAAGGTCATTTAATCTCGTCCATTGATCTGAAGAGTTATAACTCTTCAGATCCATCTTGATCTCGGCCGTCAGATTAGATCAGTTAATCCGACGCCTTAGATTCATTCTCCCTCTTCACATTCAGATCTTTGATCTGACGTTCCAGATCGCACCATCTTGCGATCTGTCCAGATCCTTGATCCGACAGCCACCATTGAACGTATCTTGAACAATTAATTTCTCATTCACCCTTAATCGGTTTTGAGCAAATAAATAGTCCAGATTTATCTACGCGAAACGTAGATTTCGATTTTGAAGTCAAAATTGACTTTCAACGATCGATGGCATCAAAATCGTATCCAACAATCCCCCACATCAATGGAAATTAATGCATGTATTGTATGTATGCATGCTGACACTTTACAAGAGTCCAATCGATAAGTCAATGCATCGGGAAAGGTAGCTTGTGGCTTTGAACCTTCCGTAGTGGAATGCTATCGAGCATACTAGGCTGCGCAGTGAACGTGATGTCTTAAACTGCTCAGCTGTTGGTGTATACTAAGACAATAACACCCACACAGAGACTCATCTCACCTACTTTTAGTTCTCATGGGTTGGTTCCGTTTCGGCCATGGACACCATCTTGGATTCATGAGTGTTTCATTGAAGCGGCCTGTCTTCACACTCACATAGGTGACACTTCTATCAAGAGTATCCTACTATACTCCACCTTGTAAAGGTATAGAAGTCATTAAAAGCATATGCTTAACCTCACTACATGTGATAGGACAGCACCAATTCATCCTAGGTTTGGGATAGAGATAACACATCTCTTATGCTGTTACACAACTTCTGTAACTTCGTTGTCCCATTGAACCAAGATCTTGGGATCTCCAGTCAACAAGGTTGGGTTACCGCTACAGCCGTTTTTAGTTGTAGATTTTTAATCTCATTCCTCTTGATGAGCAGTATACTTGATCTCGATTTAGCTCCTTCGTTAGGGGATCTGCCAAATTATCTTTAGATTTGACATAATCGATTGCAATCACTCCATTCGAGATCAACTGCCTAATGGTATTATGTCGACGGCGTATATGTCGTGACTTACCATTGTACATGCTACTCTGTGCCCTTCCAATCGCCGATTGACTATCACAGTGGATAAGTACGGCGGGCACAGGTTTCATCCAGCTCGAAATATCTTCCAAGAAGTTCCGCAGTCATTCAGCTTCTTCAGCTGCTTTATCAAGTGCTATAAACTCGGATTCCATAGTAGACCGAGCAATGCACGTCTGCTTAGTGGATTTCCAAGACACCGCTCCCCCACCGATCGTGAATACATATCCACTAGTGGATTTGGAGTCTTTTGTATCCGATATCCAATTAGCATCACAATATCCCTCTAAGACAGCGGGATACTTTCCATAATGTAATCCGTAGTTCATAGTATTTTTCAAATATCTAAGAACTCGCATTAATGCTTTCCAATGAGTGTCGTTTGGATTACTCGTGAAATGACTCAATTTGTTGACCACACAGGCAATATCCGGGCGAGTGCAGTTTGTGAGATACATCAAACTGCCTATTATCCGAGAATATTCCAATTGTGATATGGGCTCACCATGGTTTTTTTTGCTAAGTGTTGACTTAGATCCATCGGCGTTTTGACAGTAGAGAGGTCGTATGCATTGAACCTTTTCAATATTGACTCTACGTAATGGGATTATTTTAAAACTATCCCATCGGATGTCTTGAGAATTTTAATTCCCAATATGACATCTGCTAGACCCATATCTTTCATGTCGAAATTCTTGGTCAACATTTTCTTAGTATTCATGATTATATCATGATTACTTCCCATTATAAGCATATCGTTTACGTATAGACAGACGATTACATAGCTTTCAGGTGTGCTTTTGACATAAATGTATTTGTCACATTCATTTATTTTGAATTTGTTTGACAGCATTATTTTGTCAAATTTTTCGTGCCACTGTTTGGGCGCTTGTTTAAGTCCGTACAACGACTTAACAAGTCGACACACCTTGTCCTCTTTTCTCGGAGCTACGAACCCCTCGGGTTGCTCCATGTAGATTTCTTCTTCCAATTCACCATTTAAGAATGCAGTCTTAACATCCATTTGGTGTATTTCAAGGTCATACAGTGCTGCTATAGCTATCAGCACTCGTATGGACGTAATCCTTGTCACCGGTGAGTAGGTATCAAAAATCTAAGTCTTCCTTTTGCTTGTACCCTTTGGCTACAAGTCTGGCCTTATACTTGTCAACCGATCCATCAACTTTATACTTGCGTTTTAGTATCCACTTACAACCTAATGGTTTAGAACCAGAAGGAAGGTCTACTAATTCCCAAGTATGGTTATTCATGATGGACTCGATTTCACTATTGACTGCTTCTTTCCACAATGGGGCATCGGGACCAGAGAGAGCTTCACTTAATGTTCTTGGCTCCATTTCCGACATAAAAGTCATGAAATCCGGCCCGAACGATTTCTCAACTCTAGCCCGTTTGTTTCGACGTGGCTCTTCGCTTTGATCGTCAATAGTTCTTTTATGACAACTAAGTTCAGGAACGTCATTTTCGTTAGGACTTCCGTTGTCATTATTTTGAATATTTCCCTTCTTATTAGGGAATATGTTTTCAAAGAATATTGNTTCAATCTGAGCCGTCCATTGCTAGCTACTTAATCAAAATTTCGCCGCAGCTTCTCTTTGTCGCGTCTTCACCGCAACAGCTTCTTCTCCATTTTTTTTCATCGAGTTCTTCAGCAATTCCTTCATCAAAGAGGCGCGACCACTCAATCCTTCATTAGAGCAAGTGATAGGTCAGTGGAGAGAGTGCTCTGTGAAGTTTTCAGATCGGATTTTGCCCAACAACAGAGCTGCGTGAGGTTTCAGCAACTCTGTTAACTGAGTTCATCAATTTCAGCTGTGCACCTCCCTCATTCGATTCGAGCCATCTGGAGGGGTTCCCTGGAAGTCTCGGATCAACCCCAAGTCCTTATCGCAATCCACCATAGCTGAATTGAAGAACTTGGTTGCAGTTTTTAGCTTGAGCAGAGTTTGAATGGATTTGATTGCCGAGACGGTTCTTCCACTCATTTGTTGAGCTTACGGGTCTGAGGTTCTCCCTTGTGTGACGAACAAGGAGCTCTTGATGCTAGGGAAGGATTGAGGAGTAGTGTTACTAGAGAATTTTCTTGTTTTCGTAGCTGTAATCTTGATTTCTGCAAGTGTTTTGTTTCTGATTTCGTATCAGTTGTTGTAGCTTCCATTTCCACTTTGATTTTGTCTTAGTTAGGTTCAATTCCTGCAGTTAGTTAGTTAGTGAACTTGTTTAGTGATCAATTGAATTTAATTTCAGTTTGTTTTCTGTTAATTGCTTGCGTGCCACTTCTATTTCTGCAATTCCTTTCAGTTTCTGAACTTGTATCAGAATTGCTTGTTGTCCAAATTTTCTCTGTGTTTAGTTGTGTTAATTTCTGCATTCGAGTCAGATATATGCTTGCTTAGTTAACATAGAACTTAGTTTTGGTTTCCTGCAATTCAGTCCATGTTTTCAGCTTAGCTAGCGCTGAATTTCTGCACCTTACTGCTGAATTTTTGCACATTCAGTTTCTGAATTTTTGTGTTCAAGAATTGCTGATTTCAGCTCTTAAATGCCTTCACTTAGACTTGCATAGTTCATCCCTAATAGCCTTATTTCTAAATTGAATCAATCAGTTTAAAAATCTGAGTTGAAAGTTTACCATTTTCGAATTTGGAGTTAGTTTTTGGTACAAAAGGTTTTCCCTACGTGCCAACTGTTTTAGACCTGTTGCATCCGAAATTAAGCTGTTTTCTTGGTATATGATTGTGTTTTGAAATCAATAAGCATAGCACTCAGCATTTCTGAATTTTACTCGCATTTGTGGCTTTAGGAAGTGGTAGCTAGTTGTGTTGAGTTTGTTTGAATGTTTGGTTATTAAATTTCGTAGCTAGCATTGGTGTTAAGTTGTTTGCTTGCGAAAAATATCATTCACTGCTCTATTTCTTACCTTAGCATTTGTTTTGCAATTAGAATTTAGATTTGCCTTTCCAATTTCAGTTAAGTCCTTTGGTCGATTCGATTTCCCTTTGATTGAGTTATTACTTGCTATTGCTGGTTTAGCTCATTAGTTTAGTTCCTTTATTTTTATTGCTCTTTCATTTCTGAATTGCCAACAACCCCAGATTTTATTTGAAACCCAAAACAATCACGACACATAAATACAAGCTCGAATCACACAACATCAACTAGTCCCGAGGAAAAATACGACCTGTGGCCCCTTTACTACGTTTTCATATTTTTGATTGCAAAAAGGGTTTTCAGCATTTATACATATTCTAAATTTGAGACCCACATTCGTGACACCTATTTTGGGTCCATCACCAACCTGAAAGGAGCGAGGAAGTACTCTTTTGTTATATTTTTGTCACATTCTCTAACGGTAGGAGATCAACCGAGCGATCGCTTGTCTTGTATCTTGGCAATTAAGTCAAGTTCCATGCGCCTTGCATCACTGTTACTTTCTGAATTATAGAAATGTCACTGATCGTATTCACATCCTACTTCTACCGGCACCACTGCCTCTGCTCCATACACCAACTGGAATGACGTAAAACCAGTACCTTCTCGTGGAGTTGTTTGGTGAGCCCATAGGATACATGGGAGTTCGTCAACCCAATTTTCCCTCACATGATCTAACTTCACTTTGAGCCCTCTGACAATTTCTCTATTGGTGACCTTGGCTTGTCCATTGCTTTGTGGATACACTACAGAAGTAAAAGCCTGCTTAATATGATAAGTTGATTAACATTCTTGGATCTTCCTGCCCTGGAATTGGCGTCTATTATCAGAAATTAACTTGTTGGGAATGTCATATCTACATAATATATTTTGCCCATAGGAACTTGATAACTGCACTTTCTGTGATGCAAGCAAGAGCTTCTGTTTCAACCCATTTTGAGAAATAATCCAATGCAACCAATAAGAACTTCTTTTGTATAGGAGCTATGGGGAAGGGTCTACAATGCCCATTCCCCATTGATCAAAAGGACAAGAGGTGGTAGAAGTCCTGAGCTGTTCGGCTGACTGATGCCAAAGCTCTGATGCTTCTGGAAAGAGATGCACATCGCCACTAGTTGATCGTCATCCTTTTGAAGAGTGGGCCAAAAGTATCCTACCAATAAAACCTTTCGAGCTACGACTCGAGCACCGGCGTGGCTACCACAAGAGCCTTCATGAATTTCTCAAAGGGCATAATCAGCGTCATCGGGATGCAAGCACTTGAGTAGGGGACAAGAGAAAGCCCGCTTGTAAAGTTGATCGCCAATCAGGGTAAACTGGGCGACCCTCTTTTTGAATAATCGAACTTGCTCAGGATCACCCGTTACAATGCCTTGGCAAAAATACAATGAATTGGGGGGGGGGGTGCACCAGTCTTCTTGAAAATCTAGATTTGCCTGTTGTTCAATATGGGATATCATCATGGTTTGAGCCATCAGATGAGGGAGTATCCAGGGTGAGAGAGAGACAACCAATTTAGCGAACTCATCTGCTTTTATGTTATGTTCTCTGGGTATTTATTGTAAGACAACTTCTTGGAATTCTACTTTTAACTGTTCATAGACATTAGCATACATTTACAACATTTCAATGTTAATATCAAATTTCCCAACTAATTGTTGAGGAGCTAGCTAAGAATTCGAATGAAGTAGAACCCGGGTGGCCTCTACATGCTTGGCAGCTTATAGATCGGCGATTAGTGCTTCATACTCGCCTTCATTGTTAGTGGCACGATAATCTAATCTTACAGAGAGTTGCAACATGTCTTTTTTAGGTGAAATGAGGAGAATGCCAATATCGCTACTTTGTCGAGTAGAAGAGTCATCTACATATACCTTCCATGTTTCTTCTAGGTTTTGACTTTGTAGTTCATTGAGAAAGTCAACTAGAGCCTGTGCTTTAATGGCCTTACGAGGCTGGTACTGTATCATACTCGCTCAATTTAGTAGTCTATTTCATCAGCCGACCAAAAGCTTTAGGATTGACAAAAACCATACCCATGCTACTGTTAATGAGTACGATAATTGTGTGAGACAAGAAATATGGGCAATACCCGTCGAGCGCTCAATACAAATGCATAGGCTAACTTTTCAAGTGATGTGTATTGACACTTGGCTTGCTTGAGCAAATGCCCGAAAAAATATATGGGGTGTTGTTTACCCTGACAATCTCTGATGAGTATTATGCCTACTGCCCCCTTTGTTACTAATAGAGAAACATATAACAGCTCACCTGTCTCGGGCTTTGCTAGGGCAGGTAAGTTGGAGGGATATTCCTTGAGCTCTTTGAAAGCCTCGTCACAAGCTTCATCCCACTGGAACTTGGTGGCCTTATATAATATTTTGAAGAATGGAAGACTTCTATCAGCCAATTGAGTGATGAATCTGGATAAAGCAGTTATACGCTCGTCAACTTTTGGGCTTCTTTTATGTTGCGTGGTAGGGGCATCTCCAATAGAGTTTGTACTTTGTGGGGATTGGCTTAAATATCTCTTTCCGTCACAATATACTTCAAGAATTTGACACTTCTTGCTCCAAATAAATACTTATCTGGATTTAGCTTTAATCCGTATTATTTGAGCATTTGACATGTCTCTTTAATGTCATCGATCAATTCCTCCAAACGGTGAGTCTTGATGAGGATGCCGTCTACATATACTTTAATACCTCTACCGATCTTCTCTTGGAAGACTCGATTCATCAACCTCTGATACATTGCCTCTATATTTTTGAGACCAAAAGGCATCACTGTATAACAATATGTACCTTGTGAGTTGATAAAGCTGACTTTTTCTTGATCTTCTCTAGTTAAGGATACTTGATGATATCCTTGATAAGTACTAAGCATACATATAAATTCACTATAGATTGTAGAAGCCACCATCAAAGCAATTCTCGGTAAGGGATAGCAATCCTTGAGGCAAGCCCTGTTGAGATCTCTAAAATCATTATAGACTCACAATTTGTTGTTGGGTTTTGGTACAAGCACCACATTAGCGTGCTAAGCAGGAAATTATACTTCTCGAATATGCCCAGCCTTTAGTAACTAATCTTCTTTTGTCTGGATGACTTGATTCTGTTCTACACTGAAATCTCTTTTCTTCATCTTGATGGGTCGTGCATCGGGACACACATGTAGCTTGAGTTCCATGATCTCTGGGGAGATACCTTCTAAGTCTTGCGGGGACCAAGAAAAAATATTTTTGTTTTGAGAGAGACAAGTGATATGCTCTTGCCACATAATAGGAAACAGGTCAGCTGCTATTTTGAACTTGGCTTCCGGACGAACCGGATCAACTTGTACTTCTTCCTTCTACTCCACCAGCTCAGACAAAGATGAACGAGAAACTGTATTACATTGATCCGTGGAATTTCACGAAGCCTTATGAGACTCCACTTTTACATCATTTACATAACAACGACGAACCACAAGTTGATCTTTTTGTACTTCTCCTACTTGACTACCAACAAGGAATTTAAGTTTTAAATAGAAAGGAGCTACCATATCCCTGAAGGCATTTAATGCAAGCAAACCTAAGATGACATTATAGGCAGATGGTGCATCTACCACCAAAAAGGTAGATCTTCGTGCCCTCTTCAAGGGTCTTCTCTCAGAGAGATGGCCAATTTGATTTGGCCGATCAACAAGACTTCATTCCTAGTGAATCCATAAAAGGGGTGGCCACTAACTACAACGGGATGGTGTCAATTTGTAGCTGATCAAATGTCTGCTTGAAAATGACATTAACCGAGCTGTCTGTGTTTACAGAAGTTCAGTACACTTCATAATTAGCAGTGACCGCCAAGATAACCATAGCATCCTCATGTGGCACTTCAACCTTCTGTAGATCTTGAGGTCCGAAGTAATCTACAGACCAACAACTTGAGCATAATTTGTTTTAATTTCATGAATTTTCAAGTGCTGCACTTGAACTTTCCTGGCTCGATTGGTGTCCCCATACTTACGACCACTAGAAATAATATTTACTCACCCCTAGGTGGCATTATGCCTATTCTCCTACTCTTCATCAATGGGAGGAGAATTAGCATACGGCTGATCGGATGGAAAAGGAACCCGATCGACCACCAGAGCTTGTTAAACCTGTGCTCCAGACGAGGGGTGATTGTTCGGTTGCCCATTTAGAGGGGCATGCTGCTGCGTTTCTTGAGTCCGAGCAATCTATCGAGCTTGTTCTCGTGCCAACTGTCTGCAGTTGCTAGTGTCATGAGTATTGGTGTGATGGAAGGTACAATAGAGCCTCCATCGATTACTTCCTGCTCAATTGTTCAGAGCATTCTCTACTTGATGAATATGTCGTTGACCACCTTCTCTATTATTGGGAGCCGGTCGAGGGCCTCTCAAAGGTCCAATTGATGGGTTTGGTTTGGTGCTTTGCTATGACAGAGTTGTTATAGTCGTCATAGTCTCTCTCCGTCGAGCGGCTTGTGCTTCTTCGATATTGATATAGCTAGAGGCCCTTCCTAGAAGATTGTTGAAGCTCTTCGAGGGCTTCCTCACCATAGATCGAAAGAAGTCTCCGTCAACAAGTCCTTGAGAAAAGGAATTGATCAATATCTCTTATGTGACCGTAGGAATATCTATGACCACTTGATTGAACCTTTTAATATATGCTCGAAGAGATTCCTTGAGGTCTTACTTCATAGAGCAAAGGTTCAAGTTGGTCTTGTGATATCTCTTGCTACTGACAAAGTGTTGCAAAAAAATCCTCTTGAATTCTTTGAAATTGTGTATTGAACCACGCGGCAGTCGATCAAACCAATGTTGTGTGGGGCCTGAAAGGGTAGTCAGAAAAACTCAACACTTCACTCCATCGGAGTATTGATGAAGTATGATTGCATTCTCAAACTTTATGATGTGCTCTTCAGGGTCTGTGGCGCTTGCATATTTTGGGATAGTAATGTCTTTGAAATGACACAACAAAGGATCTTTCAAGATTTCTCTTGAAAAAGTATATTTGGCCGATCGGGAGATTGTCGTTTGACCAGTGCTTTTACCTATCCTCCGATCGAAGGAGGAATTGGGGAAATTGTATTTGTTTCCCAGCTGGATTGCCTTCCTAGGGGCTGTCACAGAAACAGCAGGAGTAGGGGGTACAGAAATACCGGACTGTTGATATTGCTGGTCCAAGAGTTGGGCCCTGGCAGCTATCAGAAGCTCCAAATCTTTGTGTGTAATGGTAGTTGTCTTGTTGTTATTGAAATATGCCATTTTCAATGTCAAGGATCAAGCGAGGAAATAAGTTTCTCACAGACGGCGCCAATTTGATCATGTCCTCGATCTTAAAAGAACAGCGAGTCACCAAGGAGGCCAACACAACAATAATACAGACTTGCCAAAGACTTGAAGCAAAGCTAGGATGATCATCGGAAGACTCTGTAAGTACCCCGGGGTAGTTTTGATGTAATCAACTAAGTCAAGTTAGGTCCTGATCGTGTTTGATCCTTGTGTCTAAGTGTGCAAGAGCTTAGGAGTGCAGGAATTTGAATGAAAGACACAACAGACGAGAAGGATGGCATGGGAAGGGAGACAACGAGATCGATGCATTCGAGAAACGCAAAAACTACGAAAAAGTACATCGGTGGAGCGAGAAGGGCGTACGCGACGTTCGAGGGATGAGAAGCCGGGGAGGAAGCTCATTCGAGACGAAATGCCAGAGTCAGGTTCGGGTGAGCCTAACACTGATTGGCCGGAAATCACCCAAACGGAAGAAGAACGAAAAAGTCAAAGTCAATGTGGATGTTGACTTTGACCAGTCGAAGGTGCCTTAGTTGCTGAGTGAGGCCTCTCAGCTACAAAGCAACAACTCGCGCAAATGCAGAGCTAAGACACCTCACTTTGAACCCAAGGAGCCTCATATTAGAACTGAGGCGCCTTAGGTTGGAACTGAGGTGCCTCAAGTCAAGTTTTATCACACAATGATGATTGGCACGTGGATAAAGCTTTATCCCATCTAAAGTGCCTCAGATCACATCTGAGGCGCCTCAGGTCCACGTCAACCCAACGGTAACTTCAATTTTCGAGCTATAAATTGCTCCTTGACCTAGGAAGAAAGAATAATAATTGTAATTTATTTTCCGAGTCATTCTGTGAGCTGTTCAATGTCTGTAAAAGGCAACTCCGCCTACAACGAAGAAAATCTTGATAGTGGAGCTTTCAACTATCCTAGATTAGTAACCACCCTAGTTACAATCAAGTAACCCTGCTTGTCTCTTACTAGTTTCTTTAGTTGTTTATGGTTTCATTTATCTCAACTACATAAATTAATTTGTCATCTTTGTAAGAACTAACAAAAGATCAAGGTTTTATTTGCAAAGAAATTCACCCCCCTCTTGTCAGTCTGCCAACGGTCCTACAGACTCCTAAGAAGAAAATCAAAAGAGGTCAGAAGCAAGACAAGGGGGGTCCCCGGCACAGACACTCTGATGCTCAAGTTAGACAAAGCAGAGGTGGAAAAGCAGAAGAAAAATGAGAATTCTGGCATACCTACACGTGAAAGAGGGACCCATATATATATGTGCACCTTCAGTGACCCTCCACCGTCAAGATATCATATCCAATTGTAACAGTGAGGTTATGTCAGGGATCAGCCTATAAGTGATGAGATTAATGATAACTTGAGTAGATTAGTGTTTAGGCTATTGGACCACTGAGCAGCTATGTATTGGGCCTAAAAACTATCTGAGCAACTAATTCTATTAGGCAAGCAGATCAATTTTTAAGGAAGTAGTAGGATGATGCCATCGTGGTCTTAATTGAGGTAACAAGTAACAACCCTTCATAATGCTCACCTAGATGCCCAATGGAGAGACCTCAAAGGAGGATGCCCAATTGGCTCTATAGAATAGCTGGGTTAAGATCCATAGGAGATGATTGATTACGCTCTAGCTCAGGGATCTAAAGTGATCCAGGGAAAGGACTGTGTCAGCCGATCGACAGTTATGTTTATGGGTGAACCCTACCGATCGGGCATGTTTGGGCGTATACAAGGGCATTGAGGTCGATGCCATGCGCCGATCTGCCATTAGACATGATATGTCAATCGTCCATTTGAAATGACCTGTTGATTAGCCATTTGAAAGAAGGACCCATATATATATGTGCACCTTCGGTGACCCTCCACCGTCAAGCTATCATATCCAATTGTAACAGTGAGGTTATGTCAGGGATGAGCCTATAAGTGATGAGATTAATGATAACTTGAGTAGGTTAGTGTTTAGGCTATTGGACCACTGAGCAACTATGTATTGGGCCTACAAACTATCTGAGCAACTAATTCTATCAGAGAAGCAGATCAATTTTTAAGGAAGTAGCAGGGTGATGTCATCGTGGTCTTAATTGAGGTGACAAGTAACAACCCTTCATAATGCTAACCTGGATGCCCAATGGAGAGGCCTCAAAGGAGGATGCCCAATTGGCCCAATAGAATAGCTGGGTTATGACGCATAGGAGATGATTGATTAGGCTCTAGCTCAGGGATCTAAAGTGATCCAGGGAAAGGACCGTGTCAGCCGATCGACAATTATGCTTATGGGTGAACCCTACTGATCGGGCATGTTTGGGCATATACAAGGGCATTGAGGTCGATGCCTTGCATCGATCTGCTATTAGACATGATATGTCAATCGACCATTTGAAATGACTTGCTGATCGTCCATTTGAAAGAGGGACCCATATATATATGTGCACATTCGGTGACCCTCCACCGTCAAGCTATCATATCCAATTGTAACAGTGAGGTTATGTCAGGGATGAGCCTATAAGTGATGAGATTAATGATAACTTGAGTAGGTTAGTGTTTAGGCTATTGGACCACTAAGCAGCTATGTATTGGGCCTGCAAACATCTGAGCAACTAATTCTATCAGGGAAGCAGATCAATTTTTAAGGAAGTAGCAGGGTGATGTCATCATGGTCATAATTGAGGTGACAAGTAACAACTCTTCATAATGCTCACCTGGATGCCCAATTGAGAGACCTCAAAGGAGGAGGCCCAATAGAATAGCTGAGTTAAGACCCATAGGAGATAATTGATTAGGCTCTAGCTCAGGGATCTAAAGTGATCCAGGGAAAGGACCGTGTCAGCCGATCGACAGTTATGTTTATGGGTGAATCCTACCGATCGGGCATGTTTAGGCGTATACAAGGGCATTGAGGTCGATGCCTTGCGCCGATCTGCCAGTAGATATGATATGTCGATCGACCATTTGAAATGACTTGTTGATCGACCATATGGAGTGGTAGGCCAAGCGGTCGTATGGAGTTGTTGGCCGATCGATAGTATAGAGTTGTAGGCGGATTGGCTGATCTAGTCTTCGGTTCCAAGAACAATCCACTACCCTTGAGACCCCTATGACCACGTGTCCTATGGTAGGCCTACGTTAGCCTTTTGACCATGACTTATCCTACATGCATGAGGGACCCAGAACTCTCCGTATCATCATAAATACCAGAAATATCAAAATTATCCCAAATATTATAAAAATAAAAAATTACCAAAAAAAATAATAAATCTGTGAATTCTCTTACATCATGAAGGCTTTGACATCTTGCTTTCATGTCTCGACACTTTATTGACTCGGATGTTTCAGAGTCTTAGCACTCAGCTACCTCGGTGTCTCGACAGTCTACTAACTCAGTTGTCTCAGTGTCTTAGCATTCGACTGTCTCAATGTCCCGTACTTAGTTGTCTCGGCATCTCGACACTCTGTTGACTCAGTTGTCTTGGTGTCTTAACACTCCGCTGTCTCGGCATCTCGGCACTCAGCTATCTCGACACTCGGCTGTCTCGGCATCTCGACACTTGACTTTCTCGACAGTCAACTGACTTAGTTGTCTTTGTAGGGATCTCTAGGCAAAAATATTTAAAAATCGTAACGGAAATAAGAGATCCCATGAGCGATCCATGCAAAAGAAAACTCATACAAAGTTAATTTACAAATTCCTATCGTATAGGTATACCTTCGGCGCGTGCCCTTCGATTATTTTGCTTGTTCGAGGTATGCCAGATCTCTTACACGTTCAAGTGTTCATGCCTCTATGCGTATCCACACAAACACGATCTCTCAAGATTCAAAGAAGAATCACCTTTGTGGTGCTAGCCACAAGAGGAGATTCACAAAGCAAGAAGGAGAGGGAGAAGAGGGATTTTGCCAAGAGAAGGAAGGGAAGGAAGAATGACAAGTTCATCATACAAATTACAAGAAAAACTCTTTTATATTCATCCCATGAATATGAAGAGTTTTTGTCCCTTTAGCTTCCCTCTATTAATGCTAATAAAAACCAACTTAGAGCACATTTGCTCATGTGGCTCTTCAACTTCTCTTCATCCAATGAAGAAAATTTTTTCATCTTCCTCTATTATTAATTTATTAAACATTTTAATAAATTAATATCTCATTTAAATGTTGTTGAGCCTAATCTAAATGAGTCAAAATCAAATTAGATCTCAATCCCATAATCTAATTGAATTCACTTGAGTCTAACTCAATTAATCCAATTCGAATCAAATCTTAGTCAAACTAAGATCAATTAATCTCTGAAGCATCGTGTCATTAGTGTGTGACCCAATAGGTTCTCGTAACGTTGGCAATATGTCTAAACCGCTTTAGACACATAAGCAATGAGCGGCATCTAGCAATGCATCATTGCTACCCAAGTGATGAGAAAATCGAGATCCGACTTAACCTCCATGACTATGACAATAAATGACCTTGCCCTTCCATCCTTGATATCTAGATTGACCAATGAGGCATAGACCATGTCATCTTCAATCAATCATTGTGTTTCTTGATCCCCAGTAGACTTACTCAAACAAATGAGCTCAATATCTCATATTAACTCATTTGAGCATGACCATGCGTTTTAGTAGTTCTACTCGATCAAGGGGCCTACAGATATCACTCTCGTCATATGGGAGGGATAGATCTCATCTACATTACTCACATCCCTCCGCATAATTCATTACATACCAGTGATCGCCTTTATAGTCTACCCTATTACGGGTGACGTTTGACGATACCAAAGTACATAACTCCTTATGTAGGGAACCGTAGTAACTTCAGGTTTAAGGACTATTCATACTAATAGTCACATGAGAAAGTTTATGACACTCATATGACAATCTATGAAATTTTTCCATGGCGAGTCAATTCAGTACACATTCTCTAATGTATACCCATTATCAACTTAATATCATATATCCATGACTTGTGAGCTCAAGTCATCAATTGACCTACATGCTAGTCTCCATGCATTAATATTGTCCTTGAATATTAATGCTTGACTAGGAATGGTTTAATATAGTGTTCTCTACATCATCTCATTATCGATTCAACCAATCGATATAATGTAGATAAGAATCTGCTACACAAGGACATTATTATACTTAGTTATTTGGCATAAATATAAAGTATAATAACCGAACATGCCTTTATTAATGATAGAAAATGATACAAAAAGTCCCTAGTCAATCATCACATAATTGACTCTAGGGCTCCTATTAACAATCTCCCACTAGCACTAGTGTCAATCACTGTAATATATAATACCTAGTGATCTAGTGTGACCATCATGCTTCTTTTGTACCAAAGTCTTGGTCAAAGGATCCGCGATGTTAGCATCCCTGGGTACTCTGCATATTCTCACATCTCTTCTATCGATGATCTTTAGAATGAGATGGAAGTGCTGTAGTATGTGTTTGGTCTGCTGATGAGAGCGAGATTCCTTAGCTTGTGCAATAGCCCCATTGTTGTCACAATAGAGGTCTATTGGGTCTGCTATATTAGGAACCACACCAAGCTCTATAATGAACTTCCGGATCTAAACAACCTCTTTTACTGCATCAGATACAACAATATACTTGGCCTCTATTGTAGAATCTGCGACTGTGTCCTGCTTCGAACTCTTCCAGCTCACAGCGCCACAATTCAAGCAAAATACATACCCTGACTACGATATGAAATCATCCCTGTTGGTTTAGAAGCTTGCGTCACTGTAACCCTTTACAGTTAGCTCCTCATTGCCTCAAAATTTCAAGAAATATTTTTTCGGCCTTCGTAAGTACTTAAGAATATTCTTGACAGCTGTCCAGTGACTTTCACATGGATCTGACTAGTATCTGCTCGTCATGCTCAAAGCATACATGACATCTGGACGAGTACAAAGCATGACATACATGATAGACCCTATAGCGGATGCAAAAGGGATCTGATCCATACGGTCTCTCTCCTCCTTAGAAGAGGGACATTGAGTCTGTTGGTGCAGGCAGCACCTAAGTCAAACCTGAGTTTTGATAATGACAAAGGGTTCAGAAGTTAAGATGTTATTGTGATCTAACTTGTTCACTGAGTGTGCAAGAAGAAGTCCTAGGTACACTAGGTAAGAAGTCCTGACAAAGGGCTGGGCAAAGAAGTCCTGGTCAAGGACTGGGCAACAAGACCTGACCGGAAGTCGGGTAAAGAAGTCCTAGTTGAGGACTGGGCACAAAGTCCTAGCAAGGGGCTGGGCACCGAAGACCTGACCGGATGTTGGGCAAGAAGACCTGACTGGAAGTTGGGCACGAAGACCTGGTCAGGGGGATCGGGCAAAAGTCCAACCGGAGGAGCCGGTTGGCAAAAGATAAACTCTCCTAAGAGGAGTAGGTGAGGACGCGTTCCCTGTCGAGGGAACAGTAGGCGTCGGTTCGACCTAGGGTTCCATTTGGGAGAACCGAAGTCAGAACCAAGACAGCTACGGCTGTAACTAATGCTTATTATGTTTTTTTGGGACTAACCTTAATTGCAGGGTCGAAGGACTGGTTGTCTACAAGGAAGGTGCTTCACTGGGCCTAGGCGCCTGAATGGAGATAAGCGCCCGAATGGGCTCAGGCGCCTGTATGGATACGGGTGCCCAAGAGTGAAGGCAAAACCCAAAACATAGCTGCGAAGCCTCTGGACCAAGCCTGATCAGGCGCCCGTGAGGTCACGGGCGCCCCCATCAGCTCAGGCGCCCAAGTGGAGGTGGATAAGCGCTGACCGAGCCCGCGGATAAGGATTCACGGATCGAAGGGCGCGTGTCAGGCGCCCCCAACATCACAGGCGCCCGTATGAGCACTATAAAAGGGGCTCGACCCCAAGGCTTCAAAATGACATTTTCTCAACGCTCCAAAGCTTTTCGTTCAAGCGCTATGCCCCGGCAAACTCCGACTTCGAGATCCCAGCGCCGACGACGACTCTGAAATATGATCCACCTCGGGCGTCGGTAACGAAAAGTGTAGCAATTTCAATTTCCTGATATAATCTTGTACTTAACTTGTAAATATTTATTGCGATTATAGTATTGCCCAAAGTAAATGGTCAAGGACCATGAGCTTTGGAGTAGGAGCCGACCGCGACTCTGAACCAAGTAAAAAAATTGACTTGTGTTCTTGCGTACTCTATTTTCTTTCCACTGCGTATTTGCTCTTTCTTAAGTCCAAAAATTTTTTAATGATATTCACCCCCCCCCTCTATCGTTTTCCTCGATCCAACAGAGTCTTCGAAAGACTTACACCATGTGATATCGACAGAAATCCCTTCTTGGAATTCTGCATGGCAATATGATTAAGCACCTTGTCAATATATATACTCTGACTTAAGCTAAGCAATCTTTTAGATCTATCTCTATAGATCTTGATGCCTAGGATATAGGTTGCTTCACCTAAGTCTTTCATTGAGAAACAATTCCCTAGCCACGTCTTTATAGACTGTAGTGAAGGGATATCATTTTTCAATAAGGAGTATATTATCCATATACAAGATCAGCAAGATAACTGTGCTCCCACTAACCCTCTTATAGATACAGGGTTCATCTTCATTCTTGATGAAACCAAATGCTTTAATTGCATCATTGAATCAAAGATTCCAGCTTCGAGAAGCATGCTTTAGCCCAGAAATAGACCTTTGCAACTTACATACCTTTTCAGTATGCTCTGGATCTACAAAACCCTCAGGTTGTGTCATGTACACATCCTCGAGTAGATTCCCATTTAGGAATGTGATTTTGACATCCATCTGCCAGATCTCGTAATCATGGTAAGCTGCAATAGCAAGCATGATCCGAATAGATTTAAGCATCGCAATTGGTGAAAAGGTTTCATCATAGTCGATACCATGAATCTGCTTGAACCCTTTGGCTACCAATCACCCTTTATAGGTATGCATAAGACCATCCATGTCAGTCTTTCTTTTAAAGACCCACTTACATCCAATAGGTTTAATTCCCTTAGGTGGATCAACTAAAGTCCATAATTAGTTAGTGTACATGGATTCCATTTCGGACTTCATGGACTCTAGCCATTTCTCAGAATATGGGCTCATCACAGCTTCTTGATAGAATGTAGGCTCATTCAACTCAACAAACATAACGTCATCATGGTCAAACAAGAGAAATGAGTATCTCTCAGGCTGACGACGTATCCTATCAGATCTACGAAGAGGTTAGTCTACTTGAACAGGTTGTTTCTCCACAACTTCTTGTGTAACAATCTCATGATCCACAACACTTTGCGGTGCATGTTCAATGTCTATCAAGGCCTCAGTACTATCTGCATCTTGAACTTCTTCAAGATGGATTTTACTCCCACTATTTTTTCTAGAAATAAACTCTCTTTCAAGAAAAATGTCATTTCTAGCGACAAACACTTTGCCTAGTGTAGGATTGTAGAAGAAATATCTCTTTGTTTCCTTTGGATATCTTACAAAATAGCACTTATCAGATTTGGGTCCAAGTTTATCTGAGACTTGACGTCGAACGTAAGCCTCACAACCCCAAATCCTCATAAAAGACATCGTGGGACTCTTCCCAGTCCATATCGTATATGGTGTCTTTAGACGACCTTTGATGGAGCTCGGTTAAGTGTGAAAAGAGTCGTCTCTAGAGCGAATCCCCAGAAGGAAGTAGGAAGATCTGTCAAACTCATCATCGATCGTATCATATCTAATAGAGTACGATTTCTCCGCTTGGACACACCATTCCATTGTGGTGTTCCAGGTGGAGAGAGTTGGGATATGATCCCACACTCTGCTAGATGGTCACGAAACTCTTGGCTAAGGTATTCACCACCTCGATCTGATTGAAGCATCTTAATACTCTTGCCAAGTTGGTTTTGTACTTCACTCTTGAATTCTTTGAACTTTTCAAAGGATTCCGACTTGTGTTTCATTAGATACACATAGACGTATCTACTGACATCATTAGTAAAAGTGATGAAGTACTGATAGCCTCCTTTAGCTGCGACATTAAATGGGACACATACATCAATATGTATGAGTCCTAACAAGTCTGTCGCTCTTTCGTCGTATCCACTAAATGGAGTCTTGGTCATCTTGCCTAGAAGACAAGATTCACATGTCTCATATGATTCAAAATCAAATAAGTCCAGTAATCCATCCTTATGGAGCTGGGATATGAGACTCTCATTTATATGACCTAAGCGACAATGTTAGAGATACGTTTGGTTCAAATCATTTGGTTTGAACCGTTTGGGATTTATGTTATAGATTGAGTTCTCTAAGTCTAGAACATAGAGTTTATTCATAAGTGGTGCACTACAATAGAACATGTCATTTAACATTATAGAATAATATTTGTCCTTTATAATAAATGAAAAGTCTTTCTTATCTAAACAAGATACAAAAATTATGTTCTTAGTTAGTGCAGGTATATAAAAGTACTCCTCTAGTTCTAAGATTAGGCAACGACAAGGAATATGTTCCTACAACAATAGCAGCAACTCTTGCGTCATTGCCTACTCATAGGTCCACTTTGTCATTTGTCAATGATCTAGCTCTTCAAAGGTCCTCGACATTAGTGTTGGATCAGAGAAATCGATAGAGGGGGGGGGGGTGAATATCGATATCAAATTTTTCGGAAAGCTAGAGAATATACGCAGAGGAAAATAATAGAACAAACGCGAACACAAGTTGATTTTACTTGGTTCGGAGTCGCGGTCGGCTCCTACTCTAAGGCCCACGGTCCTTGACTGTTTACTTTGGGCAATTCTATAGTCGCAAAAAAAATTTTACAAATTGAGTGCAGAAATAGAGCTGAAAATTAAACTTGCAACACTTTTTGTTACCGACGCCCGAGGTGGATCGAATTTCGGAGCAGAGGGTCATCGTCGGCGCTGGAATCTCGAAGTCCGAGTTTGTCGGAGCGGAGCGCTTGAACGAAAGTGCTTGGAGCGTTGAGAGCAATTGTTATTCGAAGCCTTGGGGGTGAAGCCCCTTTTATAGCACCCATAGGGGCGCCTCTGTCGATAAGGGCGCCTACACGCGGCCTCTCCTGCTCGATCTCTTATCCGCAGGCTCGGTCAGCGCTTATCCATCTCACAGGGGCGCCTGAGCTGATGGGAGCGCCCGTATGGTCCCGGGCGCCTGAGCTGAGTATGTCCAGAGGCTTCGTGGTAGTTTTGCTTCGCTTGCTTTGGTTTAGCCTTCAACTGGTGCGCCCGTATCCATACGAGCGCCTAGCCCCAGTGAGGCGCCTCACTCCGTTAAGGCGCCTCAGCTGCAAAAGACTAGTCCTTCGATCCCTACAACCAAGGTTAGTTCCAACACAAAAAGAAGCAAACATGTTAGTCATTCTTTACAGCCTAAGCTATCTTGGTTCTAACTTTGGGGTTTCCAAATGGAACCCTAGGTTGAACTAACGCCTAATGTTCCCTCCTACAGGGAACGCGTCCTCACCTACTCCTCTCGGGAGAATTTACCTTTTTGCCAACCGGCTCCTCCGATTGGACTTTTGCCCAGCTTTACTCACCAGGTCTTCGTGCCCAGTCCGCGACCAGGACTTAGTGCCCAATTCCTCGAACCAGGTCTTCGTGCCCAGTCCGCGACCAGGACTTAGTGCCCAATTCCTCGAACCAGGTCTTCAGTGCCCAGCCCTCGGCCAGGACTTAGTGCTCAACCTTATGTCAGGACTTAGTTGCCCAGCCCGTGGCCAGGACTTAGTGCCCAATTCATAGAACCAGGACTTAGTGCCTAGTGTACCTATGTAACGCCCGCTTTTTTTTTCCATAAAGTGGCGTTACGTTAACATACTTTGGGCATGTAGAAATCATAAGGCAGCGGAATAACTTTAAGACTTATACATACATGCCCTACTACCATTCTTAACATAATGACATGAGAACTTGGCATATTGACTTCATACTTAAGCATCATGTCATGTCATACTTAACATCACATCATAGAGTTCCATAAGTCATTATTCAAGCATATAAGTAACCAAGGTAAAGTTCTAGCATAGACGGTAAACATATGGTTTCCTGGGCCAAGTCACTACCACACACATGCGTTCTTGCCCTCCTGCTGCTTCCTCATTGTCCCCTTGAATGATCTGCGGTATAAGGAAATAAGACTATAAGCACACAGGCTTAGTAAGACTCTTTCCTACTCACAAAAATCATTCATCATTTCATAATGAGCACATGAAACATTAACATACTTGGTGCTCTACTTAGAACATAACAACTTGAATCACTTATCATATACTTGCATTGGCATGAACATAAACATAAGTGAACATTCCTAGCATGGCATGAGGCATGGCATGAACGTGAACATAGTAAGCATTCTAAGCATGGCATGATACATGGCATAAACATAAACATAATAAACATTCTTAGCATGGCATAATACATGGTATAAACATAACATAATAACATTCTTAGCATGGCATAATACATGGTATAAACATGTCTATAAGGTGTAAACCAACCTGTATGGCATAAACATAGGCATACTTCCTATCATAGCATATGAGCATCTTCTTAACATAATCATGACATAGATCATTTACTCTCATGCATATTTCTTAACATGAAGCGTAAGCATAAAACTTTATTAGCATAGCATAATGCATAACATGAATGAATGCATGAGTGGAATGCATATACATAAGGATGCTTAACTTTTAAAAAAACATACTTTTAAATGTTTAAACATAATCATCATATCATTAGGGTCCCCGGCTTGTACCACATACATACATCATAAGTGCGCATCCCTAGCAAATCCGAGGTAGCGAGCCCCGACCTACTAGGGTAAGGACAGCATAGTCGGTAGTCCCCGAACCGAGGCGTTCTTAAGGAGCCCATCCCTATTGCACAGCTCCGGTAGTGCCAGAACCGTGGACAGCATAGTCGGTAGTCCATAACCGGGGCGTTCTTAAGGTGCCCATCCCTTGGACCCATACTTCGGTCCGGTACAAGCCCATTCATAAAGTAAAATACTTTACATGTTTCATCATTCATAAGACATTCATAGCATAACCATGTTACATAAAGCATGACTTAACACATGCTTGTCCTTTCATTGTTCATACTTATTGCATAGCATCATGATGCCTGGAAGACATGAGCATTATCTTCATTCATAAACATGGTATGCATCTTCTTCCATAAACATGGCATGCATCTTTATTCATACAACATGACATGCATCATATTCATACAACATGGCATACATCTTCAAACATAAAACATGGCATGCATACCTAAACATTATTCCTATTCCTAGTACTTGCATGATCATAGCATATAAGGTAAGCATTGCATCGAACATGACATGTTTTCATAGACATTTATCTTACTACCTAGAGCTTGTATGATCATGATACATAAGGTAACCATTGCATTTCATGCCTAAGCATGGTATCTATCTCAAGCAAGCATAGGTAGGATTTCCATAACATTCTACCTACCATTCAAGTACATGACATAGAACATAAGACATTCATAATAAACCCTATTAAGCATGGCATCCAATCATAACATACAACATAAAACATGGTGCTTAAGGTTAGGGTTATAGGTAACATGATTTCTACCACATGCTTGAACCTATATATATATATATTCTTCATGATAAGCCTAAACCATCATTCGTTGAACCCTAACTCCACCCCAAACCCTAGATACATGGTTTGGCCGAAACCTATAAGGAGGAGTTCCATCAATTCCATAAACATGTAAGATAGCATAAGGTAAAGGAACAACCATACAATCATCTATGAGACCATAGGAAGCCATTAGGGCTCATGATTAGGGTTAACCCTAACCTTTAGCCCTCCTTCCTAGGGCTGGCCGAAACCTATAAGGCCATGGGTGCATGGAAAAATTCCATTAAAATCCCCAATCAACCATTAAACACCAACCATACCATACCATAGGGCCATTGGGGCCCTTACTTGAAGCAAGTCCTAACTTTCTGCCCTATTATCAATCTTGGCCGAAACTTGTAGGGTCTCTAGGCCATGTGAAAATTCACATAAATCATCCTCCATCTCCCTTATATCATGATAATACACAAAGTACATACTTGAAGGGTTAAAACCAACCCTAGCCATGGAATCCTTGAATAGTCCCAAGCCCTAAAGGGTCTTAGGGTACTCCAAAAATTTCCCAAAAATTATATTTATTCTCTAAATATTATAAGAACACATTAGAAACATGATTAAGATTTTTAGCATCCTCATGGACCCAAAAGTCCTTGGTGGCCGAAACCCTTAGGACTAGGGTTCTTGGTTTTCTTTTCTTTCAACATCAATCCCAAAAACCAACCATTATATTATGCTAAAAACATAAGGAACTATTATACCACAGGTGAGGGAGTCTTACCTTGGTTGATCTTGATTTTTAGACCTTAAAAGAGAAGGAAATTGTAAATCCCTTGGACACTTGAACCCCCTTGCCCTTGTAGCCTTGGGAAACCTTTAGATCTTGGTGATAAGACCTTCTTGTGGAGCTTTTCCAAGGGAGAACCTCTCCTTGAGGTTTCGGCTAGGATGAGGGAGGAGGAGGAAAAAAAATGAAATTGATGGAAGGAAGAAGGTAACTCCCAAACCCCCTTCTTTATAACACATTAAGGAGGGTAAGTGAAGAGTCATGGTGTCTTTTCCTCTTCCCTTAAGCCTTAACCAAACTCTATTTCATTTCCTCATAGCACTCCCTTGCTAGGTGAATTGGTTAGAGCATGCATGGTTGTACAAGAGGTCCAAGGTTCAATCCTTGGTCCATGCACCTTATTTTTATTTTATTTTTCCTTTTATTTTCTATTATTTTCCCCAAAATTCCGAAAATTCTCTAAAAATTCTCCCATAATTATGTTAATATTTCTCATTAAAACCCCTTTATATTTATATTAATTTTTACCTAAAATTCTCCAATAATTATGGTACTAAAAAACCCATATAAGGCCCATTAGTACTTAGTTTTCTCAATTTAAATGAGAAAATATGGATTTATAGGCCAAATTTTGTATTAATATTTCTAGGTCCCTCGGAAAATTATCTAGACATGCTCAATATTTTAAGAAAATATTAAGAGAATTTTCCGGGTCGTTACAACCTAGGACTTTTCCTGCACAACTTGAGTAACATCGTTAGATCACCAATAATACTTAACTTTAAACTCTTTGCCAATATCAAAACAAGGTTCGATATGGTACTTCCGGCACCAACAATTAGTACAAATATGAGATGCACAATCGGTATCTAATACCCAAGAAGAGGAAATAGATAGATTGACTTCTATAACAAAAATATCTGAGGTAGAAGTCTCACTTCTTTTCTTCTTACTTCCTCTAGGTAGAGTTTGCAATTCCGCTTCCAATATTCGGTCTCACCACAGTGGAAGTAGGTCCCATCCTTAGGCACCCCGCCTTTGACCTTCAGTGCAGTAGAGTTGGCCTTGCCTTTGGCTTGGGTCTTACCCTTGCCCTTAGGCTTCCATTTGCCTTTGCCCTTCTGTACCATCAGTACATTACCGGTCTTGGTTTTCTTGAGATTGGGTTCAGCAGTTCTCAACATGTTGAGCATCTCAGACAATGACTTGTCAATTTCGTTCATGTTATAGTTCATGACAAATTAATTGTACCCTTCCGGCAACGATTACAGGATAAGGCCTGTGGCCAATTCTTGACCCAGTGGAAATCTTAGTCTTTCAAGGTTCTCAACATACCCAATCATCTTGAGTACATGAGTTCCTACGGGAGTTCCTTCTTGCATCTTGCATGCAAATAGGGCCTTAGACACCTCAAACCGCTCGTGCCTAGCTTGCCCTTGATATAGTTATTTTAAGTGGTCAACCATATCATGTGCATCCATGTTCTCATGTTACTTCTGAAGCTCAGAGTTCATGGTGGCAAGCATGAGGAATGATACATCAAGTGCATCATCCTGATGCTTCTTGTAAGAATCTTTTTCGACGCGAGTGGCGGTAGTGATAGGTGCTTCTGGAAGAGGTTGCTCTAGGACATACAGTTTTCGTTCTTGTTTGAGGACGATCCTCAAGTTTCTGTACCAGTCCAAAAATTAGCTCCGTTGAGCTTGTCCTTCTCAAGGACGGATCGCAGAGAGAGAGTATTTGACGTGTTAGACGATATGGTGATCTACAACAGTAAAATATGAAAAAATAAGTATCATATCTAGATCATTTAATTAGGACTTTAATTAAATGACACTCTCACTGAATCGTAGAGCTTTGGTAGGGGCTAGTCATGAATGTAGGCAAACTCTATTTGCCCACACTACTAGCTCCAAACCAAATAACGACTACATTCATGTGGGACAAGATCCATATTATACCTCATCTTGAGTTAGCTTTGGCTAATCGCCCAAGACTTAGTATAATTAGGTAGGTAATATTTTACCAATTACATCTTATGCAACTCTTGGAAACAAAGGGTCAAGATCCACATTACACATCATCTTGAGTTAGCTTTGGCTAATCGCCCAAGACTTTATATAATTGTTCTCTTATCCAATTTTTTCAACTTTTGGGATATGCCTCTAAGTTTCTCAATCCAATTAAGGTGGCTTAGTTAAGTCTCACCCAAAGTTCAATAGCGGGACATCACAATTGCCCTCTCGCACTCTACCAAGATAAAATGTGTCGCTTTGCTTTGGCAAACCCAACAACAAATGATCGAGGTAGTTTATGAGTACCAAACTTTGGTAGGCATATCAAGTTGACTTAATTAGGATAAATGTTTATCTAATCATGCATCACATACACACATTGTATATAGCAACATATAAGCAGTACAATGTGACATGGTTATGACCCGTATACTACGATCTTCTCAAGCCAATGAGAAAATCGATGGTCAACCTAGGGATAACATCTTCTCCAAGTGTATCCTTCGGTCGTCATGTGTCGTCGGCTTCCTTCTTGTAACTTCATTCTTCAATGGACATTCCACTCCTCATTTTGTACATTACAAATTAGGAAAACTCGAGTTACATTCGAGTCTAAATCTATTTTACAACTAGAAAAATAGAGATAAGGCACGACACGTAGGCGTATTATGAATTACATTACAACATGCACACACACATATACATCCAATCATATTGGGGTTAAGGCCATAACCATGCACCATGTCATCAATCACACACAATAGATTTAGGACATCAATTTTTATTATGATTGTAAAATGCTCATGAGCCGAAACCATAGGTTATAAAATTTATTGAGTACAATCGGACCATAGCACACTTTCATATTCATATGATAATGCTATGGACTTTTAGTTTGATCAACACAAACTTTTGTATCTCAACAAATGCTCATACATTACACAATCATAACAAAATTATGTCCTACTTCTATATCACATATAAAAGTTTTTCTAAACTTTGTATGATCTTTCGCAAGTGGCTCTGATACCACTGTAGGGATCTATAGGCAAAAATATTCAAAAATCACAGCGGAAATAAGAGATCCCACGAGCGATCCATGCGAAAGAAAACTCATACAAAGTTAATTTACAAATTCCTATCGTATAGGTATACCTTTGGCGCGTGCCCTTCGCTTATCCCGCTTGTCCGAGGTATGCCGGATCTCTTGCACGTTCAAGTGTCGTGCCTCTATGCGTATCCACACGAACACGATCTCTCAAGCTTCGGAGAAGAATCACCTTTGTGGTGCTAGCCACAAGAGGAGATTCACAAAGCAAGAAGGAGAGGGAGAAGAGGGATTTTGGCCAAGAGAAGGAAGGGAAGGAAGAATGACAAGTTCATCATCCAAATGACAAGAAAAACTCTTTTATACTCATCCCATGAATATGAAGAGTTTTTGTCCCTTTAGCTTCCCTCCATTAATGCTAATAAAAATCCACTTAGAGCATATTTTCTCATGTGGCTCTTCAACTTCTCTTCATCCAATGAAGAGAAACTTTTCATCTTCCTCTATTATTAATTTATTAAATATTTTAATAAATTAATATCTCATTCAAATGTGGTTGAGTCTAATCTAAATGAGTCAAACTCAAATTAGATCTCAATCCCATAATCCAATTGGATTCACTTGAGTCTAACTCAATTAATCCAATTCGGATCAAATCTTAGTCAAACTAAGATCAATTAATCTCCGAAGCATCGTGTCCTTAGTGTGTGACCCAATAGGTTCTCGTAACGTTGGCAATATGTCTAAACCGCTTTAGACACATAAGCAATGAGCGACATCTAGCAATGCATCATTGCTACCCAAGTGACGAGAAAATCGAGATCCGACTTAACCTCCGTGACTATGATAATATATGACCTTGTCCTTCCATTCTCGATATCTAGATTGACAAATGAGGCATAGACCGTGTCATCCTCGATCAATCTTTTGTGTTTCTTGATCCCCAAGTAGACTCACTCAAACAAATGAGCTTAATATCTCATATTGACTCCTTTGAGCATGGTCATGCGTTTTAGTAGTCCTACTCGATCAAGGGACCCACAGATATCACTCCCATCATATGGGAGGGATAGATCACATCTATATCACTCACATCCCTCCGCATAATTCATTACATATCCAGTGATCGCCTTTATAGTCCACCCTATTACGGGTGACGTTTGACGATACCAAAGTGCATAACTCCTTATGTAGGGAACCGTAGTGACTTCAGATCTAAGGATTATTCATACTAATAGTCACATGAGAAAGTTTATGACACTCATATGACAATCAATGAAACGTTTCCATGACAGATCAATTCAGTACACATTCTCTAATGTATACTGATGTATCAACTTGATATCATATATCCATGACTTGTGAGCTAAAGTCATTAATTGACCTATATGCTAGTCTTCATGCATTAATATTGTCCTTGAATATTAATGCTTAACTAGGAATGGTTTAGTATAGTGTTCTCTACATCATCTCACTATCGATTCAACCAATCGATATAATGTAGATAAGAACCTACTACCAAGGACATTATTATACTTAGTTATTTGATACAAATAGAAAGTATAATAACCAAACATACCTTTATTAATGATAGAATATGATATAAAAAGTCTCTAGTCAATCATCACATAATTAACTCTAGGGCTCCTACTAACAGTCTTGGCACCTCGGCATTGGACATTTCAGTCTCGACTTTAGCCTCGGACATCTCGATCAAGCCTTCGAGATAACCTAACTTTCCAAATAGCTCTTTCTTCTTTGTTTTTTTTTAGCAACATGAGATTATAAATCTAGATCATCTCAACGTATCTGAAATTGATTTTTAAATATATTTTAATTTAATAATTATCCTTATAATTTCGCACGAATAATTTTGATTACGACGTATTATCCAATACTATTCATAAATAACTCTCCTTAGAATCTCATTTCATATCAAGATGTCCAGATCCAGCCAATATGAGACAGTCAACAGTTTCAGTGTCTGCCAGTGCGCTGACGCAGAATGAATTGGTCCTTTTGTACACTTCGATCGCCAAAATAAGAGAGGGGTGTTTATGTTAAAATGTCCTCTAAGATTTGCAATTTTCTATTAAATTGCCTCTATTTATCGCTAAAATATTTATTAATATCTTTATTAATAATTTTCTAAATTATTTATTTGATAGTGGAGATGGGTATTTTGACAACAATATAGATTAAGTTTGAATAAAATTTTGGAGGCATTTTTTTTTAAATAAGAAAATATCTAGGTCATCTTGAAATTCACCCTTTATTTCAGGCTGCTGCTATTTTTTTTAAATAAAAAAATCTAGTATTACACTCCTTATATTCAAAGAATGCCCTCAAAGTGATTTGGCTTGCTCTAATAAAATGGAAATTAATAAATTAATTAGGTTTCTAAAATATAATATATAATTTTCATATTCTTATGATTGATTTCTAGGAAAGAAATTCTTACATCATCTGTACATATCTTAAGAGCTATGATAAAGAACATAAAATTATAATATGAAATTCAACGTGAATGACGTGGTATTTTTTATGTACACATCCAATTATCGGTTGGACACCGACGACGGCCTCCGGCCGCCGCCCCGAACAAAACTATAACCTGAGGGGCACGGTGAACCTGTCGAGAATCGCTGCAATTAAGATGTCA